>LR749490.1:6183910-6213871 GCA_902729485.2 Mus minutoides
GGTTTTCCAGTGTATAAATTAGTCCCTCAAGTCAAGTGACTAGAAGGCCATATTGAATGGCTATTACAAGCAGTTTTTAAATCTTTTGAGAGGCACAGGTTACATCAGCAAGGATACGGTTCAAACTTACTGCCTCAGCATATTGACCATTAAATCTATTGGCTAGCAAGCATGACACACATTTGAACTCTACCTGAGACTTTCCAGAGGGTACTGACTATCATTCTGAGAATTTTTTTACTCAAGAATGTTCCCTTGGGTGGAGAAAGGAACTTGGCCTAGCCTTGACCCCAGGCGGGAGAAGGAAGCTGTAAGGAGTGTGTGGGAATGAAAAAAGCCCTTAGGGTCCATCATTCCCCCTTTTTTTCTTGTACAAGCTCCAATACTGGAGCTACACTTAGGGATCTGGGTAACTAATTCATATTCTTCAGGTCCTGTCCTCAGGGTCTCATACTGTTGCCACAGGACCATCAGCTGCACTGCTCCTATTCTCTTTTATGAAGGCTATAAGCTTGTTAAATATGCAGGGTACACATGACAACAATAGCAAGAGAACAATTAGGGGTCCTAACAAGGTGGATATAAGCGTGGTTTACCAAGAGGAGGAGTTGAACCAAGACTCAAATCAGCCCTGGCAGAGTTCTAAGTGGAAGGTCCCAGAGGATGAGAAAGATAGGAAACATAGAAAGTAGAAAAGATAAGCGCTGGGGAGGGGAGGTCTTGTGCAAGCTATGTCTTATGCCAAGTAGGCATCTTAAGAATAGCATCTTGTGTTCTACTAACCAAAGGAAAATGGAAAGAAATGGGAAATGTCTATGAAGTCAGTAGAAACTACCATACAATGGGACAAACTCAGAGGGACTCTATTAAAATAATACTGGACAAAGGAACACAGGGTATTCCAAGGTCATCACTTAAAGGCTACAGAGGTCTTGGGTCTGATAACCACAGCCCCATATAGTGAGAAGACTTGGGTTCTCAGGATCTAAAGTAACCCTTCCCCAGAGGCTTTGGCCTTAGATCATTACCACCTCTCCCAAGCATCTTCCTATAGTGTTACAATCCCCTTCAGTTCCGTCTGTTCTTCCCCTAACTCTTCCACTGGGGTCCCCGGACTGAGTCCTATAGAAAGGACAACAATATTAACTAACCAGACCCAACAGTGCTCCCAGGAACTAAAACCACCAACCAAAGAGTTTATATGAGTGGCTCCATGGATCCTGCTACATACGTAGCAGTAGCAGAGGACTGCCTTATCCAGGATCAATGGGAAGGGAAGATCTTGGTCTTGTGGAAGCTTGAGGGGAGGATGCTAGAAGGGTGAGGCGGGAGTGGGTGAGTGGGTGGGAACCCTAATAGAGGCAAAGGGGAGGGAATGGAGTGGGGGTTTGGGGGGGGAGACCAGGAAGAGGACAACATTTGAATATAAATAAGTAAAATAATTACTACTAATAATAAAAACAAAAGAAAAAAGAAAGAGAAAAAGAGAAAGAAAAGGAGCTCTATTTTACTCCCAATGCATGAGGGTGTACCTGGCTCTGTCAAGCATGTTCCTGAGTTTGAGAAAGAGCTATGCCATTTTCTATACATGAGGGCCTCACAGAAAGCCTTGCGTGATCAAGCCAGTGCTTTTCCCTTTCAAAGAGTTGCCAGCTGGTGTTCTCCTACGAATATGGCAGAACTATGCTTTTTCTCAAGAAGAAAACTAGCACTTTATGGTAAAACAGCCTTTAATGTTGATTGGGACCCTATAATGCTCCCTTGAGCAGCCAGTTCTTTGCTATAAGGATGACCATAGTGGCTGGTTGTCAATCAAAGTAGCCTCCTTTGTTATGCACTGGAGCAAAATGTCTGGACAATGCTAATGAACAAATATATCTATCCTAGCATCCTGATCTCTAAAGGGTCTGGGTCTGGTTAGCATACCACTTATCTGCAGGGTGTATCAGAGGCATTCTTCCCTCAGCTAAACTGTCAGTAAGCTGTCGCTTACTATCTCTCCTAAGCATTGCTAAATCCTTTAACGTCATCAATTCTACTCTTCTACACCACAGTTTGATATTGGAGTGCTACCCAGCATGAGATGCCTTTTACAACCTCTACAGAATTAACTCCAAATTGGTCTTACATCTATATGTTAAATGATAGTTTTAATGATACTTTTAGAAGTAAAGAGAAACTAGGTCTCTCTGAGTTTGACATCCTGCTAAGGCTGTTTCCACACACAAGTCTCTGCCAGATGCTTTGAGCAGATGCCGCCCTCATAGTGAAGTGATTCACAGCCCACCGCTGGGTTCAGGGAATGACTGGGACAAAAAAGGGAAGTAACAGGTGGGCAGATGTGGCCACAGCTTACCACCCAGACCCAGGGACTAGCCACCATACCAGCTCCTGCTACACAACTGCCTGCTGCTTCCCTCTGTGGGCAGTGGCTCTGCACTCACCATGTCGCAAATTAGGAACTTGCTAGAGCTTCCCTCACAGCACCCAGCAGCAGCGCTCAGAGAAAAACAATCAGAACTTTTCCAGCCGGCCCCTCTTCAGAGCTGAAGCTGCCGCAAGACTCCCGGAAGATTCCGCCTTCTCTCCTGACTGACAAATCCACCTCAAGGCTCTGATTGGTCACTAAGTCTTGAGTAACATGAACACGTCCACCTCAAGGTTCTGATTGGCCATCAATTCTTGAGTTACGTGAGCACCTCCCTTAGGGTTAGAAAGTGCAGATGGGTCATGGCATGGTTGCTTGCCTGGTCTTCCAGTACTGTATGTATCATTCTTTTTACAGATACACAGAGATTTGCATTTCAGTAGCACTTGTGCCTGTCTTCCGAAAGCATACCCGTCTGTCTTCCCATCCAGCACTGGGGAGAACCCACCACTGCAGCTCGGGCTGATCAGCCGCTTGCTCCTCCCTTTTGTAAACATTGATCCTGCCCTCCCTAGCTCCCTAAGTCGGGAAATCTGGAGCTTGCTTGAACTACCTTTACTTTATTCATTAGGCACTTTTCTTTCTTCCTCTGGAAATGAAGGTGGATAAGTAATGGGAATCTAGCTTGTGTATGTAATTGCCAAAATTAACCTGTAAGCGTTACCAGCCCAGGAACCAAGTAACTTCCAGGCATGCTGGGAATTGTAGTTTTTTTGTAAGTAACAAGCCCTCGTGGGAAAGTACGGGGGCCAAATTGATTATCTGTATAAACACCTACTACCTATAACCGGGTCTATTCCGGCTGGGAAGTTCTGCGGATATTTCGGACCCAGGTCCATCTCTTGGTCAGTACTTAATATTTAATAAACTGTTGCTTTAAATTTGGACCAAAATGGTTGAGTTGGCTTTTCCAGTAAAACGTAGGATTAACGTATGGAGGCGCGTAAGAAATAAAAAAAAAGCCCCCAAATTCGCTCTTCATTCCGGATAATCGAGGGGTGGGCTGACCCAGCCAAGGTCTCTGGGAAATGCGTTCGTTCCCTCTGCAGAATCCCAAGGTGAATGGCAGACTCGAAGAAAAACAGCCTCCTATTGGTTCTTGGCTTATGGTTAAGAGATACTCTGTCTGATGAACAGGGTGAAAGTGATGGGGTTTGTACACCCCGTTCGGGCAATTGGGAGACGCCTTTCTTTCTTTCTTTCTTTCTTTCTTTCTTTCTTTCTTTCTTTCTTTCTTTCTTTCTTTCTTTCTTTCTTCCTTCCTTCCTTCCTTCCTTCCTTCCTTCCTTTCTTTCTTTCTTTCTTTCTTTTTTTTAAGTAATTTCTGCGTAATTGGGAGTTCATCCAAGGCCATCAGTTATTTGCCATGGGAGTTCTGGAAACGCCCTCTACTGGGAGGTAGAAACCGCAGTGGCCCAATAAGTGACAACTTCAGCTGGGTTCCAACGCCTAAGCTGTCCAACAAAGCAATTTCCAGAGGACATCAGGCAGTCCAGGGATTATACAAGGAATCAGTTAAAACACAATCCTGTTGGTAAAATTGTCATAATCGATCCGATGAAACCTTTGTGCGACACCAATTCAGTCTTTACTGCTGTCTTGTCTGTTTTGTGACTTGTCCAGGTCTGGTCTGTCCTTGTGGGCTACTTTTTAGAGGGCATCTAAATTAGACAAACGCACAATATAAGAAGGACTGATGGACCTAGAAGCAGCAAAGACAAAAAAAAATTTAATATCGTTGTCTTAATATCTGATCTGTCTTTGTATGATCTGGCTAGTGAAGCTGAGCCTCTGAATATGTGATGCTCTGACTTGGGACTGTATCCAGGAGCCACTGACTCTACCCTTCAGTCTGCCTACAGTTGCAGGCCCTTCTGTTGCCTGCTCCTACCTCTGTCTAGCTGGCAGGAAAGCTGGGTCGATAAGAAAATGTAACATCTTAGAACACCAAGTATGGGTAAGGGGGACTTGAGGTTAAATAATTCACAAGTAACACTTGGGGCCCAATGGATATCTTTGTAATGTCCAGAGCCCCACATAGAAGCCAAGTGCTGCTGGGCTGCCCTACTCCTATCTGCAGGGAGCCAGACCCAGCTCCTTTCCAAAATATGGATGAATCTTTGATTTCTCTGCTTGTAAGTTTTGTTGTTTATGTATAAGGATGCATGTGACCATTGCATGCTGGTTTCTCATTGGTCTTCAAAGCATGAAAAATGTTGTTTCTCGTTCCTGTAGCTAGTTTACTGGGATCTGGTTTACTCTGGATTTTCTGGACATTGGACTTCATATAATAGGAATTCAAATATTGTTTAAATATGGATGATATTAAAATTGTTTCATAATGTTCTACTTTATGCTCAGAAAATGAGTTATGGCTCAACCCTTTTTAGATCCAGGCATGCTTTTTAAAGTCGGAGTAAAAAACTAAAAGGACTATTGACTATAAGCTATTGGATATGGTTAAAAATGTATAACATCTATAGCTGAATTAACTTAAAACTCATAACTGGGGGGGGGGGCTAATGATTAAAAAGCCTAGGCTTAAATAATCTTAAACCAAGTGGCATGATTCTATTCTGTGACATAGACAATACTTGACTGGTATCAATGTTTTTTTCATTTATTTATTTATTCCTTCCTCATCCCCATAGCAGCCCCGTCTTCTCCCAGTCCCCTGAACACAGCTTCTCCTCCTCACTCAACCCTCTCCCTCCACCCCTCCATCCCACCCCCCACTCCATCCAGCCCTAGCTAATCAAGTAACTGCAGGTCCAGGTGCACCCTCTCCTACCAAGGCTAGACAAGGCTGTCCAGCCAAGGGGATAGTATCCACAGGTGGGCAAGTGGTTCAGGGACAGTACTACTCCAATTGTTGGAGGACCACCATCAAGGCCAAGCTGCATATCTGCTGCAACACAAGTGTGGGGAGTTCAGTTCGCCAAGCCCATGCTCAATCTTTGGTTGGCGAGTCAGTCTCTGGGAGACCCCAAGAGTCCAGGTTAGCTGACTCTGTCTTCCTGTGGAGCCTCATCCTTCTCCTGTCCCCCAATCCTTCCTCCAACTCTTCCACAAGATATCTGAGCTCCATCTAATGCTTGTCTGTGGATGTCTGCATCTGTTTCCATTGACTTCTGGCTGGAGCCACTCAGAGAACCTTTATAGTAGGCTTCTTCCTACGAGCATCATTAATAGCCTCAGAAATTGGTTCTCAGAAATTGGATGGGTTCCAACCTGGGCCAATCATTAGTTGGCCACTCAATCCACCTTTATTCCATTCCTGTCACTGCACATCTTACAGGCAGGACACATTCTATGTGGAAGGTTTTATGGGTGTTTTGCCTTCTCCATCCCTCTATTGGGAGGCCTGCCTGTCCACAGGCAGCAGCAACTTCAGGCCCCATACCCCTCACTGCTAGATGTCTCAGCTAGATTTACCCACATAGATTCCCTGTGGTCTCCACCAATCCCAGGTCTCTGGCACATCCTAGAGATGTAACTCCCCACCCCATATTTCCTTTCCCTTTCCCCTGCTCACCCTATACCTGATACCCCTGCCCTGTTCAACTCCCCCTCTCCAATCAAGTTCCCTCCCTCCATCCACCTCCAATATCTGTTTTATTTCCTACTCTGAGAAAGATTCAAACATCCTCCCTAGGGCCCTCCTGGTTGGTTTGGCTTCTTTGGTTCTGTGTATTGTAGCATGAGTATCCTATACTATATGGCTTACTTTCCACTTATAAGTGAGTACATATTATGCATGTCTCTCAGGATGTTATTTTTCTAGTTCCAACCATTTCTCTACAAAATTCATGATGTCCTTGTCTTTAATAGCTGATTAGAATTGCATTGTGTAAATGAACCCCATTTAGTATATCCATTCTTCAGTTGGGGGTGGGCATGTGGGTTGTTTCTACTTCCTGGCTATTATGAATAAGCTGCTATGAACACAGTTGAGTAAGTATCCTTGTGGAATGGTAGAACATTTTTTGGCTATATTCCAAGGAGTGGTATAAGTTAGTCTTGAGGTAGAACTATTCCCAATTTTCTAAAAAATCACCAAGTTGATTTCCAAAGTGGTTGTACAAATTTCCATTCCCACCAGCAATGGAGGAGTGTAAAGATAAGGATACCATACCACCCACAAATTTTTCAACCCAAAATTTGTCCTGTCTAAAGGAAATGCAGGGATAAAGGTGGAACAGAGACTGGTGGAATGGCCAACCAGTAACCAACCCAACTTGAGACACATCCTTGGTTAAGCACCAATCCATGACACTATTAGTGATACTCTGATATGCATCAGACAGGAGCCTAGCATAACTATCATCTGAGAGACCACACCCAGCAGCTGACTGAAATAGATGCAGATACACATAGCCAAACTTTGGGTGGAGGTTAGAGACTCCTTTGGAAGAGTTGGGGGAAGGACAGAAGGCCCTGAATGGGATAGGAACTCCACAGGAAGACCAACAGAGTCCACTAACACGGACCCCTGGAAGCTCTCAAAGACTGAGCCACCAACAAGGGAGGACATATGGGTTGGACTGAGGCCCAGACACTCACGTAGCAGAAGTGCAGATCAGTATCTGTGTGAACCCCATAACAGTTGGACCAGGGATTGTCCCTAAACCATAGCCTGACTCTGGAATCCATTCCCCAACAAGGCTGACTTGTCTGACCTTGGTGGAGAGGATGTGCCTAATCCTACAGAGAGGTGACATGCCAGGATGGGGGAATACCCAGGAGAGACACAACCCTCTCAGAGGAGAAGAGGAGAGACTTTGTGAGGAGAGAACCAGGATGAGGGAACAGTGTTTTGAATGGGAAGGAAGGAAGGAAGGAAGGAAGGAAGGAAGAAGGAGGGAGGGAGGAAGGAAGGAGGAGAGAGAGAGAATTCTAAAATCATTACTAATTGATTAATATAGTTTTAATATTTCTTCAGACACTCTCAAAGAGGGAGTCAGATCTTGTTATGGATGGTTGTGAGCCACCATGTGGTTGCTGGGATTTGAACACAGCACCTTTGGAAGAGCAGCCGGATGCTCTTACCTGCTGAGCCAGGTCACCAGCCCCCAGTTTTAATATTTCTAAGTTCAGCTTTTCCATTTGAGTAATATTGGCTTTCTATAAGCAATAAACAAATCAGCCTGGAAGTGTGATTTTGCTAACACCAAAAATAAAACAAACACACAAAAATAAAATTAAGAATGAAACTTTAAATCCTGATAGACAGAGGATCAGATAAGACTATTCTAACACAGACTGATGTTTTCCCATAAGAGACCCTCCTATTAGGGACTCAATTGTTGTTGTTGTCTCTAGCAAGCATTGATTAATCAAGACTTTTATAAATGAGAAGACCCATGTGGAACAAATGGAACCATTAGACACCTAGTGGCTGATGTGACCACTAACTTGCTAGATAGAGATAGAAGATTTAGAAGTGGTCCATGTTAGTGAGAATCAGGGAGAATGCCTCCAGATAGAAAAGTATGAAAAATACCATGATTAATAGAACCCTCAATTCTAAGGGTAACTGTTAAGTATCTTACTCCCTACCTGCAGTGGATCATGAACGATTTCATCTGGATTGAACAGTTAACTATGAACTGGGAGAAATTAATAATCTTGCAACAGTTTGTCAAACACTAGATATGGGACACAAATGTCCCTCTAGAATTCCCTGGAATATCCATGTCTTGGTAATTATAAAGAAAACCACGACCTGCAGGACTTAAGAGCAATCAACAAAACCATAAAAGTTTGGGGCTCAGTAGTGTGGCCTCCCCCTTTGCCTCTGCCATGCCTGATAACACCCAAATATTGGTATTAGATATTAAAGATTGTCTCTTTTCAATACCACTTCATGAACAAGACTCCAAGCATTTTGCTTTCTTAATACTTAAAATCAATAACTTAGGACGAACTGATAGAAGTAAGTGGATCATGCACCCCTAACGCATGGCTAACAGCCCAACTATTTGCCAGGAAACAGTAGCTCATGCATTAAAACCCCTTGTTCTGTCAGGTATTCATATATATATATATATATATATATATATATATATATATATATATACATATAATTACACGGATGAACCACTCATGTTGCTAGATGGAAAGACAAACAACCAGTCACAAAGAACCTAAGCTTGGTCTGCCCATCACATTTCTAGGGACTGAAATTACCCTAACCTTGGTCCAAGCAGCTAAAGCGCTTATTGACTATTGACTTTGCCAATCTGTTAACCCTAATTGCCCTTCAGAGCATTTTAGGCAATACCAATTGACTTAGACCTTGACTCTCCATACCAACCAGCCAATTCCATCCTCTGTTTGACTTACTTAAGGGTGAAAAAGACCCTGCCTCTCTTCCCTCCCAGACACCAGCAACCAATGAGGAGGCACTTTGTTCTGTCAGCCACCACATTAAATATGTCTCCCTGGCTCATTATGATCCACAGGAGCCAATCCATGCCCCTATATTTAATTCCTCTCCCACAGTATTTGGACTTTATATCAACTAGAATGGCTCCATACATCAATAGGGAGTCATCTCAATTATTAGCCAAAGTTGACAGGTTATCTACTTTGACAAGTATGGGAAGAGAGCACACTGTACAGATCTTAGGCAAGGAACCTGATGTGATCATTTTATCTTTCCCCTCCCAGGCATCCAATGGCTCATTAAAAAACAAAACAAAACAAACAAAACAAAACAAACAAACAAACAAACAAAAAGCACCCTCTTTTTTTAACTGCCTTATTTGCCTCCCAGGGTACACAGACAATCACTACCTGAGGACAAATCACTGGCAACCATACCATTCTATAGATGGCTCCTTCCGTGATTATTCTCCTGATCCCATATCCCACAAGCCTACATGCCTTTTACTAAGGAACTACCTACATCATATATTGAGGAAGCAATGAAACCAAATCACATGTTTTCCCCCTCCCAGACAAATCTCCCCAACTAAGAGAACTATATGTCATCTTTCAGGTTTTACCACACCTAAAAGAACTACTTAATCTATATTCAGACAGCATTTTTTGCAGTTACCCTACACTGGCAAGCCTGCTCCTACATCAGACTTGATGGTACCCTTCTTTCCCCTCTATTAATAAAAGTTTCAAAACTACTTCAGACTAGAACATCTCCCCTTTTTATTGTCCAAATATGGTTATATTCATCTTTCTCTGGATCCTTCTCTGATGGAAATACCTTAGCTGATAAGATTGCCACAACTGGGGCCTTAACGAACACCATCACCATGGAAAGATCTTCATCAGCTGATCTGTATCAAACTAAAAGGGCTGCAACTTCAATTCTCCAACTCCCCCATAAAATACCTCAAATGGATTCTTAAAACTTGTTCCTCTTGTCCCTCCCTAATTTGCACTCCTGCTATACAACTGGGCAGTAACTTCAGGGACCTTAAAGCTAATGCCCTCTGGAAAGTTGATGTCCCCCATATTCAATCATCAAGTAGCCAAAAAAAAAAATTGTACTTGTTACCATAGACACTTGTTCCCATTTCATCTAGGCTACAGCATAGACTAATGAAAACTCAAAAGAAACAAATTAATCGCATGTTCTCCACTTTTGTTATCATGGGGGTCCATCTCCAGAATAAAACTGATAATGGCCGAGCTTTAAAAAGCAACAAATTCCAAAATTTTTGTGAAACTTGGGAGATTATCCACTACACAGATGTCCAATCCCCCACCGTACACAGGGTCAAGCTACCATTGAAGGAACACATCAAGTTTATTAAAAAAAAAAAAATCAAACAAGGACCAGGCTTCCTACCACCAAAAACCCAATTAAGTCTGGAATTGTCCACACTCAATGTTTTAAATGACTGTGCTACACAGGACAAACCCCTATTGTCTGTCACTGGAATCAGCCAGCACATATACAATTCACCTGCTCAGGTGGAAGGACTCCCTAGAGAGGTGTTACCTGCTAATAAGAGGAAAGGGCTTTGCCTGTGTTTTTCCACAGGACTAGCCTAGACCTGTTTGGGTTGCTGTCAGGAATGTATGACACTACCCCACTGACTGAAAAATGGCCTAACTCTTATTGATTAATCAAGGACGGAATATTGTTTTGATGTGTTCTTGGATTTGGTTTGCGAGGGTTTTATTGAGTATTTTTGCATTCCAGGGACGCAGGGATGGTTTAATATAAGGAAATCCATCAACGTAATCCACTATATAAACAAACTCAAAGACAAAAATCACATGATCATCTCCTTAGATGCTGAGAAAGCATTTGACAAAATCCAGCACCCATTCATGATAAAAGTCATGGAAAGATCAGGGATTCAAGGCCCATATCTAAACATAATAAAAGCAATATACAACAAACCAGTAGCCAACATCAAAGTAAATGGAGAGAAGCTGGAAGCAATCCCACTAAAATCAGGGAATAGACAAGGATGCCCACTTTCTCCATACCTATTCAATATAATACTTGAAGTCCTAGCCAGAGCAATTCGACAATGAAAGGAGATCAAGGGGATACAAATTGGAAAGGAAGAAGTCAAAATATCACTATTTGCAGATGATATGATAGTATATATAAGTGACCCTAAAGATTCCACCAGAGAACTCTTAAACCTGATAAACAGCTTCAGTGCAGTAGCTGGATATAAAATTAACTCAAACAAATCAGTGTCCTTTCTCTACACAAAAGATAAACAGGATGAGAAAGAAATTAGGGAAACAACACCCTTCACAATAGTCACAAATAATATAAAATACCTTGGTGTGACTTTAATGAAGGAAGTGAAAGATCTGTATGACAAGAACTTCAAGTCTCTGAAGAAAGAAATTGAAGAAGATCTCAGAAGATGGAAAGATCTCCCATGCTCATGGATTGGCAGGACTAATATAGTCAAAATGGCTATCCTGCCAAAAGCAATCTACAGATTCAATGCAATCCCCATCAAAATTCCAACCCAATTCTTCACTGAGATAGACAGGGCAATTTGCAACTTCATCTGGAATAATAAAAAACCTAGGATAGCAAAAACTATCCTCAACAATAAAAGAACCTCTGGTGGAATCACCATGCCTAACCTCAAGCTGTACTACAGAGCAATTGTGATAAAAAAACTGCATGGTACTTGTATAACAACAGACAGGTAGACCAATGGAATAGAATTGAAGACCCAAAAATGAACCCACACACTTTTGGTCACCTTATCTTTGACAAGGGAGCTAAAACTATCCAGTGGAAAAAAGACAGCCTTTTCAACAAATGGTGCTGGCACAACTGGCGGTCAACATGCAGAAGAATGCGAATTGATCCATTCTTATCTCCTTGTACAAAGCTCAAGTCTAAGTGGATCAAAGACCTCCACATTAAACCAGAGACACTGAAATTCATAGGGGAGAAAGTGGGAAAAACCTTTGAAGATATGGGCACAGGGGTAAAATTTTTAAACAGAA
This sequence comes from Mus minutoides, assembly GCA_902729485.2. NCBI lineage: Eukaryota > Metazoa > Chordata > Mammalia > Rodentia > Muridae > Mus > Mus minutoides. The sequence goes on from LR749490.1 coordinate 6,195,798, forward strand.
CACCAATGGCCTGTGCTGTAAGATCACAAATCGACAAATGGGACCTTATAAAATTGCATAGCTTCTGTAAAGCAGTAGATACTTTCAATAAGAGAAAAAGGCCACCAACGGATTGGGAAAGAATTTTTACCAATCCTAAATCTGATAGGAGGCTAATATCCAATATTTACAAAGAGCTCAAGAAGCTGAACTCCAGAAATTCAAATAACCCCATTAAAATGGGGTACAGAGCTAAAGAAAGAATTCTCAACTGACAAGGCCAAAGGGCTGAGAAGCACTTGAAAAAATGTTTGAAATCCTTAATCTTCAGAGAAATGCAAAGCAAAACAACACTGAGATTCCACCTCACACCAGTCATAAATGGCTAAGATCAAAAATTCAGGTGACAGCAGATGCTGGCGAGGAACACTCCTTCATTGCTGGTGGGATTGCAAGCTGGTACAACCACTCTGGAAATCAGTCTGGTGGTTCCTCAAAAAACTGGACATATTACTACCAAAAGAACCAGCAATACCTCTACTGGGCATATACCCAGAAGATATTCCAACTGGTAACAAGGACACATGCTCCACTATGTTCATAGCAGCCTTATTTATAATAGCCAGAAGCTGGAAAGAACCCAGATGTCCCTCAACAGAGGAATGGATACAAAAAATGTGGTACATTTACACAACGGAGTACTACTCAGCTATTAAAAACAATGAATTTATGAAATTCTTGAGCAAATGGATGTATCTGGAGGATATCATCCTGAGTGAGGTAACCCAATCACAAAAGAAGTCACTTAATATGCACTCACTGATAAGCAGATATTAGCCCAGAAACCTAGAATACCCAAGATAAAATTTCCAAAACACAAGAAAATCAAGAAAGACCAACGCGTGGATACCTCATTCCTCCCTATAACAGGGATTAAAATATACATGGAAGGAGGTGCAGAGACAAAGTTTGGAGCTAAATGAACGGATGGACCATCCAGAGAGTGCCCCACCTAGGTGGTCCATCACATAATCAGCCACCAAATGCAGACACTACTGCATATGCCAGCAGGATACTGCTGAAAGGACCCTGATATAGCTGTCTCCTGTGAGGCTTTGACAGTCCCTGACAAATACAGAAGTGGATGCTCACAATCATCTATAGCGCAGAACACAGGGTCCCCAATGTAGGAGCTAGAGAGTACCCAAGAGCTGGAGGGGTACAACAATATGAATTAATCAGAACCCCCAGAGCTCATGTTTCTAGCTGCATATGTACCAGAAGATGGCCTAGTTGGCCATTATTGGGGAAGAAAGCCCCTTGGTCTAGCAATGTTTATATGCCCCAGTATAGGGGAATGCCAGGGTCAAGTAGTGGGAGTGGGTGGGTAGGGGAGCAGTGCAGGGGCAGGGTATAGGGGACTTATGGGATAACACTTGAAATGTAAATGAAGAAATTATCTAATAATAAATAAATAAATATGCAAATAAAAAATTAAGGACGGAAGATACATAAGTATAGTGGCAAGTTTAGCTACACTGCATTGGCTCCTGGCAGGTCACACCCCCAGCTATTCAACCAGGAACTCTTTGGATTATCAAATGAAAGACACACACACACACACACACACACACACACACACACACACACACGTCAGTTAATTTATGATGTGCCTTGACAAGCTCAAAGACTGGGCACTCCTAAACCTTCCCCTGACAGAAAATGCTCTTCTCTGGTATTCCTGAGAGTCCTAAACCTTCCTCTGCTATCCCAGGCCCAACTCGGGAATGGCCAGTGTCCACTTACCCAAATTCTTACATGGCTGGTTGGGTTTCTCTCCTGCAGCTATTATATCCTATCCTTATTCCCTGAGTCATGGTGATTCTCTGTCTTCCTTCCTCCCAGTTCCTAGCCCCCACAAATCAAAGGTCCCACCTCAGTCTACCTGCAAGCCACTGGCCATTGGATCTTTCTTGATTGATCAAAACCCAATTAGGTACAAGGCCTTTCAGCATCTGGACATGCAGATTCCTGATTTCGGGGCCTGGATTAATTCAAAGCATTGGAACCAATCCCCCAAAACTCACCTTTACTGTCCAAATAAGAAAAGGCTCTTCCTTCAGACTTAAATTGAACATAACCATAACAATTATGTAAATTACAAAGTATGACATACAAATAACATCCAGTCCATAATATATATCAATTAGATAAAGTACCCTACCACCTATCCTAATTAAAGAGCTTATAATTCTATACCTGAATCATGTTCTGATTTTAGCCTGTATCAGCACCCTTTTAACTCTATAGCATCTCTTTCAATGCTAAATGACTTGAATTTGATTATCGGACTATTAATAGTCTTCAACCCTGTCAGAGATCTGAGAATGAATTAAATATTACCTGAATATTTAGGAAGCAGAAAAACATAGCTTCTAAAACTAAAACAATTGTAGAGACAGATGAGTACCTGGACAGTCCCTACTCCTCAAAATGTCAGAGCATCTGTCTTAAGCATTCTGTCCCAGAGCCATCTGGCAGAACTTGAAATGAAGCAGGAATAAGAAGGACTAGCTTATTCTTTCTTGGCAGAGCATAGCAGTTGATTACTCAACATCGTTTTGTCCTCTTTGGACATTATTTTGTCTGCAGATGAATAGAGTAATTTTTGTCCAGTTGCTACCTTGTCATTACTAGAGCAACTCTATATTGAAAGTTTTAATGTTCAATTTCTTCTTTGGAGGAGAATGGGGAAGCTGTGAGTAGCAGATATGTCTCATCAAATGGTTCTTAATAATTTAGTAACATTTAGCCACTTACCCAAATTCTTAAATGGCTGGTTGACTTTCTCTCCTGCGGCTGTTATATCCCATCCTTCTCTGCCAAGTCATGGTGATGGTCTGTCTTCCTTCCTCCCAGTTCCTATCCAATGCAAATCTAAAGGTCCCACCTCAGTCTACCTGCCCAACTCTTGGCCCTTGGCTCTTTATTGATCTATCAAAAACCAATTGAGGACAAATAACTTCAGCATTTGGACACAGAGATTCCCAATTTTGGAGGCTGGATTTATTCAAAGTGTTGGAACCAATCCCCAACACAGAAGAGATGGCATCTCCAAAGAAACAAGAAGATCTCATGGAAGGACATCCATAACCTAATGGTAGCTGCCCAGGACATGTGCCACACTACAGCCTTTCCTTTTCTCTATTCTTATCACTGAATTTGTTATCCTTCATTCTAACTCTGCTGCTGCTCAGCTTCTTCATAACACTCCAGCTATCCACCACTGGAGATTATTTACTAGGTTCACTTACAATGAAACCAACAAAATAATAGGAACCCAGAACTTCCCACTAGAAGAATGTTGGACCAGGACTAAGATTCCCCTACAACCTGAGTCCATCTCAAGACTTTCCTCTGCTTTTCTTATCAACACACAGGTAATGCCTCCAAAAGGTCTCTACCTCTGAAGGTTGCAACTATTAGAATTGCAGAATTGCACCACTAACCACAGTGGCACCATGCTTGCCAACCTTAAATCTCATTTTCAGCTTTTTATCAGTTATCCATAGGATGAGTGGTAGCAGATAGGAGTCATAGGAGATATAGCAGAATAGCTGATGTAATGGCTATTCCTGGTTGTCGAACTGACTATATCTGGAATGAACTACAATCTAGAATTGGAGGGCTTACCTGTGATCCAGATCTTGAGGCTGGAATACAGAAGCTTCTGAGCTGGATTTTAACATAGAGATTTTCAGGCATAGTGGCCATGAAAAGCTTAGGCCCAGGCAAGGTAGTATACTCATTTAATCCCAGGAGACTAAGGAAGGTATAGTGATCTCTGAGTTCACAGTCATCCTGGAAAAAGCAAGTCCCAGATGCATGTGTGGTTGTACACACCTTTAATCTGAGATACACCTTCTGCTGGAGGCCTACATAATGACACTGGAAGAAGGAAGACTCACTCTTTTTTTGTCTGCTTGTACTTACTTGGAAGCACATCTGTTGGAACCTACCTCTTCAGGATTCCAAGTCATACAGAAGACCAGCTGAAACAACTAGCCCCATGAGACTGAGCAACTACTAGATTCTTGGACTTCCCATTCACAGCTGACCACTGTTGGGTTAGTTGTACTGCAGACTGTAAGTCATCACAATATGTTCTCTCAATCTACAGAGAAATTCCATAAGTTCTATGACTCTAGAGAACCCTGACTAAGACAGCTGACTTAGACACATTAATGTTCTTCAACTGGAAAATCAAACTCAGAGGTTTAAACCAAACTTTGCTGGTTACAATACCTCCAGTATATAGTCAACCTCCTTCCTTAACCACCCACCTTAACTTCTCCCAATGTTTCTTCTGCATTTCCCTTTCGGCGATTGTTAGTAGGTGTTGCTATTAACATCTCACTTCTCAAAACCGTTGGGTCGGTACTTATGAGGAAGTCAAAAAACACTTCTCTCTTCAGCATACCACTCTCCCTTTGTCTTGGAAGACGCTTATCAAGACTTCACCCTATATGTTCCCATAATATCACTGTCACTAAGCTAGTATGTGCCAGCCCCCCACCACACCCATACACTTCTGTGGTGCCAAACATTATCAGTTCCTGCATTAGACCACCTTTTCAAGGTTTCTGCACCCCTGTGATAATTGTTCTACAGGTTTATCTCTATGAGACTGAGGAACTTATTTTACAGCTAGGAGGAGACCAAAGAAAATGACAGATCTTCATCCATCTACATTACAGACTAGGTCTTTCAGTCTCACTGGGTGCTACTGTAATTGCTGGATCCACACTCATCCAAACACACCATTTGCTCAGTGACTTCCAATACAAAATTGACCAGATGATGGCCTCTACTAAAGACAATCTTGAATCCCTTAAATGATAGATAACCTCCAAATTAGAGGTTGCATTCCAGAACTGGAAAGTCCTGGACTTAGTTACTGCTAAACATGGAGGGACTTGCATTATGTTGGCTGAGGAATGTTGTTTCTATGTTCTATCTGAGCTGGTTGCACCTGATATATGTATGCTCAAAGACCTCTGATAGGATCCCAGGGGATGCTCTTTGCCCCACACCTCAACCCCCTGGTACTAAAATCCTTTTGTGGTTTGGCTTCTTGCCACTTCTTGGCCATCAGAGACCTACTCCTCCTACAATACCGGCTTGTCCAATTTTTAAAATGCAGATTTTGAAAGTACCATTGCAAACATCAGTGATAATCAGGTTCTTGTTCAATATCAAGATGTCCCTAGCATAGAGGCGGAGGAGTATGGGATACTCATTATAAAATAAAACATAAAGAAAAGTCAAAATGCTCTGATATACCAGAAAGTCCAGCACTCAGTGCAAAATGGCAGACTCCCGTGTTCAGAAAAGCTTCCTCTTCTCAAACTAAGGGATCCAAACCCTCTACCTGTGAAATATCACATAATTTCAGCTAGATCGAAGGTTCAGCTTCCTTTCTCCTCATTAGAACCCACTCAACTAGCATTTGAGAGTTCAGGAATGTGTCCCTATTCCAAGTAGGTATTTCAATATCTCAGAGTTATTGTCCTTGAGCCGATCATCTTTTCCCCCTGTACATTCCTAGCCCCTTTCTCCCAAACTATATAACTCTTTTTTAAATTAATTAATTAATTAATTAATTAATTATATGTAAGTACACTGTAGCTGTCTTCAGATGCACCAGAAGAGGGTGTCAGATCTCGTTACGGATGGTTGTGGGTCACCATGTGGTTGCTGGGATTTGAACTCAGGACCTTTGGAAGAACAGTCAGTGCTCTTACCCGCTGAGCCATCTCACCATCCCCTATAACTCTTGATCTACCCTGAATAAAGTTGTTTTTTTCTCCATGAAGCTGAACCCAGTATGTCATTTCTGTTAGAACTCACAGGGCTTCTGAACCCCAAGGATGTTGGTGGCCTGATATCCATCAATGATCTCTTCAGGGGTGGGGGGAAGTTGGCTTCAAATAACAATTAAAAGATCAAAGCTAAAAATAATAGGAATGAAAGAGTATGAAGAATTCCAGCTAAAACACCTAGAAATTATATTAACAATATCATAGAAGAAAGTTTTCCTAATCTTAAGATCATGCCTATAAAGGTACATGATGCTTTGAGCATTCATATCTTTCACCTTTCTGTGAGTTCTGAGAATCAAATCTATGTTGTCAGTCTGGCTCAATAAGAACATTGATTAATTTCTAGTGGTTACACATACTGCATTACTATAAAACTCCTACTAGAGTCTCCTTGTGTCTTTAGAAATTGAGAGAGTATGAATTAAAAAGGAACAGACCAATTCCCATTGCACAGGAAATGACAGAAGTTCCTCTTTCAGAAATATATGAGGATATTTTTCCCTGGGTCAGTAAAGAGAAGAAACTGAAACTGTGGCCCAAAAATCCATTCTACAGCATGAGCTGGCTGTAGAAATATGGCAACAGTTTCAAAGTGATACTCTTTGGAGACATGAAAGACACAAACCTGATGGTTACAAGGAAGCTTGAGCAAAGACATCAGTTAGAAAGCCAATCAGGCCAGGAAGTACATGGAAGACTCAGATTCCATAACGGAATGTAATGAATGAGAGGACATGATATTTGGGGTGTATCAAGATGAGGAAAGTCCTATCTGTGTAGTAAAGGCCAACCCAGATCACTGCACTGTAGTATAAGATATGTGAGGGTGGGGCTTCACACATGGGCAGAATAGTTTAGGTCTTTCATCACATTTCTCACACACAAGAAAGGGAGACACAGAATCATGGCAGTTCATTCTTTAGAACCATGCACTGATATGATTCTGTTGGAATAAATGAATACTTGACTGAGTACACATGAATAAATGATGTATCTGTGAGTCTGTATTTCACCCTGCTCCTGGGGAGTGGAACATTCCTGGAATCTGGGAGGGAGCAGGGAGGAACCTACCATCTCATGTGTGTACCTGAGTTTTTGTACCTCACCAAGTTTCCTGGCATGGTCCACTGTCCCACTGTGTGTATTAATTTAATACATTTAGAGTCTGAGAGTTCAAATAGCATTGTAGGGTTAAAATGGCTAGGGTCTTCTACATGTAGGAGTAGCAATCGTGGAAGAAGTTGGAGAAAGACAGGCGATAAAAAAGGTAGATAGAGATACAGAGAGAAGTCAGATGCAAGAACTTTTAATTTCCTCTAAGGGATGCTGGAAAACCTCTATTCGATGTTAAAATTCTAGCCTTTTCCAAGGCTCTGTCCTTATGTAACTCAGTCACCCACTGAAGCGTGTGTCTAGTAGCCATGGCAAGGCTATTTATCTAAAGATAAAATGCCCTTGTGTGGGAAAACTGTCCAGAAAATAGAGTCTGGCATTTAGTCACTAAATCTACTTTTAACATCTCTTTTCCAAGATAACCCTATATAAACTCGAAATGTCCACTTCCCTGTTTGCAGGAACCCATTTGATCAAAATTTTTAGAAATTTTCACAGAAAACCATCAACTGACTCTGAAACATAAAAGTCTGGGATTGCCGTGCCTGCACTCCAGGATGGCTTGGTCAATCCAAAATTGAGAGAAAGTGCCAGGTTGATGAATTTGACTCCTGATTTTACTTTATTTCCACACTCTTAATCTGTTAGTGGGCTAACCTAACAAAGCTCCATTTGAGAGACCTCAGACACCTCACACACATATAGCTCTAAGTCACTTTGTAACTTCAGTATACATTGAAAAATGGCTATAGGCAGCCAAAATTCAAAATTTTCAATTTTAATATCTAAAATGATTTAGACTATGATTTTGACTCACTCAGGTGCTTGGGTGCAACTACTCATAATTAACGTTGCTTTAAAATGTTAACCTCATCTTCTAAACTTATATTCTGATACACAATACTCAGTACTAGCAAGGAAGAATGGAGAATCAATATAGATTTCATTATCAAAAACCTCAATTCATAATTTACAAAATTGATTCACCAGGAATTGCAGACACAGAAAAATATACTTTATTTTGGTCATATAAGGTCGCATTCTAATCTTACAGGAGTTTTGTCTTTGGGAAATACAAAGGAAGATTGCCCTCACCATTGCCAATTTCTTGGAATTAATAAACTGATGGAATCACAAGAATCACATAAGTGCTTATATCAAAATGCTTCAGTATTTCAATGATATTTTAAACTAAATAGCAGAGTCACCTTACACAGAAAAATATTCTTCATATGTACTCGTTAATATCAAGCCTTTACTCACTTATGTGTAACTCCTGGAGGGGTACTGTAAATCCTATTTGCATGTGGATGTTACTCACATTCCCTGTTTTGGTGAAGTTAAAATATGTTCAGGAAATCATACTTTAATGTTTGCTCATTTTTTTGTTGTTCTCATCTCTAAGGATGTGATCACCCTTTTACTCAGAAACTTTGTTATTTGAGTTCTCAGTAAAATATTAAAACTGGCAATTCTCCTCCATACACCGCCAAGCTTTTTCTAGAATGTTACCAATGATCTGTTCTAATTGAGCCACATCACAGACATTTTATATAACTCTCAGTATGAATTGTTTGGAGAAAGATCTAATAGATGACTTAAAAATTATTTAAAAGTACAGGAAAGGGAGTAGAGTAGTATGATTTCTTATAATATTCAATCCTCTAGATTTTAAACAGTTTTAAAGCCAGAAGAAAGATACCCTACTGCTTCAAAAACATTTTTAATCCTTCTTGAACGAATTCAAAAATCACAGTACATTGGAGAGATGTAACAGCAGGTCATGAGAACTGCCCAGATCCAGGAACTCACTGGATCTAGGATTATGTTTGTGATTTTCCTCAGGATACTGAAATCCCATTGTGGAAACCTGAATGGGTGACTTGATCTGTGGTAGATAGAGCAAGAAAATCCACTGTGGATACAAATGCTAAACTTAAAGAATAGAAATTGAATGGGGTGATTGAATCATGAAGTTATGAAAAACAGAAACTCTCTACCAAGAGGGAATCAGCTGTAGAAACCAACGACTGAGGGAAAAGCATTGATAAAATCTCAGAGAGAGGGTTTGACTGTGAGGTTGTTAGTCCTTGCTATATTTTCTCTTTTAAATCTGTAAGTTACTACTCATCATATTGTTTCCTAGGTAAAGATGGTTACACAAACACTTTATGAATTTATAGTCATGCCTTGCATGATGAAAAATTAACTATTAACCAAATTTACATGAATTATCCTTTATTGCACAAAACCTAACAAAGATTTTTCTTAATTATTTTCTCTCTAATTGGATTTATAAATGTGGTCTTTATAAATGTCTCTAGAATTTTTTGTTGATCATACTGGAGAGCATTATAGCCCTGAGATTGGTTTGTTACTTCATGCATGCTTTGAAGATTGAATTGCAATGAAATAAAAATATTTAAAAGAGGTGGAACTGTGGTGAATCCTGAAGATGGCCTGGTCTAGTTGGCTTAAGAAGTATGTGCCAGGGCTGGAAAGATGTCTCAGCGGTTGAGAACACTGGCTGCTCTTCCAGAGATCCTGAGTTTAATTCCCAGCAACCACATGGTGGCTCACAACCATACATAATGGGATCCAATGCCTTCTTCTGGTGTGTCTGAAAACAGAATATACTCAAATAATAATAAATAAATAAGTCTTTTAAAATAAATATATGCCATATGATTTTAAGTTTAGAGTCAATACCTCCTGGGGCAAGGTGTCCAGTTAGGTTTCTGAAACTTGAAGCAATACCTCAGTCAATGGAGCATTCAGGCTCCTGTGTAACTCTGTATTACCAAAAAAGTCAGCCAAGCATATAGAAGCTTCACAGAACAATTATTTTCAAACATTAACCTTTTGCACTCTGTATAGTTTGCAAATGTCATGTGTCTTAGCAACTACAAGTGTGCTTCTCCTGGAAACATCCATTATATTTTATTTCTGATAAATGTGTAAAAATTATGACTGTATGCAATAAACTTGTCACATCCCCAGGCTTCCTTTGGCTCCTCCTGATAGATGAGATTTCCTCAAACAATAATCAGTCTTGGTAAGTAAAGGCTGGTGCTTACATCCAGCCAAAGGTCTTTTGATTCTACGAAGGATTGCTGAAATCACCTGACTCAATGTGGAAACTCCAGTTCTTTCTGTTCTAACATGAATACGTTACCCACTAAACCATGCATTATTGTAGTAATGACAAATTGATTTCTAAAGATATAATAGATACATGTGAAGAAATGGCAAAAAAAGGAATCTGCATTTAACTTTCCATGTCTCAAAAAAACCCTTACATAAACTCTCCATGTTCCTTTCCCTCTTTCATAGGTATCACCTTTCTCACTAGAGGATCTCTTTTATCCTGCTACTGGAAATAAACAATCACTTCTGCTGGACTACACTACTCCTTTTCAGCCTTCTTTCTTTCTACATTACCTGAGAAACATAACAGGGTAAATGGAGTTCAAAAAAACCTCTATGCACCTCTGATAAGCATACCTCTTTAACTATATCACAATGATAACAAAGCCTCAAACAGAAAAATAATAAGGGAAAACACATCAACTAATATTGATGTGAATATTGTGTTATGATATACAGGGTTTATCTGTAAAGTGACTCTTATTTAGTGAAAAATATCATTGAAATATTGAAGCATTTTGATATAAGCACTTATGAGATTCTCATGCTTCCTTGTGTTTATTAATTCCTAGGAAATTGGCAATGGTAAGGGCAATTTTCCTCAGGGACTTTGAATATCCAAATATGGCATATATAATCAAGTTCAAAGTCTTTCCCTGAGGCCATTTAAAACAATATTTCCATTTACATTGCCAATTAAAAATGATTTCAACTGCTTTAAAAATTGTTTAATTTTTTTCAATGAAGTATATAACTCCATATTCCCTCTGCTGTAGAGTTTTAGGAAATTCATCCTTATACTGCTTGTTTCAAAATTGAGCTCTCCTGATTTACCTCAGCCCCAGTATATTGTGCCCATAAAACTTTGTGAACTATCAGATCAGTCACAAGGATTCTGTTTCTGAACTCTATATTTCTAAATGACTGCTAGTTTCCAATCAGGCATCTTTTGTACTTACTCATGTTTTCCCTCATTTTACAAAATAATGTGAAATCAAAATAGAAAGAGCTTCTACTGTTATTCTGAGCCATGAAATTTCTTCTGAAAATAAGAACATATGAAATTGATGCTTGAGAAACAAACTTCCCTTATGATGTTGAATTTACACAGTAGAGTATAATGAAATCATTTACAGCTCAAAAACAAATGAAATTTGTTGCATAAAAGGGATGCTGGGGGAAGTGGAGTGATGTGAAGGGGGGCAGGGTGGGCTCATGGGTGAGGGAACACCCTCTCAGAGGCCAAAGGGAGGGAGGATGGGGTAAAGAAATCTTGTGGGGGGGACTTGCAAGGAGGTAATACTTGGAATTTAAGTAAATAAAATAAGTTAAAAATACTTAATCAAAGAAGAACCAAATGAATATAAAATGGCTGGAGGTGGTTACATATCTTCAACATCAGCACTTTGCAGACAGAAGAAGACAGATATCCATTAGTTTATACCACAATTGTCAACTTATGGGGAAGCAGGCAAATAAAAGACACAAAGTATGATACCATTACAGAAAAAATGCATAACATAAAGATCAGTCGTAAAGAAAAATTGTCACAGTACAAAGAAACATTAAAGCAATAAAATTAAGAATTATGAACCCACATAATCATATATCTGAATGAGATTTAGAATGATGTCATAATGGTTTTAACCATTATGTTAAATTAACATGGATTAATTATAACTCTTAAATAAATTTTAAATGATTACTTCTTCTTGAATGTATTTTGTGCCTGATGTCAAGACATGAGTTCTTATCTGGCCGTAACAAAATTATGTAGCACTTGGGGGCAAATATCAAGCCAAGTAGTGCTGTACTGGAAGCCAAGACAGAGAAGACTTCCATGGCCACCATGACCTTCCCCTTTGTGCTATGATAGACAGGGAGGAAGGCGATCCAAACACAGAAGAATACTTGCATGCTGAATGACAGACACTTGGCTTCATTGAATGTGTCAGGCAGATTCCTGGATAAGAAGGCCATACTGTAGCTCCCCAGTGCTAAGGAGCAGAGGTATCCCAGGACACAGTGGAAAGCAACCGCAGAACCCTTGTTGCACATAATGATGACGTGACCATGTTCAACATGAGCATTTTGATCAATAAAAGGTGGAGAGGTAACCAGCCATATTCCACAGATAATAAGTTGGATCAGTGTGCAGATGGGAATAATAAAATTTGGGGCCCTTGATACTATTAACCACCTCACCATTCTAGATGGAGAGGTGGCCTTGAATGCAGTAACCACTACAATAGCTTTAGCTAACACTGTGGAGAGAGCCATAGAGAACAAAGTTCCAAATGCTGTCTGCTGCAAGATGCAAGTGGCTCTGTTTGGCTGTCCAATGTAAAGCAAGCAACTGAGAAAACAGATTATGAGTATTAATAGCAGGGTGTAGCTGAGAGCCCGGTTATTGGCCTTGACAAGGGGTGTGTCTCTGTGCTTCACAAAGACTACAAGAACCACAGCTGTGAGTAGAGAGAAGCATAGTGCAGTGATGGTGAGTGCCATTCCCAAGGGCTCTTCGTAGGCCAAAAAGCTCACAGATTTCTGGAGGCAGTAATTCTTCTCTGAGTTTGCATAGTGACTTTCTGGACACTGCACACACTGATCCATATCTGTTTAGAAAGGAAAGTGACTGTAAATTAATCCACAGATGTTACCTCCCCCACCCCACCCCCAGCTTTTAATTTTCTACAGCTAATTATTATTCTTCATGGATAACCTTCTTTATTTTCTGAAACAAATATTTATGTACTCTATGAATCATTTCAACCCTATGCAGCCTTTTTTTTTTTAACCTATGGTGACAAATATCAAAGAGACCAATGCTTTCCTGTTTTTGTCTGCTATCCCTGAATTTGTGACTCTGTTGCATCTAGTTTATAGGTCATAAAATTAAAGAATAATATTGCATAATCCTAATTTGATTCTAAAATCACCTTATAAAAATTTCTAATTTGTGGATTTGTATTTTGTACAATGTGAACAATGTTCTTTGAAGAACATTCTTAGAAGCAAAGGGGGAGAGGAGGAGTGGGGTGGGGTTCTTGGAGCAGAGACTAGGAAAGGGGATAACATTTGATATGTGAACAAATGATTAATTAAAAAATCATTTCTTAGTGTGTTGAAGACACATAGTTTTAAATTAATTATTTTATTTATTTACATCCCAAATGTCAACCCTTCCTGGTACCCCTCCCAGGGTTTCCCATTCCATTTCCCCTCCCCTTTGCTTCTGAGAGAGTGCCCCCAGTAGGCATTCTCACTCTCCAGGGCATCACATCTCTACAGGAATAGCTATATCCTCTCCCACTGGGGCCAGACAAGTCAGTTAGCTCTTTGCTATATATGTGCTGAGGGCCTCAGACCAGCTCGTGTATGCTCTTTGCTTGGTTGCTTAGTCTCTGGGAACTCCCAGGATCCAGGTTAGTTGACACTGTTTGTTTTTCTGCAGGACTGCCATCAACTTCATTTCCTACAACCCTTCCCTTAACTATTCCATAAAGGTCTGCGACCCCACTGCAATGGTTTGCTGGAAGTATCTGGATCTATTTCAGTCATATTAATCTATTTTCATAAAATACCTTGGATACTTCAATTTGGTTGATAATATGAATAATTTTCAATTAAATAATACAATTGCATTCTTTGAGGTTAAATCCTTCAGTAGAAATTTGTTGTTATAATTCATACAACATTGTTTTTCAACATTTAAGGAGATAATTCTTGAAATATATATAGGTATGCATAAAAGTAGGTTTGGATATTTAGCACCTAAACATTTCTGATTTTTCTTGACCTAAAAGGTATTGTATACCAAAAGGAACTGTCATATTTAGAGAACATTTCATCCAAACACAAAAGAATATATATTACTCTTTGTACTTCATCAGTCTTTCTCCAAACCTGACCATATTCTCAGACACTAAGCAAGTCACAACAGATTCAAGAAATTTGAAATAACCCCCTGCATCTGATGAGATTACCACTGATGAAAGATGGACATCATCAACAACAGACACAGGAGAAAGCATACAAACTTATGAAAACTGAAGAATTATCACAACTGTCTACTGAATGGAAAAAATGCATTAAGACAGCAATAATACTCCACTATGTTCATAGCAGCCTTATTTATTATAGCCAGGAGCTGGAAAGAACCCAGATGTCCCTCAACAGAGGAATGCATACAGAAAAGGTGGTACATTTGCACAATGGAGTACTACTCAGCAATTAAAAACAATGAATTCATGAAATTCTTAGGCAAATTGAAGCATCTGGAGGATATCATCCTGAGTGAGGTAACCCAATCACAAAAGAACACACATGGTATGCACTCACCCATAAGTGGATATTGGCCCAGAAACTTAGAACATACAAGATACAATTTGCAAAACACATGAAACTCAAGAAGAAGGAAGGCCAAAGTGTGGATCCTTCATTCCTTCTTTGAATGGGGAACAAAATACCCATGGAAGGAGTCACAGAGACAAACTTCGGCGCTAAGACAGAAGGAGAGACCATCCAGAGACTGCCACCTGGGGATCCCTCCTATATAAAGCTGCCAAACCCAGACACTATTGCATATGCCAGAAAGATTTTGCTTACAGGACCCTGACATAGCTCTCTTGTGAGTCTATGCCAAAGCCTAGCAAATACAGAAGTGGATGCTCACAGTCATCAATTGGATGGAACACAGGGCCCCTAATAAACGAGCTGGAGAAAACACCCAGGAGCTAAAGGGGTCTGCAACCCTATGGGAGGAACAACAATATGAACTGAGCAGTACCCCTCCCCCAGAGCTGTTTCTCTAGTTGCATATGTAGCAGAGGATGGCCTAGTTGGCCATCAATGTGAGGAGAGGCCCTGGGTCTTGGGAAGATCATATGCCCCAGTACAGGATAATTCCAGTGCCTGGAAGCAGGAGTGGGTGGCCTGGGGAGCAGGGTGGGGGGAGGGTTTAGGGGGCTTTGAGGATAGCATTTGAAATTTAAATTTAAAAATATCTAATAAAAAAAAGCAATCAAAGACTTTCTAGAATTCTATGGAAATAAATACAGATCAATTCAAATTGTGGAACAAAATGAAAAAATTTCATAAATCTTGGAGCCTACATGTAAAATTCAAACTAAAAAATATTCTGAGTGAGGAAACTCAAACCAAAAAGGACATGCATGGTATATACTCTCTTATAAGTTGATATGAAAGCCGGGCGTCGTGGCGCACGCCTTTAATCCCAGCACTCGGGAGGCAGAGGCAGGCGGATTTCTGAGTTCGAGGCCAGCCTGGTCTACAAAGTGAGTTCCAGGACAGCCAGGGCTATATAGAAAAACCCTGTCTCAAAAAAATAATAAGAAGAATAAGTTGATATGAGCCATATAATTCTGGACACCCACACTACATTCCCCAGGTCCAATAAAGCTAAACAGGAAAGAAGGCCTAAGTTAGGATGCTTGATATCACTTAAAATGAGGAATAAAATAATGATAAGAGACAGATAAGAGGAGGTAACTGAATGGGAGAGGCATTGAGGATAGGAATTGGGGCACTCAGGATCATGTGTGAGAAGAGACAGGAGATAGAGCCAGAGGGCCAGAAGAATGATGGGAAATGGGCAGCTGCTTTGGGTGTAGGGTAAGAGCATCTTTAGGACATGCCAGAGATCTGTAATGGAGAAATCTCCCAGGAGTTTATGGAAGTAACTTTAGTCATTGTTTGGAGGAAACTGCATGGGAGAAAGAATGGGTGGGGGAATAGGGGTGAGATTTAGGAAAAGCCAGAGAGAGGGCTGGGAGAATGAACAGAAATTGGCTGAGGTTGTGAGACATACCTAGTACATGATAGAGATCTAGGATGAGGAGGATCCAGGGATTCTATGAGGGTGACTAGAGCTGAGAAGCCTAGCTGCGGGTATATAGAACCTGAAGTGGCCACTTTCTGTAGCCATGCAGGACCACCAGTGGAGGGATAAGGACCACAACCTACCCACAAAAAGATCAACCCAAAGTTTATTCTGTTTACAAGAAATACAGGAACCCTAATGGAGCAGAGATCCAGGGAATGGTCAACAAATTTCTTCCCCCACTTAAAACGCAACCCATAAGCAAGCATGTATCCATGGCACTATTAATGATACTTGGTTATGCTTGTAGACAGGAGTGTATCATAAATGGCCTCTGAGAGGCAAGACCAAGCAGATGACTGAAACAGATGCAAAGGCCCCACAGAGTTTCATATTTGACTGAACTCAGGGAGTCTCTTGGAAGAGTTGGTGGAAGGATTGCGGGACCCAGAGAAGCTAGAAGGAAGACCAACAGAGTCATCTAACCTGAATTCTTAGAAGCTCACAGTTACTTAACCACAAATCAAAGTGAATACCTGGGTAGAACCTAGGCCCCACACACATACATAGCAAAGCTGCAGGTCAGTCTTCATGTGGGTCCCGCAAAATGAGTGGGGGTTGTCCCTGGTTCTCTTGCCTTCATGTGGATGCCATTTCCCTCACTGTCCTGCTTTGTCTTCCCTCAATGGTAGAGGACTGCCTAATCCTGCAGAGACTCAATATTCCATGGTGTTGAAAATACCCAGGGGAAGCTTACACCCTCTCAGAGAAGGGGAGTGGAAAAGGGATTTGTGAGATAGGGACCAGGAGCAGGGATGGCATTGATCAGGGTTTAAATGGAATGAAACAAGAAAATAATAGAAAAAAAAAATGAGGTCATCTTATACTAAGAACTTATCAGCACACCTGAAAAGTCTAAAACCAAAAAAAGTGACCACTCTCAAGAGTAGATGGGAAAAAATGATGAAACTAAGGTCTCATAACAATAAACTAGTAAGAAAGAGAAAGATACAAAAAAAAAAAAAAATCAATGAAACAAACAGTAGGTTCCTTGAGAAAAATCAATAAGATTGACAAATCTTAATCCAGATTAACTAAAAGATGGAGAGAAAATATCAAAATTTAAAAATTCAGAAATGGGCTTCTCCCAGCCAGAACACCCGCCACCCACCATCTTTCCTCTGAGCCCAGCGGACACAGCTAGGGCCTGTACTGCGTTTCACTCACCCCAGGACTTTAAGATCGCATCGGGGTTACGTGTGAGTGCAGTGCAGAGGTGGTGTTGGGAGCAGTGGGTCAGCAGTTGCCCACAGGGGCAGGATTCGAGAACTCCGCCCCACCGGAGGCTGGGCTTCTCCCAGCCAGAGCACCTGCCACCCCGCCATCTTTCCTCTGAGCCCAGCGGACGCAGCTAGGGCCTGGCCTGCATTTCACACACCCCAGGACTTTAAGATCGCATCGGGGTTACACATGAGTGCAGTGCAGAGGTGGTGTTGGGAGCAGTGGGTCAGCAGTTGCCCACAGGGGCAGGATCCGAGAACTCTGCCTCACCGGAGGCTGGGCTTCTCTCAGCCAGAGCACCCTCCACCCCACCATTTTCCTCTGAGCCCAGCAACTCCAGGACTTTAAGATCACATCAGGAGCTCAAGGTTCGGGCCTCAGGTGCTGTGCACTCTGTTAGGCTCCTCCAGGACCCTCCAAGCTATCTGGGGACCTCAAGTGAGCAGAGGGACAAAGCCTCTGTTCTAGCCCAATCTCGTGGAACCTAAGACACCAGCGGTGAGATTGATAGTGGCCCAGGGCAGAACAACCACTCCCTTCCAGTCTGGTCCGGCCTGCCCAACACCAGCTCAGGTCTCGGGCCACAGGGGCTGTGCACGCTCCTAGGCTCTTTCGGGACTCCCCAAGCTATCTTGGGACCTGAGGTGAGCAGGGGAACACAGCCTCTGTTCCGGACCAATCTCGTGGAACTTGAGACATCAGCCAGGAGATTGATAAAGGCCCAGGACAGAACAGCGGGTCCTTTCTGGTCTGCACCAATGCCAGGTCTCCTCGGGCAGAGATGGCAGGAGGCAAGCGCAAGAACAGAAGCAACAGAATCCAAGGGTACT
>LR749490.1:6228440-6279061 GCA_902729485.2 Mus minutoides
GAGAAAGTACCCAAGGAGCTGAAGGGGTCTTCAACCCTATAGGTGGAAGAATAACCATGAACTAACTAGTACCCCCTGAGCTCATGTCTCTAGCTGCATATATAGAAGAGGATGGCCTAGTTGGCCATCATTGGGAAGAGAGGCCCCTTGGTCATGCAGACTTTATATGCCCCAATACAGGGGAATGCCAGGGCCAAGATGTGGGAGCAGGTGGTTAGAGGAGCAGGGCCGGGAGGGAGGAGGGTATAGGGAACTTTCTGTATAACACTTGAACTGTAAATGAAGAGAATATCTAATAAAAGTTGGAAGAAAAACAAAACAAAACAAAAAAAGATTCATGTTCAATAGAAAAAAAAAATATGATAGGGTAATGGTGGCACAAACCTTGAAAGAGTAACCAACTGATTTATGATTTGAGTCAAGGACCACTCCATGAGATGAAACCCATTCCTTGAGGATTACTTGAGCAACAAACAAACAATCAAACAAACAAACAGAAATTAAATATCTAAGAGGTTTTCAGTAAAACCAAATTACTTGTCTGAAGATATGATGCTTATTTATATTTTTTCATTATCATAGATCAGTGATTTATTCAGACAGCATTAGAGACACACATTTTTCTAGACATTATTGAGAGAGAAAGAGAGAGAAAAAGGGGAGAGGGATGAGGAGAGGAGAGAAAGAGAGATGAGAGGGAGAGGGAGGGGGAGATGGGAGAGTGAGAGGAAGAGAGGAAGAGAGAGAGAGGGGAAAGGGGAGATGTAGAGGGGAGAGGAGAGTGGGGAGAAGTGAGAGAGGAGAAGGGAGAAGGGAGAAGAAGATGCCTTGGGACCAGAGCTCTAAGTGATCAATTTCTTCCTCTTAGAGCTTAGGGAAAAGCCATGGAAGATGTAGCAGAAGAAGTAGGTAAGATAGAGAGGATAGAAGAAAGCAGGAAAACAAGTCATTCTATAACAACTAAGCAACAAATATATGAACACACAGAAGTAAAGCAGGAATCACAGACCCTACACAGGTCTATACTGTGTATCTTCATATAGACAATACCTTTCAGTTTAGTACTTTCATGGGACTTTTTTTTTTACATGTAAACAAGTGAGTCTGATTCTTTTTTTTTTTTTTTTTTTTTGGTTTTTTTCGAGACAGGGTTTCTCTGTATAGCCCTGGCTGTCCTGGAACTCACTTTGTAGACCAGGCTGGCCTTGAACTCAGAAATCCGAGTGCCTCTGCCTCCCAAGTGCTGGGATTAAAGGCGTGCGCCACCACGCCCGGCTGTGAGTCTGATTCTTAAGCCCTCTCTTGGGGCTTTTAATTTTCTGTTGTCTTATATTCTCCAACTTTGATATGCTTGGTATTGTTTTATTTTATAATATTTATTTTGTTATGTTTTGTTATTATCTTTGAGGAGGCTGTTTTTTTTCTAATAAGAGACAAATCAGAAGTGGATATAGATTGAGCAAGAGGTGGGTAGGAATTGGGAGAATTGGAGGGAAGGGAAACTGTAATTATATTGTGTGAGAAGGAGTCTATGTTTTATAAAAGAGCAACAAAATCTTAAAAGATCAAATTATTTGAAATAATATATTTTCAGTAAAACAAAGAAACCCAGTCTTATATAATTAACTAATAATGAGGTTAATAATTATTAATGAATAATTAATTCAATCCTACATATTACTGAGCATTAAAAGCAATCACAGGAGGGTGGATGGAGAAATCTGGGTGGGAAAGAGAACACAGAGGGTAAGAAGGGAACATGATCAGGTATTGGGTAGGAGGAACAGTATTGAAGTCTTGAGGGCCAGCAGAAAGTGGAAACAGACAACTTTGGGAGGTAGGAGGTGGGCGGGACCCTCATCATTGTATCAGAGACCTGGGAAGTGGGAAACTTTCATTACTCAAAGGAAGGGACCTGAAATGAAAATCCCTACAGTGGGAAGAAGGAACTTGTACAGCCCACTCCCAGCAGAAATGCAGGGCATCAAGTGGGAAAAGGGATCATCATCTCACAGCCAAAACCTTTGACCCATAATTCTTCTCCTCTGAAAGAACTGCAGGGACAAAAATGAAGAAGAGCTTGAGGATAAAGAGGTCTAGTGACAGGCCCAAATTGGGATCCAGTTCATAAGGAGGCCCCAAGGCCTGACACTCCTACTAAGACTGTGGTGTGCTCTCAAATAGGGGCTATCATGACTGCCCTCCAAAAGACCCAACAAGCAGCTGAAAGAGTCAGATGCACATATTTACACCCAACCAATAAACAGAAGTTACTTCTGTGGTTGGATTAGGGAAAAGCTGGAAAAAGCTGAGGAAGAGTGTGACCCTGAGGGAAGACCAGCAGTCTCAACTAACCTGGACCTCTGGGATCTCTCAGATACTGAGCCACCAACCAGGCAGCGTACACCAGGTGACATGAGCCTCCCAACACATATACAGCAAAGGTCTGCCAGGCCTGGACTCAGTCAGAGAAGATTCACCTAACCCTCAATAGACTGGAAGCCCCAGGGAGAGGAGAGGTCATGTGGGGTAAGTGGTGTGGGGATGGGCACATCCTCATGGAGACTGGGGTAGAGGGGAGGAGGAATAGGATGTTGAACAGTCAGATGATAGAATGGGAGGGAGAAAATATCTGGACTCTAAAATATAGATTAAATAAAAATTTTTAAAAACCTAAGTACATGATGCTGGGTCTATGGTGTAATGAAAAGGGCTTTGTATTTGTGGGGAAAGTGAATATTCAGGCAGAAAATATGTGCAGTGCCTCAGAAATGTAAGTTGAGCATGATTTCAATGTCTAGGGTCTGTGATGTCAAACAGAAATCATCTAGCCTTGAGATCCTCTGTGCAGGGATTTCAGGTGATGCACTTCTACCTGGCAAGACCATTTCATGGTGTGATTCACCTTTGGAAGGATCAAACCAACTTAACCTGTCATCCTTAGTTAGAGAGAAGCAACTGTGGGGACTTCCATGTAGAAAGTGGAATCTGAAGTCCAGAAAATGGAATATGAATGTACAATTAAGCCACTCAGGACCTTCATGCCAGTGCAAGAAACTTATGTCAAAGTGGCCACAAGACTGGTACTAAGAAACAGACAAATGTATCTCCACGTTTACTGCTAGAAACCAACACTTTGTGAGAAATCTTGAATTTATGATGTGAAAGTGTGTACTTGTCTGTCCTTTCCTGAACTGCAGGAGACTAAGCCCCTGGGGTGTTTCTTTCATAGTTTACTGTTACTGTACCCACGAACTTATATTAATATTGTATAATCATACTTTGTAGCACATGCTCACTTTACCTTCCCTTCTCTTCCCTGAGAAAATAAAGATTTATTGGTACAAAATAAAAGCCTAACAGCAATGCTTAAATTTCTAACAACTGGGCAAGAGTTTATCTCTTACTAATCTCCAGTCCTTTCCTGTTTGCTTAGGTATTGCAGATTACTGTGGACAAGTTGGAAACTTCTCTGTCAGCCTGTATTTACCTGTCTCGTTGGAAATCTCGTTGTCTGCACAGGGAGTGCAATCAAAGCAGCAGACAGCCTTGCCTTCCTGAGCAGCTTTCCTGAATCCAGGCCTACAGCTCTCACTGCACACAGACTTAGGAATCTAGGATAAATGAAAGCTATTAGCAAATGTTTGGATGTTTTGAAAAATCCAAGTTTCTGGACTATTTCTGAGTATCATTAAACAGTTAATTTGTAAATGCTTACACTAAAATTGAAGATAATGAGTTTGGTATTACTAATTTTGGTTACTTTTGCATGAAATCATCCACATGTTTACATCTTGGGCCAATGCCATGCAGCTTTTGTAAAGAGTACCTCATTAAAGTGGTATTGGAGAATGCTATGGTATAACTTCAGAGTTAATGTGTCTCAAGCTTACTGGCTACTAGGTGGAGCTTTTATATCCAACATGAGTATTATTCTTGATTGAAAACTTTACAGGACTTGGTTTTGTCATGGAAAAACATCTTATTCAGTTCTGGGAAGAATTTTATAAACACATTTACCCGAGATGGGAAGAGCCACCACATTATAGGTGTCAGCATTTTATTGTCCACTGACTCATATGAAAATGAAATTTAGATAGAAGGTAAGCAACCACATTCTTTGATTTCTGATTCTGCTCTGTAAATATGATGTCATCACCTCCTCTGGCACATACAACACTCTTTTTCCACCATGATATAATGCCTGCTCACAGTGTCAGTTAAAGAAACCTGTACTTTCCTTCAGTTGGCTTTTCTTGACTATTTATGTGAAGCAACAATCAAAAACAACATAAATACATGTACACACACATACACATGCACACACACACACACACACACACACACACACACACACACACACACACACTGGCCTGTTGTGATATTATATCTTTTCAGAGGCTGAAAAATAAAATTTCACCAGGAGGTGGTGGTACAAGCCTTTAATCCCAGCACTCGGGAGGCAGAGGCAGGCAGATTTCTGATTTCAAGGCCAGCCTGGTCTACAAAGTGAGTTCCAGGAAAGCCAGGGGTATACAGAGAAAACCTGTCTCAAATAAATAAATAAATAAATAAATAAATATAAAATAAAATTTCATCTTAGCTCTTTCACTGAAATTTCTTCAACTTCTTGATAAAATAAACTCCTATCAGTGTTTTGAGGCAGTGACAGAAATCTAACAGACACTTATTATAAGAAATGTGTGATCATTAATAACAACTTTTCCATTAATCAAAGTCCGTGAGATGACAAAATAGTCAAATGTTGGCTGTTACTTATTAGGAGTTAAAGAGTGACTGATACTAATGAGTGTGCAATTATCACTACATCCTGAAAATTACTTTTTTTTTTTATAAAATGTCAAAAGAGTGAGGTAAGTCACAACTTACTTTTGTAAACTCTGTAGGCCATTGTATCATCTGTTCAGATAAAGACAACTGTTGATCCTGGGGAGAATTTGGAAAAAAAGTTCCTACTTTTATCTTTAATCCAAGACCCGTTGGAAAATTCCAAAAATTGAAAATGTCATACTCTGAATATAAGTATTTTCTCTCATCTATTACAGTTTGACTGCTTAGATGATTTCTAAGTAGGATGATATTTAGAAAAGGGAGGATCTAGAAGAGATGCAGAAATGTATATTGAAATCTGAGATACTAAAAATCTTTTTAAAAATATAATACAAACAATTACAGTGTCATTTATCTCCTCATGATGGAAAGGAATTATAAAGGAGGCATCAAAATGGTTGAGTAAATAAAATATACTTAGATTGAAATGTATTCAATTTCAAAAATCACACTGTGTTCAAGAGAAATCATTCAATTAAATATAGCTAAAAAAAAAAAACATGTTATATGAATTCAGTTCCTTCAAAAGTCTTTGAACAGCTAGCCACACCAGTTAACTTTTGGAATTTATCCAGAGCTTCCATGCATAAAATGGAGGCCCTCAGGTTTAAAGTGCAATTTAAAGTGATTCTAAGGAATATACTTGAGAAATCTCAACTTTTCACATTGAAAATATTATGAAGAAGCCTGTAAAGCAACTTGTTACCTGAATTTAGGATTGGTTCAATAAGTTTTTTTCCTTTGTTCCTGGCACACAATTTATAAAGATACTTAACTCAGGATTTTGCATTGAACATCAGAGTGAAACAAATATTCTCTCACTTGCTAATTCAGAACATATTCTAAAGCCTTTGATGCCTAATACTAATCCTTGATAAATAATAGAAAAATGTGACATTGCTGGTAATACACAGGAAGGGATATTACCTGCCAGGGGGAGAATGCCATTCCTTCTCCATTGGCATGTGGTTGTGTCTGTATTTGTTGAACAGTCATCTCATGGAGGCTGTAAGCAAGAGCATACACAGCATTGTATATATTGTAGCTCTCTTCACTCATGGCTGGGTCAAAAATATATTTAGGCAGTAGATCCAAAGATGCATTGGGTTGGCAGTTCTCCAAAAGATGGCAATCAAACTCAGAAAAAGAGCAATTGAAGAAAAAGCCCCAAAATTTAGGAAGATAAGCATCTTCTGGGTATGTGTAGGGATTAACTGTTTGAACAAAATTCATAAACTCAACCATCTCTTCATGGTGGTGGGAAAACATTAGACTCCCATGAAATGATTCTGTCATCAAATAATCAGAATCGTAGTCAACATCCCATTGAGAGTTCAAGACCCAGACTTTCCACGTTACTAACAGTTGTGCAATGTGTCGCATTAAACCTTGTAAAGAAACAATGTCCCCATAAATAACTATCACATTTGCTGATGATTCCTGAATCTTCTCCACATTTTTCCATATCACATCAGAATATGAATTCCAGGTGCCAGGAATCATTTTCACAAAGGCTAAGCAGATCCTATTACTTTCCATAACTTCTCTAAAGTCTGATAGAATCTGAGTCCCTCTGGGGTCATTTGGGACAATCAGCCCCACCCAGGACCAGCTGAAATGAAGCATCAAAGACACTAAGGCCAGTGACAGATATGTGTCTTTGGGGGCTACCTGATAGAGAGTTTTAAACTGACTTTGATCATTCATGTTAGGATCAAAATGTCCAAAAGTGAGCTGTATAAAACAAAATTAGAAACAGAAGAAAGAATATTGGCATCAAACACAGTCTCAGTCCTGAATCAACAGAAGTCAGGATGAAGATGGCTTTGTCATATTTTAAAAAGCCAACTCATTATAGAGATTTCAACAAAACGTTCTGACAGTTCTCCATTTTAAATAACATAGCTAGTCCTATTCACCTCTCATTCCATTCTATTTCAGGTAATAGAAATGTGGATCTGTCATCAAGTACCTTTACAATTTCCTTAAATTCTTGATTAATTCAAGTACCCCTATTTTACATTTTCAGAAAATTGTAATATTAAAAAATGATATATGACCCCAGTGCCCACATCCTACTGCTCACCTGAGGTATTTTGTAGAGTGTCAGCAGTGTCCCAATATGGGCAGATATTGCCCATGATGTTCCTGTGAGTGCTGCAGGTAAATTTCTCTTCTGGCCACAGTTATAATTAACCAGTTGATTGCTCAACCCTGTGAGCCAAAGAAAGGGACCATAGAGAATATTCTTTTCAGAAAATGGAATGTTATGGTGCTCAAAGCCAAGAGTTGTGTTGGGTAGAAGATGAGGATTTCTGTTGATCTCCTCAATGGTAAACAGCAGGGCCAGAAAGAACTGGTAGTTCATAAAATTATACCTGCACAGAGTTCATAAAATTACATGGAAGAAGAACATAAACCATAAAATCTTCATACTTTTAAAATAGCTTTTTCATTCAAATGGCAATGTTTCTATAAAATCCTTATTTTAATATCTTTTCATGTATTGCTTAAAATGAGAATGGGCATTTTAGGTATGTAGTATTAGGTAATATCTGACAGCATTAACATTTATTGATCACAGTCTGAGGAACTCTTAGTATATTGATTTATTTATCTTTTTTTTAATGGAGAACAAATTTTATTCTAAAAATAGATGTTACTAAGAATGAAATACCAAAATTGGTCATTACAATAGAAAAGGGGCAATAAGGGTTTGCTTTAGTCTTTTTTCTCAAGATACAAAATTACCACACCATGAAATATGTTGCCAACTCTCATATTTGAATTAGTCCTTCTATGGATTTACTCATTGTTTTATCTTAATAAACACATTCTCTAGGAAAGCTAGAAAAGGTAAGCATTTGCTTAAGTCAGACTTGAAAGACAACTTCCACTTAGGAAACACATTCAATTTTTATAGATTAAAAAGAAGTCTCTTCAACAAAAGTCCTGGTTCTTGAAAGTAACAAATTTGAAAAGATATTAAGTAAATTACTTTTAACCCCCAACTCAGTGGAAATGTAAGAGGCAAATAATGGCAGTGCTTATAAAGTGGTTTCTATCTCCAAAGTGCTAGAGAAACAAGTATTCAAGAGGATCTCCAGGAGGTACTGAAGTACCAAGAATCTAACAGACAAACCAAGTTAAACTTTCACCACTCTCATTGCCTCAAGGCCCTGAACTGTACTTCACACAGAAAGCAGAGCAGTAGCTGCAAGCCAATGAAAATCATGGCTTTCTCAGTAGCCCTCATTTGAAACTAGTCTAACTCCATGGTCCATTTTCTAGCATCTCTCTCCCTGTTAACATAATCTGAGCAGTCCACATTTCATCATGTCAGTTTGACCCGATGTAAAGCAAGTAGAAATGATTCTCATATATAAAAATATTCTTGGTAGTTTGTGCTGATTTGAAAACCAGAAGCAGATTACAAAAGTAATATTTTTAATTGTGTGCTCATTCAGATATTTTTAAATGTGTGCCCATTCAGATATTTTTGGCTTATTTCTACACTTTTTTTTTCTTTTTTTGGTTTTTCGAGACAGGGTTTCTCTGTGTAGCCCTGGCTTTCCTGGAACTCACTCTGTAGACCAGGCTGGCCTCGAACTCAGAAATCCGCCTGCCTCTGCCTCCCAAGTGCTGGGATTAAAGGCGTGCACCACCCTGACTGGCATTTCTACACTTTAATAAATTGCTATAATTCACTTTGTCCTTCTACAATAGACATATTATATTAGTATTTTGTAACTAAATGCTACATCACTCCAGTAGTGACTTGCTTGGCAAGCCTGGAAGCAGTCCTGAGGGAAAGAGTTTCATGCAAACAGCCTCCTGGAACCCTGGCATTCCCATAGCTAGAATGTCCCAGATTTGTCCCTGTGATATTGTGGAGGGTCTTTCATGCTTTCTTACAGTATTTTACTGGATAAGAGTTAGAAGTCTCAGGGCAGGCTTAGCAAAAGTATACCTAGAATCTTCATTACAGTCAGGTATTGCAAACTACATTACATATTAGAAGAAAGTTGGTGAATTCTTCTGACAAATGGAGATTCCCTACAGATACTTAAAAGAACAGCCAAGTTACTCTCATATGCAAGAATTTACCAAGGCCTAGGAAAAAGGGGGTTTGTGGTATTGCATTATTCATGATAAGGTTCTAGTAGAACCCCCTGGTGCTAGCTTTCACAAGGCTCAAAGGAGTCGCATAAATTGTGACTA
Organism: Mus minutoides; assembly: GCA_902729485.2. Taxonomy (NCBI): domain Eukaryota; kingdom Metazoa; phylum Chordata; class Mammalia; order Rodentia; family Muridae; genus Mus; species Mus minutoides. The sequence continues at coordinate 6,237,513 of LR749490.1, forward strand.
GGGTGTGAAATCCTTACCTGTCATTAGCTGACTCTAGGCAGGGCTCTTTTATCTTTGCTGGAAACATTGCCTGGTTCCTCCCAGGCTTTGAAGGCATTCCTCTGTTTTGTGTCAGATACTTCAATGTACCTTGCCTGCTGTGACACCCTACCCCTTTGTTTTCTGTATTATATAAGACTGGTGTTCGCTTTGTGAAAAGACATCCAGATACAGCACCCCCTAGTGTTCCTATTTGTTTGTCATTCGTTTCTTGCTGATGCCTTACTCACCTGTAACCAGAACTCTGTTCCCTGCAGATCAGAGACTCAAATGAGGGTCCTCTACAGCAGCTAAACACGTTCTTGTTAAATCTGGCCCCGAGTTTGACTGAGTATAAACTTTAGAACTTACAATACCAAAGAGAGTGTGGCTGTTCTGGTGACCTGAGGGATAGATCACGATGCAGCTCTCTTTCTAGAGGGTAAGGAGTGGGCTTGGGGATAAAGAAACCAGAATTCACCAAAACATACTTTAGTATAAAAAAGCCATTTTCTCAAATCTGACTAAGTTGACAGTGTAGAAAATATATAACATTTGTACCCTGTGGGTTCAAAGGCCTAAGGCTTTATCTCCTGGCTTAACAAGCAGGGTGCTGGTCAATATAGATTTCTAAACACTGATTGGGACTTGCAACCCTATAGGAGGAACAACGATATGAAATAACCAGTACCCTCCCCCCCCAGCTGTGTCTCTAGTTGCATATGTAGCAGAGGATAGCCTGTCGACCATCAGTGGGAGGAGAGGCCCTTGGTATTGCGAAGATGATATGCCCCAGTACAGGGGAATGCCAGGGCTAGGAAGCAGGAGTGGGTGGGTTGGGAGCAAGGTGGGGGTAGGGTATAGGGGGCTTTGAGGATAGCATTTGAAATGTAAATGAAGAAAATATCTAATTAAAAAAGGCACTTTTGAATTCCATTAAAAAAAATTCTATCTATGGGAAGCAGCTCCACATTGCCCAAAAGACATTCACTAGAACTCAACTGACAAATGACCATGAAAAACCAGTTCCCAATGCTGGGACAGGTTTCCATAGCAGCATGACAGCAGTCTTCATGCTGCTCCGCCTTTTGAGAAGCTGGGTGAGCACTGCAGCTTACCCACATTATGTACAAAGGAAGAAATACAAATCCTGACAGTCGAAGAGAAATGATGAGCCAAACCTGAGCTCCCAGTGCTCTGTCGCCGTTAGCATAGAAGCACGGGTGGTCGTTGGGGATATATTTGGAGTGCAAGTTCTACTTCTAGACAAACTCTAATCTAAACCTAAAATACCGAGACTTCCTTCAACTGAGCTTTTAAAAGCTGGTTAGCTCAACCATGGAACCTGAGGCAGAAATTAGGATCACCCAGCTCTGACTGGTACTCAAGTGCTTTATGAGAGCAGCGAAGATACTGAGATCAAGAATGCCGTGACAGGCTCCGCATCTGTATGCCAGATGGGTCCTGCTCCTCGGTGATGCTGGTCCTCTGTGACCAATCAATGCCATGTACATACGCCAAAAGATAGGACTTGTCTTGCTATGACTTACTAAAGGAAATACAATCACTGGATAAATTACCTGTTAGCTCCAAATATTCATTTTTTATCCAGACTACACCCTTTACCTAAAATAATGAGAAATTTCCAGATATTCATGAAATACACTGTTCATTTTATGCATGGCTTGTTTATACTACTTCCAAGAAAATAATATTTTAAACTAATATAAACCAAAATGATTGAGAGGACTGCAGTCTTTCTTCTTTTCTGGACCACTGAAGTACTTTAAATGATGGCATCATGTTCATCAATGCTTCCATACTGAATGCCTCTTCTTGAATAATATATTTTGTATCCAATGTAGAGAATAGATAAAACTCCCAGTGTTAACACTATACCTCCCCCAAAGTTGCTGGTTTCAAACTTCAGTCTTTTGCTGAAACCGTTACAGATGTCAATAAACTACTGTGGGCTGTGATTGTCATGGATGCTGACATCTGGGTAGAGTTTGGAGAAGCACTTGCTTTGGGTGTAGACTTTGAGGCAGTAGGAGTCACACGCGGTGAGACTCCCGGGGTTGATATTTTAACAATAGTTGCAGGATTCACAGTGATAACTGTATTTCTCTGGTCTGGTTGGAAACCACATGCAGGGTGGTATTCTCTGTTATGCTAACATTGGAGCTCAGCACACAGTGGTTTCCACTTGGAGACCTCTGAGCATCGGTCCAGTCAGTCCTGGCCCCAAACAGTGCCAGCACCTGCAGGTCGCCTAGCAGCTGCGTGGCCCACACACACACAGCCATTGTTTCCAGGGCCCCCGAGCACCCGCAGCAACCACCTGGCACCCAGAGCTGTCCCCAGTGCAAGTGAGCACTCCAGGTCCCCTTCTGCCCTTACCACTCCCCTGCAGCCACCTCTGCCGGTCCCCCCAATGACCAAATAGGCCATTTATTTATCTTTTACGTGTGGAGAAAATGGTGCACAAATAAGTAATTATTTTCTAACAAATCATCATAATATTTAGTGCTTGAATCTTGGCCTATCAGTCTCTATAGTAATGAAAGGTCAATATATCTTTATCCAGTTACCCAGGTTTTTGTGATAATATTCTATTTAAAGAATATCACAAAGATAATTTAAGTCATATATTGCTACAGTAGTCATTTTGTGGTATTTTTAATAGGGTGGTCTAGGACATAATATGTAGACCAGGCTGGCCTTGAACTCAAAGGAATATCTCTTCCTCTGTCTTTAAACTCTGGGGATTAATTCATGTGAATCCACATCCAAATTTATTTTATATTTATTGTTTTTATAAGCTTGGTGCATCACTTATGTAGATGTGAGTCCCTGTGAGTGTAGAGGGACTATAATTAATAACTATAATTGCCTGGAAGAGAAGAACTTCAACAGTCAGTTGGAGCTGTCCACACATTATTTCACAGTATCTCTTAATAATTTGTTTAATTATTGACTAACTGACTGAGTTATTGGATGAAAAATGATGTTCACAATGCTGTTTCCTAAGTTTATATTTGTAAATATTGCTCTTCATTTGGATATACAGAGTTAATATAAAGATATTTCTCAGAGTTTCATAGAAAAACATTATTTTTATATTTTTGAAAGATATATAGGGAAGATTAAATTTATATTTAAAAATATATGAAGAGAAAAGAAAAAGGCATATTTAAATGTAAATTTTTTCTGCAGAGTTCTGGCTTTATAATTACATGCATATTTTTGTTTATTCAACTCTGATCTTTGTGCTTCTCTCTTTCCCAAAACATTTTTTTTTTCCTTTAGCACAGATGCTAGTCTGCCACATATCTGAAATGCTGTCTCAAAGAACATCGTATACTCAAAGACCATCCTCTAGACTTCTTTTCTGGGATGCTGCTGAGATTTAGTTTGCATGCCCTGAGGTTCATGTCTTTTAAATGTAATGGATTAGCCTAGAAACTTCACATGAAATCAAACAAAAGATTTTGTATATATCATAATTCTAAAATAATTAATAAGGATGAAAATGTATGTAGCAAAGTAAAATCATGAAAAAAAAACCCTTAGGAGTAATGTTCTGGCAGCAAAGACTAAAGTAGGAATTTGGGAATTAGCAATGAAAATATTTTAATTAAAAATCTATTATAAAGAACTCTGAAAAAATGAAAACACCATGCACCAAATTCACTAGACCTGAAATCTGTTTTCAGTGCATTTCTATACAATTAGAATAACCATTCTGAGTCATATTATAAAAGTCAAATACCATATACCTTTCATATTCATTATCTAGAATATATATCAGAAAGGACAAGATTATATCCTGTAGAACTTGATGGTAAGACTCTCCTACAGAAGACACTATATACTTGAATTACAGAACATGGAAAAATCAAGCTGGTACTCACCCAGGTATTTTCTCTTTTCTGGGTAGATTTCATTGTGTGAAAGGCGCTGTGCATGCTATTGAAAAAATAAAAGTCATCCTCACTCTCACCAATCTGTGAATCATAAGGAATAGAGTAGGCTGGCATTATATGGTATAGCCTCTGATATCAAAATGGGCACACATGATATAAGTGTAATTAACCTTAGTCTGATTTGTTTGAAAGTCACCTCCATAGTATGGAACCTATGATTGGCATTACAAAATGACCACAGACTATGACTAGGTATTTTATAGACCCAGTTGGAGAAATTAATATTGTTATTCTCATAAATGAACACAGTATAAAATCTACTCCTTATGACTTATAGATGAAATACCATAAGCAAAATGAATGCGGAAGTAAGAGATTCATTAGGTGTCTTTATTATGATTACCATCACTATGATGAAATAGAATGTGCAAAAGGAAGATTGGGAGAAAATTTATTAGGCTTGTACTTTCAAATTACTGAAAGAAGTCAGTACAGGAACTCAAATAGGATCAAAATATAGAGAAAGTGGGTGATACAGAGCTTGCAAAGGAGTTCTTATTGATTTCTCATATTGGATTTCTCAGCCTGCTTCTGTATAGAATTCAGCCCATGGATGATACTATTCATAATGGCCTGGATCATCCCCCATAAGTCACTAATTGATAACAAGTTCTACAACCTTGTCTACAATCCAATCTTATGGAAGAATCCTTTCAATTGACATTCCTTCCTGTCAGATGACAATACTGTGTCTCAAGTTGAAATAAGAATGTCCTACATATTTGACTTACACTTCATTGTCATTCATTATTAGAAGAAATCAAAACATGAATTTAAGCAGGCTAGGAACTGAAGGCAGCAGCTCTGATCCAGCTGCCTTAGAAGAATACTGTTTGTTGGCTTGTTTGTCTGATTTTCTCACCCTGCACTATTATGGAACCAATGACCACATGCTCATGGGTGGTTCCTCCCACAATGGGCTTGAACCTGCCTCATCAATCAATCATTAGGAAAATAGCCTACAAACCTGCATGTAGTCTGGTCTTATTGAGTCATTTACTCAATTGTGTCTTCCACCTTTGTTGTAAGTTTAGTTTGTGTCAAGGTGACATACAACTAGCAAAAACAAAAGAAATATGAGGCAAAAAAATCTACAAATGCTTTAGACAACATGCGAATGTTAAGAAATTGGTAATAGTTAATTAAAAGTATAGGATTATGAATGAAGAAAAGTAATCTTAATAAATGGTCATTTACAATATTCTTTTTTGATGATATTAAAAGAACCTGTAGATAAATCAGTAGGAAAGATCAGAAATCAGAGAAATTTCTTGTATTATTTCTAAATGTCTACTATGTTACATAATTTACTTAAAATTCAAAGAATACTTCATAACTTATTTACATATTTAATTAGAGCAAAGAACATTGAAACAACATACAACTAAATAATATATTAATACTTTATTTTAAAAGAAAATCCATCTATAAAGGTCTGAATTCACATGTCTTTCTGTAAGTAGGAGTTAGAGATAAATGTTTGTACAATCCTCACAGTGCTGACAATGTCTGGCATCAGCACTCACTTCAGCCAGACCCTGACAAAATTCTTTACATCAGAGAGGTTGATGTACAGTTCATGGGCTGCTTGTACTTCTGTTTCTGGCTGTGCAGGAAATTGCCCCTTTATATTACATCTTCCTTCCTAACTGTCCTGAGGAAAAGGGAGGTAGAAAACACAACCACAGTGCCTCGTAAAAGAGCAATACTTGGATGAAGAAAGATAAGTAGATACAGAAGAGCAGACATCAAAGTTGCACTTCGCAAGTAAATGAATGCAGGACACATACATCATAGAACTCCATGAAAGGATTTAGAGGACACTCAGTTGCCATTCGATTGTGTGCAAAGAAAAGACCACAAGTCTGCAATTCATAGAAAATGAGACCTCAATTATAAAGCCACAGGTAAGAGAACAGGAATGTGCTTGGCACGAACATACACTTAGGGGTGGAACAATTTTCACTGCTAATACTCATAAGGATAAAAATGGAGAAAACAGTCTGGGATAATTGATAGACACCAGGGCAATGTCCTAGTAAACTTGCAGTTACTTCATTTAATCTATTTTTTTTATTTTGGAAAATATAATACAAAAATTTTAAGTGCATTAAGATATATATTCTTAATATATATGGGCAAGATAGATAGTCTTTCATAGTAAAATTACTGTTTTCTGTTATGAACTACTTTGATTGTATAAAAAGTTGAGAAATTTTACAAGATATAATTAATTCATTAGCATGAATAAACAAGATACTCATGGGTTATATAACTAAATTATAGCCTTTTCACATACTGCATAACATGCAGAAAACATGTACAGATGTACATTGCTGCATGAGCTTCTGGAAGTAGGGAGCAGTGGGAATAAACAGTAAGAAGGGGGATTAGTTATGATGAAGAACTAGTGGCTCCAGTCAGCATCTAAATCCCTCAGTCTGCGAGGTAAATTAGACAAATTTGTTGGTTTATTTGAGAATCAATGTGATCCTAAAGAAATTAAACCCATCTTCAGGTACTACATCAAGGAATTATTACATCTTTGTATAAATTTTGGATCTATGACTATCTATGGCACGCTAGTTTCAAACTAAATGTGTCACCACCCCAAATATATGATATACTCCTCCACTGTCCTCGATGTTTTAATGAAAATTCCACCAATGTTTTAAGAAATACACAGCAATTTCACAATGAGCACAATTTTCATTCAGTACTATATTTTATCTTATAGATTTTAAAAATAGATTTACAAACTCTATTGGTACATTTCAGGGTATTTTTAAATTGATCCATAGAGGTATAAGATAATCATACCTTACTTCCTCTATAAAGAGCCACACTTGAATATTTTTCATCAATATTTCTGAGGAATTCAGATTTTTCTAACATTATTCCTTAATCATGCTAATTTCAGAAGAGCTAAAAAGTGGTCCTAAATGGTCACCCTCAAAGAAAGAGTATCTTGATGAGCACATCCATATACATGAAGGAAAACATTGGAAACATATAGGGCCAAAGGTAAACATTTAGAATAAAATTAAAATTTAAAAGTTTGGCAAAGAAATTCTGAAATACGAGAGAGAGAGAGAGAGAGAGAGAGAGAGAGAGAGAGAGAGAGAGAGAGAGTATGTGTAGAAGAGAATGGTGACAAAATGTAATCTTGACAGTCCTAAAGTCAGGTGCATGTAACATAAGCAAGTCTTGTCACTAAATATTCAGACGTCTCTACATTCATTGACATCATTTATTCTCAGAAGTGCACATCTGGACTTTAACAAAGCTCAGAAGTACCAGGTCATACTTAGATTAAATTTCCATACTTTGAAACGATATCACTGAAAATATTCAATTCATCTGGCATTACAAGCATAAAAATTTTCATTAAGTTATAAGAAGATACAAGGAAAGCAAAATCAACATCAAAATGATCACTTTTTTCCTTTGAAAGAGAAAAAGAAGTACAAAGGAAACTATAACATCAGAGATTTGAGAGTGGAAAATAGTGATTGTGAAGAACTCCTGAGAGTTTTAATCCATAATAACCTTTATGTCACAAGAATTCTGAACTTTTACAAGGAATAATTGTACTTACTGTATGTACATATCCTGGAAATAGTATGAGTCCAATTCATGGGGAACATGGTCACGTGTGTAGTAAATATGAAGAGGAAAAAAAGCACCAATTATCACATCTGCTTCATGGTAAGTATATTCCTTGATTGTCTCATAGCACTTATCACCAGTAAAGGCACACACAAAATTGGGAATATACAAAACTCCAAAGATAAAAATCCAGAACATCCTATTAACACACACATATATGCCCATCCATAAGACTGATGGATACAGATCTGATGATGTCCAGCATGTATATATTCACGTCAAGTGTTTGTGAACATGTGTGTTTCTAACTTAACTAATGAGGGTAGATGTCACAACACCTTTCTCAAGTTCCTATTGACACTTCTACCACTGTCATTCAGAGTTCTGAAACTTCTCTTCCCTTCGGCACTGCACCTGAGCCCTGTGTTCTGCTTGAAAACAAGTTGGAAAACATGTCTTAGATTTTCTTCTCTAGACACAGGTACCATGATTTCAGCCAAGAAGACAGACAGCTCAATGGACAACTTCCTGATTGGGCTGTTTTGGCCAAATGTGAAGCAAAAAACTTTTTATTATGACAATAACTTTAGCTGACAAAAACATGCTAAATCATAGGTTGCCAGAGCAGGTGAATTAGGAGAAGGCATGGAAATACACACATGAGCAAAATAAGTGGAATATGTTTTTCGAAATCAGAAACAGCAAGTTTAGTCTACACTTCCTATTGACTGTAGGTATCTAAAAATCTTCTTTTATAATAATTTGTATTGGCCAAACAATATGATGTCTGCACTTAGAACTATTCAGCTTATTTATCATTTTGAAAAAGCCAATAGTCCTATGACATTTCTCACTTATAAATTACCTACTTAAATTCATTGCAAATGTTAATTTGCCTCTTTCCATTCTGAGATTTGAACTTCTCCATCCTGGGATTATCATTGAGTTGAAATGTCCTTGTAATACATCCCTGCATCTAAAGCTGGGTATTCACTTCTTACTCTACTAATAGAATATAACAGTGTGTGAGAAATGCATCTCCTTTCAGTAAAGGTGAAATTTAAAGTCATCACAGTGTGTCCTTTCACCTATTATGCTTAGGGAAGCTCTCTTGAGTGAGGATCTATATCCAGGCCAACAATAGTGAATGTAATGAGTGTACTCTGTTTGTTGGTATGGTAATGAAAGAATGTCTCCAACATAAATTGACTCCTCTAAGCAAGGATTGGTGAGCAGAGTGAATGAAAACTCAAATGAAACAACAATATATAGCAATAGGAAAGGATAACAGGCCAAACTGTAACTCATTGAGACTTTGTTTTTTATTCGGATTAAGAATATGCAAGGATGGTTTTAGATCCTTTGTCAAATATCAAGTAAACATATGTGTGTGGGTTCATCTCTGAGCCTTCAATTCTTTTCCATTTATCTTCCTGCCTGTACCAATACTATGCAGTTTTTTTTATCCCTATTACTCTGTAATACAGCTTGAGGATAGGGATGCTGATTCCCCCAGAAGTTCTTTCATGGTTGAGAATAGTTTTCACTATCTCCAAGGACTAAGCCATCAACAAAGGAGTACACATGGCTACAGCTGCATATATAGCAGAGGACGGCCATGTCATGTATCAATGGAAGGAGAGGTCCTTGGTCCTAAGAAGGCTTAATAGATGCCCTAGTGTAGGGGAAATCAAAGGTGGGGAGGTAGGAGTAGGTGGATGGGTGGAGGAACATCCACATAGAAGCAAGGTTAGGGAGGATTCCATAGGGAATTTCTGGGAGGGAGGGAAACTGGGGAAGGGGATAACATTGGAAATGTAAATAAAGAAAATATCCAAGAAAAAAAAAAAAGGAAAAAAGAATATGCAGGGAGTACCTATTAAATAGAACCTGTGTACTACTGCAAACCTATCTAACAATAAATCCAAAGATTCTCCTTAATTAGACACATAGTACTAAATCTGTGTATTAGGAACCTAGCTGACACCTGTCTAAAGGAACTGCAGGAATAAAAAATGGAGAAATAGCTTGTAGTGGCTATCCCTGGTTGTCAACTTGACTATATTTGGAATGAACTACAATCCAGAATTGGAAGGCTCACCAGTGACCCTAACCTGGAGGCTTGGAGATCGAAGTTTCTGATCTGGATCTTGGTATGGAGATCTTGATAGCATAGCAGCTATGGATTCCAGAAGATTAAGACAGAGATATCTCCAAACTCAAGATCATCTGGGATTAAAGGTGTGATGGCACACACCTTTAACCTGTTAAGGGTGTGATGGCACACATCTTTAATCTGGGCTACACCTTCTGCTGGAGATCATATAAGGACACTGGAAGAAGGGAGACTACTTCTTGCTCCTTCGCCTGATCGCCGTGTGGGACTGAGTAACTGCTAGATCCTTGGACTTCCATTCACAGCTACTACTGAGCCATTGTTGGGGATTGGACTGCAGACTGTAAGTCATCAATAAATTCCTTTACTCCATAAGTTCTGTGACTCTAGAGAACCCTAACTAATACATAGCTTGTCCAGTGGCAGGTCCAAATTAGGATCCAGCACAAGGGGAGGACTGAGGCCTGACACTGTTACTGATGCTGTGGTGTGCTTGCAGACAGGAGCCTAGTATGACTCTCCTTTGAAGGGCCCAACAAGCAGCTGAAAGAGGAAGATACAGCATCCAGCCAATGGAAAGAAACTGTGGACCCCTGTGATTGAATGAGGGAAAAACTGGAAGAAGCCGAGAAGTATGGCCCCATAGGAAGACCAGCAGTCTCAACTGACCTGGACTCCTAAGATGGCTCAGACACTGAGCCACTAACCTGGTGGCATACACCAACTAATATGAAGTCCCCAAAACTTATACAGCAGAGCACAACCTGGTATGGCCTTAGTGAGAGAAGTTACACTTCATTCTCGAGAGACTTGAGGCCCCAGAGAGTGAGCAGGTCTATGGAAGGAGGTGGGGACCTCCTTTTTGAGATGGGGTGTTGGGGGGAAGGTGAGAGGGACAGACTAGGAGAGGGACCGAAAACTAGACTGTAAAAAAGGATTTAAAATTAAAAAATATATATTGACAGCTTCTCTGCTCCCTTTTCTGTTCCCACTGAGTCCTCTGGAGTATGCCCTGCTGCCAAATGGAGGCTTCTGTCCCAACAACCAGACCCTCCTTTGTCTGGCTACTTCTCTACAGACCTTCATCAGACCTGCAGGTCCTGAAGCATAGTGACCTCTAGAATCTGAAACATCCAGTAACACCCAAGGACAAACAGATGGATAGAGATCAGCATAAAAACACAGTCAACAGAAGTCAATATGGCACCTTCAGAGCGCAGCAATCTTGCTACAGCAAGCTCTGGATATTCTAACACAACCAAAGCACAGGAAAATGACATTAAATGAAAACTTATAAAAAATGATAGAGGTCTTTATGTGGAGATGTTTTCACTGCATGGAGAATGTACTACAGCATGCATGTAAGGTCAAAGAAAAAGTTAAGGGAGTCAGTTCTCTCCTTGTACCATGCTAGTTTCAGGGATTAAATTCAAGGCAACAGCCTTGAGAACAATGACTTTTATCTGCTGAGCCCTCTCACCAACCCAAAAGACAGACTTTAAGGAAACCAAAAATGTAGTCAATATAAGTTATGGCACTTTTAATAGGTTAATTGATAACAAGGAAGAAGGAGGAGGAAGAAGACCTTGTGTTCATTCCTTTTGCAATATAATCTTATAGCCATTTTTTTAAAAACGAAACAAAACAAATACCTTAGAGAGGAATTACTGCCCCTGACCTCAAGCTGTACTACAGAGAGATGGTGTAAAAAAAAAAAAAAAAAAAAATCTTCCCTCTGAGCCCAGCGGAGGCGGCTAGAGTCGCTTGTGTGCTTTCCACACCCCAGGACATTAGGATCACCTCAGGGTTATGGGTGAGTGGTGCACGGTGTTGGCTTTGAGAACCATGGAGGGTCTGGTTTCAGCAGCAGCAAGAACAGAAGAACTCCACCCAACAGGAGGCTGGGACCTCATCCAGCCAGGACCACCCCCGCCATCTTCCCTCTGAGCCCAGCAGAGGTGGCTAGGGCCGTTTGTATGCTCTCCACACCCCAGGACATTAGGATCACCTCGGGATTATGGGTGAGTGGAGCAGTGTTGGCTTTGGGAATGAACCGAGGGGGCTCTGGTGCCAGCGGCAGCAGGAACAGAGGAACTCCACCCAACCGGAGGGCTGGAGTCTATTCCAGCCAGGGCCATCCCACCATCTTCCCTCTGAGCCCAGCAGAGGAGGCTAGGGCCACTTGTGTACTCTCCACACCCCAGGACATTAGGATCACCTCCGGGTTACATGTGAGGGGAGCGCAGTGTTTGCTTTGAGAACCGAGGAGGGACTGGTTCCAGCAGCAGCAGCAGCAGCAGCAGCAGCAGCAGCAGCAGCAGCAGCAGCAGCAGCAGCAGCAGCAGCAGCAGGAACAGAGGAACTCCGCACAACCGGAGGCTGGGACCTCTTCCAGCCAGGACCCCCCCACACCCCAACCCCCCCCAACCCCCGCCATCTTCCCTCTGAGCCCAGCAGAGGTGGCTAGGGCCGTTTGTGTGCTCTCCACACCCCAGAACATTAGGATCACCTCGGCGTTATGGGTAAGTGGAGCACAGTGTTGGATTTGAGAACTGAGGAGGGTCTGGTTCCAGCTGCAGCAGCAGGAACAGAGGAACTCCGCCCAACCGGAGGTTGGGACGTTTTCCAGCCAGGACCACCCCTGCCATCTCCCCTTTGAGCCCAGTGGAGGCGTCTAGGGCAGTTTGTGTGCTCTACACACCCCAGAACATTAAGATCACCTCGGGATTACAGAAGAGAGGCAGCCTTCTGGGAGAGTTCTGACCCTAGAACTCAGGAAGTGGATCAGAGCTCCAGTCTGCTAGACACCGGACTTGCAAGAGAAAAGCTTGCCTTCAGAGAGTGCTCTGATCACTGGACCTCCGGGGAGAGTTGGTCTACCAGAAGTACTGTCAGAGGCTAACAGAAGCACAGGAGGATCAAGCTCAAACCAGTGACAGCTTGGACATTAACATCAGAAATCTCCAGATGGTGAAAGGCAAACGGAAGAATCTCACTAACAGAAACCAAGAGCAATGGGCATCATCAGAACCCAGTATGCCCACTGCAATGAGTCCTGGATACCTCAACATGCCGGAAACGCAAGACACAGATTTTAAATCATATCTCATCATGATGGTAGAAGATTATAAGAAGGACATTAATAACACAGTTAAAGAAATACAGGAGAACAATGCTAAACAGGCAGAAGCCCTTAAAGAAGAAAGACAAAAATTCTTCAAGGAACTACAGGAGAACACTGCTAAACAGATAGAAGCCACTAAAGAGGAAATACAAAAATCCCTCAAGGAATCACAAGAGAACACTGCTAAACAAGTAGAAGCCCTTAAAGAGCTACAGGCAAACACTGCTAAACAGGTAGAAGAAATGCAAAAAATCCTTTAAAGAACTACAGGAAAACACAACCAAACAGGTGATGGAATTGAAGAAAACAATTCAAGATCTAAAAATGGAAGTAGAAACACTGAAGAAAACCCAAAGAGAGACAACTCTGGATATAGAAACCCTAGGAAAAAAAAAATCAGGAACCATAGATGTGAGCATCAGCAACAGAATACAAGAGATGGAAGAGAGAATCTCAGGTGCAGAAGATTCCATAGAGATCATGGACACAACAATCAAAGAAAATGCAAAATGCAAAAGGATCCTAACTCAAAACATCCAAGAAATCCAGGACACAATGAGAAGACCAAACCTACGGATAATAGGAATAAAAGAGAATGAAGATTCTCAACTTAAAGGGCCAGCAAATATCTTCAACAAAACCATAGAAGAAAACTTCCCAAACCTAAACAAAGAGATGCCCATGAACATACAAGAAACCTACAGAACTCCAAACAGACTGGACCAGAAAAGAAATTCCTCCTGACACATAATAATCAGAACAAAAAAAGGAATAAAGATAGAATATTGAAAGCAGTAAGGGAAAAAGGTCAAGTAACATATAAAGGCAGGCTATTAGAATCACTCCAGATTTCTCACCAGAGACTATGAAAGCCAGAAGATCCTGGATAGATGTTATACAGACACTAAGAGAACACATTGCCAGACCAGGCTACTATACCCAGCAAAACTGTCAATTACCATAGATGGAGAAACCAAAGTTTTCCATGACAAAACTAAATTCACACAATATCTTTCCATGAATCTAGCCCTTCAAAGGATAATAACAGGAAAACACCAACTCAAAGATGGAAACTACACCCTAGAAAAAATAAGAAAGTAATCCTTTAACAAAACTAAAAGAAGACAGCCACAAGAACAGACTCCCATCTTTAACATCAAAAATGCCTTCCTGTACTTCCTGCTCCAAGATGACCCAAAGGATTCTTGGAACCAGCATGTATGTGCACAAAACCATATAAAAATACACTGACATCACATAATTAACAAATCATTAAACAAATTTTTGCTCACCAATATTTTTCTTGTGTAAGCATTCATTCCTGTAACAATGGTGTAGAGGCATCTAAAGGCTTACCTACAGTTTTTATTACCGTGGTTCGACTCATGTAAGAGCAAGAATGTATGTTTGGAGTGAGAAGAATCAATCCTTCTAATTGATTGTGTTATTTGGGAAAACTGAAGAAATGCTGCCCTGGTGGAGAAAATATGTCACTGGAGGTGGGCTTGAGACTTTACATCTGCATGTCATTTCTAGTTCCAACTCTTAGCTACATGCTGCAGGTTGGAGATTTGTGCTCTGAGCTTCCCCCGTTAGCTGCCATGTCTCACAACTGATTTAATGGTACTTAAATGGTGTGGAACCATAAGTGAAATTAAACTGTTTTATAAGTTGTCCTAAACATTATGTTTTATCACAGCAACAGAAAAAACATTAATACACACCCACAAAGTTTTATACTGAGATGAGTTTTTTGTGTAAAGGGAAGTGTGCAATCTAAAAGGGTTACTAGCGTATCATTTAAATCCATAGTGATTTTGTTCAAATGAGTTTGCAGGTACATTTAAAATACAATGTGTGCATGAATAGAAGGATGATGGTCAGATTATTTTTCTCCACAAGAATCTTGTGTACCTTAACATAATGATCTTACCAAATCCTTTATAGTCAGATTCCCTTCATGATGAGTTTTTTCACATATGGAAAGGCTCTTCCACTGAGGGTGGAAAGACTACTGTGATATGCAAGGGCTTTAACAGACCAGTTATGGGCTGGAGAGATGGCTCAGTGGTTAAGAGCACTGACTGCTCTCCTGGAGGTCCTGAGTTCAAATCCCAGCAACCACATGGTGGCTCACAACCATCCATAATGAGATCTGATGCCCTCTTCTGGTGTGTCTGAAGACAGGTACAGTGTACTTACATATAATAAATAAATAAATAAATAAACAAAAACAGACTGGTTATACACTAAAGATTGTACTCTTCTGTAAAAATTAACTGAAATGTATAAGTTTAACACATTTAACTACATTTATAGGGTTTCTCTGCTCTATGATTTCCTTTTATTATGAAAAACTACTGCTATATTCAAAGGCTTTACCACATTGCTTACATTCATAGGGTTTCTCTCCAGTATGTGTTTTTTTTTAATATATATATTCAAAGATTACTGTTACAAACAAATGTTTTATTATATTGATTACATTCATGGGGTTTCTCTCCAGAATGGGTTCCTGTAGGGATTCAGAGACTACTTTGATGTGTAAAGGCTTTACACTCCTGCCTGCTTCAGCACTTGACTGCTACTGAAATTACCTAGTGCTGTTTAATTCCATAAACCAAACTTTTGACCCACTAGTTCCTTTTTTTCACTCTAATTGTGAATGAGCCACTTGTAATCACCCAAAAGACTGAATGTTTCATCTAAGAAATCAGCTCATTACTTTTAAAATCTACCTTACTCAGGGCAGGGGTAGAAAAAAAATTGGGGCAAAAATATCTACAAATGACAAATATCTCTAGCTTAATTTTCCCTGAAGTCTATTTTTCATTGAAATCCTTTGACCTTTAATTCCTCTATCTCCATTACTATCAAAATTCCAATCATTCAGGTCATACAGAAAACGGTCAAGTAGCTCAATGTAAAACTTTGGCTTTGGGCATCTAAAGTCCTGATATCTTCCACATTTATCAAAAAGACAAATGCACGGGTTCTGTCCAGCAACAAAATCACTTATCTATTTATTTATTTATAAACTCCAGATTATACCGGCCCACCCTCTGCCTGCTCCACATCCCATACCTCCTCCCCATCCCTGTCTCCACGATGATGTCCCTGCCCCTAACCCCTACTCCACAAGACCTCTAAACTCCCTAAGGCCTCCAGTCTCTTGAGGGTTAGGTGCATCTTCTCTGAAAAGACCCAGCAGACCTCTGCTGTATATGTGCTGGCGGCCTCATAGCAGCTGGTGTATGCTGCCTGGTTGGTGCTCCAGTATCTGAGAGATCTCTGGAGTCCTGGTTAATTGAGACTGCTGGTTCTTCTAGCTTTTCCCTCAATCAACCACAGGGGTCAGCACCTTCTATCCATTGCTTGGGTGTAAATATCTGCATCTGACTCTTTCAGCTACTTGTTGGGTCTTTCAGAGGGCAGGGATGATAAGTCCCATTTTGTGAGCATTCCATAGCCTCTGTAATAGTGTCAGGTCTTGGTACCCAAAATTGTTCCTGTCTTAAAGGAATGTAGAGATGGAAATGGAAAGGAACCCGAGGAAAAGAAGGTCTAACAACAAAATCACTTTTAAGCTACATTTTTTTTTGTCCTAATTTTTTTGGATCTCTACTGTTGTGATTAAAACCTCTAACCAAAAACATCTCATATAATTAATGGTGTTGTTTGGCTGATTCACATCATTACTTTGGGAGCTCAGGATCGAAACTCAAGTTACAAAATGAAGGAACGAAAACCATGGGCAAACATTGCAATTTGGCTTTCTCTCTTGTTGGGTCACTACCTCAGGTATCTATATAATTCAGACCAAGACCACTTACTTAGCAATATTTCCACCCTCAGTGGAAGAGCCTTTCCATATCCATCACCAATCAACACAAGCTCTCAGAAATACAGCAACCTGTCATTCAGATGGGGATACACCTTCAATTGGGGCTCCCTCAGATGAAATGTTGACAATTGAAGCTAATTAGAACAAAGAGTCGATAATATGTAAAAAAAAAAAAAAAGATTTAAAAAATGTGTCTAGCATATCACTGTAGCAAAAAATGAAACATTGAAGACTGTGGTAACTGGAAAATAGAGAGGTGCCAAGAAATTAGAACAGTAAGGCCTTTAGAATCAAGACAAGTAAACTAAATATTTCTCTAAAGAAAATCCCCAAACAATAAAAACTCAAGAAACTAATAACAGAATATAGCAAATTTGCAAAGTACAAAAATAGGTAAAGGTCTGTCTTAGAGTTTCTAATCCTGCACAAACATCATGACCAAGAAGCAAGTTGGGGAGGAAAGGGTTTATTCACCTTACATTTCCACATTGCTGTTCATCACTGAAAGAATTCAGGACTGGAGCTCAAGCAGGTCAGGGAGCAGGAGCTGATGCAGAGGCCATGGAGGGATGTTCTTTACTGGCTTGCTTCCCCTGGCTTGCTCAGCCTGCTCTCTTATAGAACCCAAGACCACCAGCCCAGGGATGGTCCCACCCACAAGGGGACCCCCCCCCCCTTGATCACTAATTGAGAAGATGCCTTACAGCTGGATCTCATGGAGGTACTTTCTCAGCTGAAACTCCTTTCTCCGTGATAACTCCAGCCTGTGTCAAGTTGACACATAAAATTAGCCAGTACAAGGTCTATCATTTTTTAGAGAAATGACAACATAATTAAATTATAGTTAGTAAAATAACATAACATATATGGCACCATTGATAAAAGAAGACACAAAGATAAGCCTATAATTACAATAGTCCTTTTAACAAAACCCCACAGGATTATAGTAAAAATCAAAATCAAAAAAGTCATTGGCCAGCACTCACCTGTGCACTCTGGTTCCTTGCTTTGCCAATAATAAAGTATTATGGGTAGAGAGTTATTCTAATTGGAGAAAGTTCCTTAAAGCATTCAAATGTTTCAAAACTTGTCAAAATAGTTTTGAGTACTAAAAGTATCTCATTCTCTGATGATAAAGAAAAGAGTGTTTGTTAGGATCACTTAGAAACTATTTTGTTTCCTATGATTGATGTTGACTGAATGCAAGGCTGCACCAGATTGAGGAGATGCACACTATTAAAAACTAAATGCAAGATAACAGATTATCCAGCTAAACAGCTTGTGTTGCTCTTTTGAAAACAAGTTCATTCTCAATGATATGTATATATTAGTGTGTATGAAAGAGAATGCCTTCCATGTGTGTAGAGGTGTCACATGAGAGCAGTTGTCAGATCCTCTGGATCTGGCATTGCAGGTGTTTATGAGCCTTCTAACTTGAGTGTTGGTATCTAAATTCAGGTCAACTCCAGTAAAATTTACTGTTACCAGCCCAGCCCACACAGTATTTTATTTTTAATCTCATAAACAAAAATCTATCGCAGATCAAAGAAGATAAAAACCTAAATGAATAAAGAAGTAAATAAATGATCCCTAGGAACTTGATGTCTCAGTATGAAGATGTTGGGTATGGGACAAGGTAGGATGCCTCCAAACCTTCCCCACTCTCTGTTACCTGGGACCAAGTACTCATGGTTGGCCCTAGTGCTGCAGCTTCCTCTCCTACCGTCCATGCCTCAGGCAGACACCAGACAACCCCACCTTCCCATCCTGTAATGGCTATTCCTGTTGGTCAACATGACTATATTTGGAATGAACTACAATCCAGAATTGGAGGGTCACAGAAACAGGCATGGTGGTACACAACTTTAACCTGGGCAACCCCTTCTGCTGGAGATATACATAAGAACATTGGAAGAAGGAAGATTCACTCTTCTTTGTCTGTGTGCATTTACTTGCCAAGAGATTTGTTGGAATCAACTTCTACAGAAGACGAGCTGAAATAACTAGCCTCTTGGGACTGATAAACTACTAGATTCTTGGACTTCCCATTCACAACTGACCATTGTTGGGGTAACTGGATTAAATTTCCTCAATATAGAGAGACATTCCATAAGTTTTTTGACCCTAGAATTCTAACTAATACACATCCTTTCTTGCTGATCTCTTAGTCCTACAAACTATGGTTAGACACTCCGATTAACCACATGCTATATCCACCAAAACACTATGTACTCTGTACAAAGACTTACCCCATTATTAGTTACCAGAAACTAAATTCTCACAGTTTCCCTTAGCACTAGAACAGAATACCAGGGGAAGCTTCCTCTCCCTGTTTATGCCTTCGTAGACAAAACATGCCATCCCGAGTTGCCCTT
Organism: Mus minutoides; assembly: GCA_902729485.2. Classification (NCBI taxonomy): domain Eukaryota; kingdom Metazoa; phylum Chordata; class Mammalia; order Rodentia; family Muridae; genus Mus; species Mus minutoides. Next base: position 6,256,585 of record LR749490.1, read on the forward strand.
CCAATCCTACCTCACTTCTGTGTCCTAGCCCCAACTTGGGCAGACAATCCCTGTTAAACCCACATGCCATGCTTGCCAGAAGACCAGGTAGGCTGTCCACAGATTACCAATGTGATCAGTTACCCCAGACCTAATCTTCACAGTTGTCCTTAGCACTGGAAAAGAACAGCAGAGGCAAGTTCTCCACCACCCTTCATCTATGCCTTGTATGAATAGCTAAGATCATATCTCCCTAGCCTTCCCTTCTTTAAGCCTCCAATATGAGAAAGCATTCCCACTTGAACCCACCAGCTAAGTATGCCAGTAAAGTAGGCAACATTTAGCCAACACACTCCGAAAATACAGAGGACAAACAGAACTGCAGGAACAAAACTTCTATTCAAACAAGACAAATTCAGAAATCAGAACCTAGACCTAAAATCACCCCAAACCCAATGCATAGACACCAGCATAGGCAAATAATCAGTGACAGCCAGGGAAATAGGTCAGCAACAGAGCCATGCTATCCTATCACAGCAGGTCCTGAATATTCCAACATAGCTGAAAGTACAAGAAAAAGACCTTAAAACAAACTATATGAAAATGACTCGGGTCCTTAAAGTGGGAATGAATAAATCCCTTAAAGAATTCCATGGAAACACAATCAAACAATTGGAGAAAAATCAACAAATTCATTAAGGACAGCCAGAAGAAGACAAAGAAATAATTGGAGGAAAACAAATAATTGGAGGAAACCAATAGATCCCTTAAATAAATCCAAGAAAAAAAAGTTGAAGTAAAGCAGTTCAAGACCTTAAACTGAAAATAGAAGCAATAAGGAAAAAAAAAAAACAGACTAAGGAAATCATGGAAACGAACAATTTAGAACTGTAAATAAGAACTACAAAGGCAAGGTTTACCCACAGAATAGATGGAAGAGAGAATACCAGACATTTAAGATATAATGGAAGAAATTGATACATTTGTCAAAGAAACTGTTAACTATAAAAATGTTCTAGCATAAAAATCCTGAAACTTGAGGGTGTTATGAGAAGACAAAATTATGAATAACAGGAATAGAGAAGGATACCATCTCAAATGCCTAGAAAATATTTTCAACAAAACCATAAAAAAAATTTTTTAACCTAAAGGAGATGTCAAGAAGCATAGAGAATACCAAATAGATTGGACCACAAAACAAAGTGCCTTTGCCATGTGTCTTAGTCAGGGTTTCTATTCCTGCACAAACATCATGACCAAGAAGCAAGTTGGGGAGGAAAGGGTTTATTTGGCTTACACTTCCATACTGCTGTTCATCACCAAGGAAGTCAGGACTGGAACTCAAGCAGGTCAGAAGGCAGGAGCTGATGCAGAAGCCATGGAGGGATGTTCTTTACTGGCTTGTTTTTTTCCTGGCTTGCTCAGCCTGCTCTCTTATAGAACCCAAGACTGCCAGCCCAGAGATGGTCCCACCCACAAGGGACCCTTGATCACTAATTGAGAAAATGCCTCACAGCTAAATCTCATGGAGGCATTTCCCCAACTGAAGCTCCTTTCTCTGTGATAACTCCAGCTGTGTCAAGTTGACACAAACCTAGCCAGTACAATTGACCCCTTGTCAANTACCAATTTGTCTTAGTCAGGGTTTCTATTCCTGCACAAACATCATGACCAAGAAGCAAGTTGGGGAGGAAAGGGTTTATTTGGCTTACACTTCCATACTGCTGTTCATCACCAAGGAAGTCAGGACTGGAACTCAAGCAGGTCAGAAGGCAGGAGCTGATGCAGAAGCCATGGAGGGATGTTCTTTACTGGCTTGTTTTTTTCCTGGCTTGCTCAGCCTGCTCTCTTATAGAACCCAAGACTGCCAGCCCAGAGATGGTCCCACCCACAAGGGACCCTTGATCACTAATTGAGAAAATGCCTCACAGCTAGATCTCATGGAGGCATTTCCCCAACTGAAGCTCCTTTCTCTGTGATAACTCCAGCTGTGTCAAGTTGACATAAACCTAGCCAGTACACCATGTAATAATCAAAACCCTAAACATATATAGCAAAGAGGGAATAACTGCAAAGAGAGGGGTGGAACCAAGTAACTTATATCCCTGTGCTCTAGAATCCCTCCTGTCTATTTAGAGGAGACTCTGAAGCCAGAACGGCTTGGACAAAGATTATATGAATCTACAGATTACTTAATCTACTGAAACTACTGATTTCTAAACCTAGAAAACTTCAATCACCATAAATGAATAAAACAAGATATAAAAACAACATCTATAAATACAGACCTACAGAAGCTGAGAGAAGGAAAAATCCAACACAAGGATAGCTACACACATGAAAACACAGGAAATAAGTAATCTCATATTATCAGCAAAACCAAAAGTATACACACACACACGCACAAACATACACATGCACACACATACACACCACAACCAACAAAAACAAAATATAAGAATTAGTAATCACTATTCATTGATATTTCTCAATATGGCCTCAATTCCCCAAATAAAAAGACACAGGCTAATAGATGAATGGTAAAACAGCATACATCCTTCTCCTGCATACAAAAAACCCAGTTCAACATCAAGAATAAACATTTCCTCAAGGTTAAAATGTTGGAAAACGATATTCCAAGCAAAGAGATCTAAAAAACAAACTGGTGTAGCCATTTTAATATAAAAAAATACACTTCAAACCAAAATTAACCAAGAGAAATAGAGGACACTATACATTAATTAAAAAAAAATGTACCAAGACAACATCTCAACTCATAAAGTCTAAGCACCAAAAGTAAGAGTAGCTACCACTGTAAAAGAAACAGTTTTGCAGCTTAAATCACACACTGACACTCAGCATTTATAGTGGGAGACCTGAATATCTCATTCTTGCCAATGGACAGCTCCTGCAGACAAAAACTAAACAGAGAACAACTCAAGCTGACATTTAAAAGGCAAATGGATCTAACTGATATTTATAGTACAGTACACCAAAACACAAAAGAATATACACACTTCTCAGGAATTCATGGAATGTTCTCCAAAATTAATGACATACTTGAACACAGTACAAGTATCAACAAATACCAGAAAATCAAAATGCCCTGATGCCTCCTATCAGACCACCATGGATTAAAGCTGCATATCATCAACTACAGAAATTACAGATCACTAACAAAATCATGGAAACTGAAGAACTTTGTACTGAGGTAAAATGAGTCAGACAGTGATGAAAAAATTAAGCACTTCTGGAATTCAAGGAAAATGAATACCCAACATATCCACTCATGGGACACAATGAAAGTTGTGATAAGAGGGCAGTTCATAGCACTAAGTGCATACAATAAAACAGGGGTGGAAGACGTGTCTTACTACCAACTTAACAGACCATGTAAAAATTCTAAAACAAAAAGAAGCAAAGGCACCTTAAAGGAGTAGAGAGCAAGCAACTATCAAGTTGAGGGCCAAAGCCAAAAAAAGAGAGAACAATACAACAACAACAATAATAATAACAAAAAATCACTGAAACACACAGGTCATTCTTTGAGAAAAATCGGTAAAATAGGCAACTCTGAACAAAATTAAGTAAAACAGAAAGAATATGCAGATTAAGAATATGCAGATTTAGAAACAAATGGGGACATAACAACAGACATTGAGGAAATCTAGAGAATGATAAGAATGTACTTTAAAACTGTGCCCCTCCAAATTGGAGATTCTAAAAGACATGAGTAATCTTCTTGGCAGGTACCACTTACTACAGTCAAACAAAGATCACATAAAAAATGTAAATAGACCTATAACAACTAGTGATGTAGAAATCATTTCAAGACTCCCAATTTAAAAACACAGAGCTGGATGGATTTAGTGCAAAATTCAATCAGACTTTCAACGAAGACTTAATGCTATTACAGCTCAACATATTTTACAAAATAGAAACAGAAGGAATAATACCCAATTCAGTTAACCCCCATACTCAACACACATAAAAACTCAACAAAAAATAAGAGTATTACATAAAAAACCTAGGATAGCAAAAACTATTCTTAACACTAAAAGAACCTCTGGCAGAATCACCATGCCTGACCTCAAGCTGTACTACAGAGCAATTGTGATAAAAACTACACGGTACTGGTACAGCAACAGACAGGTAGACCAATGGAATAGAACTGAAGACCCAGAAATGAACCCACACACCTTTGGTCACCTTATCTTTGACAAGGGAGCTAAAACTATCCAGTGGAAAAAAGACAGCATTTTCAACAAATGGTGCTGGCACAACTGGTGGTCAACATGTAGAAGAATATGAATTGATCCATTCCTATCTCCTTGTACAAAGCTCAAGTCTAAGTGGATCAAAGACCTCCATATAAAACCAGAGACACTGGACTAATATCGAACATATACAAAGAGCTAAAGAAGCTGGACTCCAGAAAAACAAATAACCCCATTAAAAATGGGGTACAGAGCTAAACAAAGAATTCTCAACTGAGAAATTCCGAATGGCTGAGAAACATCTGAAAAAATATTCAACATCCTTAATCATCGGGGAAATGCAAATCAAAACAACACTGAGATTCCACCTCACACCAGTCAGAATGGCTAAGATCAAAAATTCAGGTGACAGCAGATGCTGGCGAGGATGTGGAGAAAGAGGAACACTCCTCCATTGCTGGTGGGATTGCAAGCTTGTACAACCACTCTGGAAGTCAGTCTGGCGTTTTCTCAGAAAATTCGACATAGTACTACCAGAGGATCCAGCAATACCTCTCCTAGGCATATACCCAGAAGATGTTCCAACTGGTAAAAAGGACACATGTTCCACTATGTTCATAGCAGCCTTATTTATAATAGCCAGGAGCTGGAAAGAACCCAGATGTCCCTCAACAGAGAAATGGATACAGAAAATGAGGTACATTTACACAATGGAGTACTAGTCTGCTATTTTAAAAAGATGAATTTATGAAATTCTTGGGCAAATGGATGTATCTGGAGGACATAATCCTTAGTGAGGTAACCCAATCACAAAAGAAGTCATTGGATATGCACTCACAGATAAATGCATATTAGCCCAGAAACTTGGAATACCCAAGATACAATTTGCAAAACACAAGAAAATCAAGAAGGAAGACCAGCGTGTGGATAATTCATTCCTCCTTTGAATAAGAAACAAAATACCCATGAAAGGATTTACAGAGACAAAGTTTAGAGCTAAGATTAAAGGATGGACCATACAGAGACTAACCGGGGGATCCATCCCATAATCAGTCACTAAACTCAGACACTATTGCATAGGACAGCAAGTGTTTACTGAAGGGACCCTGATATAGCTGTCTCGTACAGAAGAGGATGCTCACAGTCATCTATAAAATGGAGCACGGGGCCCACATTGGAGAAGCTACAGATAGAACCCCAGGAGCTGAAGGGGTATGCAACCCTAGAAGAGGAACAACAATATGAACTAACCAGAACCCGCCGAACTCGTGACTCTAGCTCCATATGTAGCAGAAGATGGCCTAGTCGGCCATCATTTGGAGGAGAGGCCATTTGGTACTGAATCTTTATATGCCCCAATACAGGGGAATGCCAGGGCCAAGAAGTGGGAGTGGGTGGACAGGGGAACAGGGCGGTGGGAGGGGGGATGGAACTTTCAGGATAGCATTTGAAATGTAAATTAATAAAATATCTAATAAAATAATTGGAAAAAAATAACGTTTTTAAACTAATGTAGTATATTTAAAAAAGAGAGAGACACTGAAATTCATAAGGGAAAAAGTGGGGAAAACCCTTGAAGATATGGGCACAGGGGTAAAATTCCTAAACAGAACAGCAATAGCCTGTGCTGTGAGATCACAAATCGACAAATGGGACCTTATAAAATTGCAAAGCTTCTCTAGAGCAAAAGATATAGTCAATAAGACAAAAAGGCCACCAATGGATTGGAAAAGAATTTTTACCAATCCTAAATCTGATATGAGGCTAATATCCAATATTTACAAAGAGCTCAAGAAGCTGTTTTCCAGAAATTCAAATAACCCTATTAAAAAATGGGGTACAGAACTAAACAAAGAATTCTCAACTGAAGAATGCCAAAGGGCTGAGAAGCACCTTAATAAATGTTCAAAATCCTTAATCATCAGGGAAATGTAAATCAAAACAACCCTGAGATTCCACCTCACACCAGTCAGAATGGCTAAGATCAAAAATTCAGGTGACAGCAGATGCTGGCGAGGATGTGGAGAAAGAGAAACACTCCTTCATTGCTGGTGGGATTGCAAGCTGGTACAATCACTCTGGAAATCAGTCTGGTGGTTTCTCAGAAAATTGGACATAGTACTACTGAAAGATCCAGCAATACCTCTCCTGGGCATATACCCAGAAGATGTTCCAACTGGTAACAAGGACACATGCTCCGCTATGTTCATAGCAGCCTTATTTATAATAGCCAGAAGCTGGAAAGAAGCCAGATGTCCCTCAACAGAGGAATGGATACAGAAAATGTGGTACATTTACACAATGGAGTACTACTCAGCTATTAAAAACAATGAATCTATGAAATTCTTGAGCAAATGAATGTATCTAGAGGATATCATTCTGAGTGAGGTAAGCCAATCACAAAAGAAGTCACTTGATATGCACTCACTGATAAGTGGATATTAGCCCAGAAACCTAGAATACCCAAGATACAATTTCCAAAACACAAGAAAATCAAGAAAGACCAACGTGTGGAAACTTCATTCATCCCTAGAATAGGGAATAAAATATACATGGAAGGAGGTGCAGAGACAAAGTTTGGAGCTAAAATGAAAAGAGTGGAGCTAAAATGAAAGAGAGTGTCCCACCTGGGTGGTCCATCACATAATCAGCCACCAAATGCAGACACTACTGCATATGCCAGCAGGATATTGCTGATAAGACCCTGATATAGCTGTCTCCTGTGAGGCTTTGACAATCCCTGACAAATATAGAAGTGGATGCTCACAGTCATCTATAGGGCAGAACACAGGGTCCCCAATGTAAGAGCAGAGAGAGTACCCAAGAGCTGTAGGGGTCTGCAACCCTATAGATGGAACAACAATATGTACTAATCAGAACACCCAGAGCTCATTTCTCTAGCTGCATATATATTAGAAGATGGCCTAGCTGGCCATTATTGGGGAAGAAAGGCCCTTGGTCTAGCAATGTTTATATGCCCCAGTACAGGGGAATGCCAGGGCCAAGTAGTGGGAGTTGGTGGGTAGGGGAACAGGGCAGCAGGAGGGTATAGGGGACTTATGGGACAGCACTTGAAATGTAAATGAAGAAAATATCTAATAAAAAATAAAATAAGAGTATTACAAACCAATTTTCCTCATGAACATAAATGCAAAAATACTCAATAAAATACAAAGTGAATCAAAAAACACATCAAGGATCCTAACCATGATTGTGAAGACTTCACCCGAGATGAGGAAATGGATCAGCAGGAAAAAAAAATGTAATCCACTATATAGTGACAGAATAAACTCATTAGACACCAAACTAGCATGTAACAGGAAAAAATATAGGCATCAGCCTGAGCCAATCAGTCTCTTGGTTCCTTGGGTCTCACTCCACACCCACTGATAACTCTCTTCTTGGATGAGATTAAAATTCTGAAATTTCCACCTCCACTTTCTGAGCTCTGAGATTTAAAGCCTCAAGCCTGTGTCACCAAGTCTGTCTTTAGTGGCTTCAACTTCATCTGAGTCATTAGAATTATGGGATTAGTAAGATGAGCAGTTACACTTTACTGCAGTTAAAAAACCACTTGTCTCTGTGAGTTTAACTACCTTTAGAATAAAGACAGAACTCTCCACTAGTCCCTTCATGAGTCATTAGAGTTTATAACAGTTATAACAATGATAAAGAAAAACAATATAGCTTATTTCTTGGAGATAGTAGAGTTTAAGGCAGAAAGACTGTATTTGATGGGAGCCTTCTTCAGTTCCTCAGAATATAGTATATCTTCCTGTCCCCACTAAGGAATCAGACTCAGCCACTTAGCCCCACTAAGCAAAGCAAGGGAGCCTAATTAGCTGGCTTTGAAATGCCTGATATTTATATAGGCCCTCTACAGGAAAGGTGGAAAAAAAATCTCTCTGATATTCTAGTAGACGTGAATCTATATACTTACTTCCAGCCTAGCCTGAAATTCGTGGTGAAACTATTCTTTAAAAAATAATAATAATAAATTGAAAACAATAGAAAAGACAGGGAAAAAAGCAAGTTTGTCATAAAAATTAAAAACAAATTTATTGAGCGCAACTAAACTGGAATAATGACAAAGAGAAGGAAACTATTCAATCACTGGGGGTAATGACATATTTAGGTGGAAGGAAAGAGATAGATGCTAAGTAATCCATCCAAACAGTATAAGAATTTTCCAGCCATCTCTCAAACCATACCCCATTCTTAGCTCCTCTGTCTCCTGCAATGTGCAAATGTTTCTTCAGCAGAAGCATTCTTCGATGGAGAACTCAATCTTACCCAGAATGTGATTACCCAGGAAATTTGAATTTCATGCAGCCCACTGTTTCACTGTTAGCCAAAGGGAGAGGTATGTCTCTTTAGAATATCTGTAGTCTTCCCAGGGAAGCAGGTTACAAGGATTAATGAATGGGTGGGGACAGGGAAGGAGCACATTGCTCTAACTGGCAGCTACATTGTTGTTGCCAAGAATAAGGAAAGAGTGGAAGACCTGGAGGGCCTAACCCCTAAGTGGATGCAGAGAACAAAGTAGGAGCCAGCTTGTCCTCAGGTACACCCTGAGCATCGCCCTCTAGTCATTTGATCCTTTGGTTTTCAAATCCAAAGCTCTTGCACTCTTATTTCTTCCATACCTTGCACAGCTCAATCTATTTCTAAGATTGCCCCAGTCTTAGAGTGACTGACTCCTGTTGAAGTCTTAGGATCTCCAGGTGTCCTCCTAACATAATTTTACAGGCTTCAGAGAAGCAGAATACCATCCTGATCAGACAAGTCAATCTTCATCCCTGCATATTTCTTTCTCTCCTTATGCGAGACATTAAACTCCAACAGGCACACAATGTACATGTTTCCTTGTGGGCTCATTCCCATTGCTGTCTTTTTACCACCTTTGAGATAAACTGTCTTGTGGCATTGGTCAAGTGCTCAGCCACTTTTTAAGACTTGTCAGTTTCTCTCCTGATATTTCTTTTTACTCTTCTTCATTTTGTAGAGATTTGGGACTCTGAAACTTCTTTAAAGTGCTAAGGCTTCAGATACTTCTGATGCAATCAATTTTACATTTCTTCCAGGTCATCAGGGCATAATAAAGAGGGATATAATAATGCTTGAATATGTTGGTGACAGGAGTCAAACTTATTCCCCTGAATAAATAATATTCTGTAACTTAATGGAAATGTATTGGCTAAATATCTTACCAAATTCTTTATAGTCATAGAATCCCTTCAGACTGAGTATTATCAGCACTCAAAACTACTGTGATATGGAAAGACTTTAACTCTTGTATAATGATACCACGAAGTGCAAAACTTTACCACACTGACTACATTTATAAGGTTTCTCTACAGTATGAATTGGCTCTTGATTTCTAACACTACACAAAACAGCTTTACCACATTGTTTAATTATAGGGTTTCTTTCTAGTATGTATTCTTTTATGTATTCTGAGATAACTGAGTTGTGAAAAAGTTTTCCCACATTCATTACATTTGTAGGGCTTTTCAGCAGTATGTGTGCTTTTATGTATTTGAAGACTACCATATTGTGCAAAGGCTTTATTACATTGATTACACTTGTAAGGTTTCTCTCCAGTATGAATTCTTTCATGAATTTGAAGATGACTATGACGCGCAAAAGCTTTATGACACCGATTACATCCATAAGGTTTTTCTCCAGTATGTGTTCTTTTATGTATTCTGAGATGACCTTGTTGTGAAAAGGCTTTATCACATTCATCACATTTGTAGGGTTTCTCTCCAGTATGTGTTCTTTTATGTATTTGGAGACTATTGTGCCGTGTAAAGGCTTTACCACATTGATTACATTCATAGGGTTTCTCTGCTGTATGTGTCCTTTTATGTATACGGAGAGTACTGTGACTTGCAAAGGCTTTACCACATTGATTACATTCATAGGGTTTCTCTCCAGTATGTGTTCGTTTATGTATTCGGAGACTACTGTGACATATATAGGCTTTACCACACTGATTACATTCATAGGGTTTCTCTCTAGTATGTGTTCTTTTATGTATTTGTAGTGAACTACCTTGTGAAAAGGCTTTATCACATTGATTACATTTGTAGGGCTTCTCTCCAGTATGTGTTCTTTTATGCATTTGGAGATGACTGTGAGATGCAAAGGCTTGACCACATTGATTGCATTCATAGGGTTTCTCTCCAGTATGTGTTCTTTCATGTAATCGGAGATTTCCTTGACATGCAAAGGCTTGACCACACTGGTTACATTCATAGGGTTTCTCACCAGTATGTGTTCTTTTATGTATTCGGAGATTACTGTGACATGCAAAAGCTTTGCCACATTGATTACATTCGTGGGGTTTCTCTCCACTATGAATTCTTTTATGCTTTCGAAGGTAACAACGATGTGCAAAGGATTTACCACACTGATTACATTCATAAGGTTTCTCTTCAGCATGAATTCTTTCATGCCTTGGAAGATGATTGTGATGTGCAAAGGCTTTATCATGTTGAATACCTTCATAGGGTTTCTCTTCAGTATGAATTCGGTGATGTCTTTGAGGATGACTCTGATATGCAAATGCTTTATCACATTGAGTATATACAGAAGGTTTTTCTCCAGTATGACTTCTTTCATGCCTGCAAAGATAATCAAAACATGTGAAAGCTTTACTGCATTCATTACACTAATTTATCTTTTTATCTCTACGAATGAGTTTTACACTGTATTTTAATGGTAAAGAGGAATCAGATCTTAAGGTTTCCACATTTTCTTTACATTCATGGTGTTCCCATTCATTATGGGTTAGTTTTGTGTCTTTGAAGATACCTGTGATGATAAGAACATTTATTATATTGCTCCCATTTATAACATCCTTTTTCTATATGAGATTTTTTTCATATTTGAAGAGAACTGGAAGAACGCAAAGCGTTACCACACTAATTGCTTTCCTAAATTTCCCTACAGTGTAAGTCTTCTCATTCCTACCTTACAGGGATTTTTCTGCAGTGTCAGTTTGTGGTTGTATTTCCAATGAAGTTGGAAAACAAATTAATTGTAAACTTTTACCACAACCAGAAAGTCTATTCATTGTAGAGCTTACTATAGATCTTCTAAGTCTACTGGACCAGAGGTACACTGCTCCTTTTAATGTCCCTATACCCACACAGTTTGGATCCACTGTGACAATATAGCTATTGAAAGAAGAATATCAAATGAAAGGTTTCCACATTGCATTCACATAATTTGATTTTTTTGTTCTTCATAGACATGTAGTAGAGAGATTAAGATTTCTCCACAACAACCTCCTTGACTCTCACACACTGTCCATTTCACTAAACTTAACAATACTATAAACACCGGCTTTACCATGGAATAGTTACTTATTAGAGGCTTTGGACATATACTTACCACCTATTCAATGTGTATACCTTTCCCAACATCTAAGTTGTATGAGATTAAACAGACTGGCAGTTCTACAACATAGTGACTAAGGGGCTGATTCAAATGGGGATATCTGTGAAGGCACTGTTTCCCTGTCTTCTTTCTTAGAGAAATGACTTGCAAACACAAATCAAATACCTGACATTGAGGTACATAGCTATGTGAAAATTTAAAAATCATTGATACACTTAAAATCAGTTTTGTTTTGTTTTTACACTGTTGCTTTTCTTTAAAACTTTCTTAAGAGGCATATTCCTATCATCCTGCACCTGAAAATTACCTTCCATGTCTTCTAGAATGTTGAAAATGTTCTTCAATATTACAGTCTTCCCAACTGTAACCTAAAATAGAGTTGCAGAAAATGTATGACATATTATTGGAAATTTGGAAAAATTGAAGTTCCTATATAGTCAGTCAATGAACCTTAGAATCATGCTTGGTTTATTCACCTTATTCTTCCTCATACTTATTTGAAATTATAAAAGAGCAATAACAGAAACAGCTGTCCTCTTATTTTAAAATCACAAAGAAAATTCATTTTCTTACCTATAGCAGTGAAGTTTCTATAGGTTTCCAGCATCACATCCTTGTAGAGCCTCTTCTGGGAAGGACTGAGCAAAGCCCACTCTTCTCCAGTGAAGTTCACATGCACATCATCATAGGTCATTCCATTCTAAAATATCCCATACATGTGTAAAATAAAAAGCATGATGCTGACAACACTGTAACTGTATACTTCATTGGCAATATATTCATATAATTCTGGTGCTTCCTCAACTTATTTCCTGATGTAGACGTTCTAATGTAATCACTAAGCCATTTTAGAAGGAAACTAAATAATGAGGTTTACCTCTGTTGTTTTTGAGCTCTCTGAATAGGGTATTTTTGCCTTAACGAAAATTCCCAACTAACAAACATAAAGAGAGACAAGTAGATGAAAAATACTAAGCAGACATTACAAAAATGGTATGAACAATTACTAAGTAGACACACACACACAAAGTGATAATCAAGCTAGGTGTATTGGCTTATGCCTTTAATCCCCGCACACAGAAAGCAGAAGTAGGGTATTTCATTGAGTTGGATGCCAAACTGGTCTATATAACAAGATAGCCAGAGGTCTCCCCTACAAAATCAATCAAACAAATAAAAAAGATAGAAAGACTCAGAGGTTTTTTACTGAAGTTCTTCCAAGAAATTGTACATTGACTCCAGTTCCATATTCATATTCCAGAAACCCAAGGTGCCCCAGTGTGAACTGTAACATAAATAGGATCTTACTAAAAGGGACCAAATGTTTAAACAGTAACAAATGAGTGGATGACAATATAAGCAATGTTGATCAAAAAAAAGAAGCATAGGGTACAAGGGCTTGATCCCCGGTGAAGAGTTCTTGCCGGTCATGTTAATAATTGGGCTCAATTGCCAGTGCTTACATTTGGGCTCACAATTATACATTATTCATAGTTCAGGTCTTCTGAGGCAAGGTTCTGACTATTCTGAGAACCTAGCATACATGATGTGCATATTCATGCATACAGACAAAATATTCATACTCATTCAAAAATAAAACAAGTATAAAGACTATAACAAACTTACAATCTAATGACTCAACAGGCCTAGATAGTAGTAATGTCACAAATACACGCTATCCTAAAAAATAGAATATACTCTGCCAAATTTCAAAATTGAAGATGTGGATGAAGATCAGTAGAAGAGCATATTCATAGTATGTATAAAAAATATATTCCAGGTTCATCAGTCAATAATATAAAAACAAAAAATGCCAGGGATGTTGTTCCACATTTACTCCCAGTACTCTAAAGGCAGATGCAAATGGATCTATAAGTTTGATGTATGCCTGGTCTACATAGCTACTTTAAGGTCAGTTGAGGCTACTAAGAGAAACTTGATCTTCAAAAGCAAAAGGAACAAAATTAGAAACATAAAAATATCAGTCTAGCAAAATAGGTTAGCATGGAATAGCAATTCCCTCTATTGTGTGTTACATGAATTAGTAATAGAGTCTATAATGGTGAAGGCATGACAATAAGAGGTAGAACCTAACTGATCAGGTTCAACCACAACACAGTAGACACAAAGTACAGGAAATGGGTTGAGTGTATGGACACCTAAATTCCATCCCCCAGTAAGGAATCTAGAAAGATTGCTTCACAAAAACTACCATAAGGTTCCCAAAGAAACACACAAAGGAGAGACAATCATCATCCCATGTTGAAACTGCATTTAGTCTAACTTCAATGATCGCAGTAGTCTACAACAGCCCATACACTGTTCAAACATGCAAAGTCTTTTCTGACACTCAAAACAATCTCTTGATTGCCACATCTTGTAAAAATCAGAAAACCAGATAAATCTTTCCAACATAAAATAGCCCATAATTCGCATTCCCATTCCAGTAGAGAGGAATGTGTGAATAGTGAGGGGGGATTGGACCAAGGCAAGAAACTAAGCAGGACAAACACCACATCCTCTATCATTGGTTCAGATACATGGAGCTTCAGTTTCAAAAGACTTGAACAACCTTGTCCCTGTGACTTCTCATTCATCTTTCATTCTGGTTACTTCCACGATATTCATCTCTCCATGTTAGATTTCTCACAGTTTAGACTTCTGTGGTCTCAAAATTCAACTCAGGCTTTATCCTCACAGCCTCCTTAAATGAACTCTGAGTTTCCTCACTGAGGCTCTGACTCTGCCAAACAGATGGCTGGAACAGTGCTGAATTGAAATAGTGCTGACATGCCTTGATATAGCTGTGGGAGGCTATACCAATGCCTGGCAAACATGGAAGTGGATGCTCACAATCAGCTATTAGATAGAACTCAGGACTCACAAGGAAGGAGCTAGAGAAAGTACCCAAGGAGCTGAAGGGGTCTTCAATCCTATATGTGGAAGAATAACAGGAACTAACTAGTACCCCCAGAGCTCATGAATCTAGCTGCATATATAGAAGAAGATGGCCTAGTTGGCCATCATTGGGAAGAGAGGCGCCTTGGTCATGCAGACTTTATATGCCCCAGTACAGGGGAACGCCAAGGCCAAGATGTAGGAGTGGGTGGGTAGGGGAGCAGGGTGGGGGATGGGGGAAGGTATAGGGGACTTTTGGGATAACATTTGAAATGTAAATGAAGAAAATATCTAATAAAAATGGGAGAAAAAAAAAAGAGAACCCACACAGGAAAAAATCCATGGCATTAAAGTTTATATCTTTTTTGCTTGAGGAACTAGTAGAATGTGGGTGATAATGAAACATATGACTTCTAACTTGGGATGGACCCTGCCATGCTTGGACTATAATTGCAGCAGGTTTTATAATATGAAGTTCCTTTGGTGACTAGGAATCACTTTGCTTACTCTTTCCAAAATAGAAGGCTTAGCAGGAGGGAATAATACTCTTAGGGTACCTTTATAGAATTCCAACATAGAGCAAGGGCCTTCTCTTTAATGGTGATAACCTTCTTCAATGTTTCTGCCTTGGGGGCTGGAGAGATGGCTCAGTGGTTAAGAACACTGACTGTTCTTCCGAAGGTCCTAAATTCAATTCCCAGCAACCACCTGGTGGCTCACAACCATCTGGAATAGAAACTGATGCCCTCTTCTGGTGTGTCTTTAGAGAGCAATAGTGTACTCATATACATAAATCAAAAGGAAAGAAAAGAAAAGAAAAGAAAAGAAAAGAAAAGAAAAGAAAAGAAAATTCCTGCCTCTGTTTCAGTGTTTGCCTACCATCTGAAATTACCCAGTGCTGTTTTTCTCTATATAACATACTTTGACTTTATTTTCTTCACTGTCCTGAAAGAGTCACCAGTAATAACCATCCAACAGTGTCAGAGTTTCTTCTATAAAAAATCACCTCATTATTATTTTTTAATTCTGCCTTACTCAATATCTCAGCGCATGGGCAGAATACAAGATTTTGGACCAAAATATCACACAAATAACCCCTAGGTAAACTTTTTTGGAGTCTATTTTTGACTGAAATCTTATGACCTTGACTTCCTCTGTATTACTCTTAACACTCCAATCTTCCATGTCCTCAAAGGACACCTGAGTAAGCTCTGCGTACTGCTTCACATGCCTTTGCGAGCTCAAGTCCTGATATTTTCCACATTCCTCCAAACAAGAACAGTCATAGGCTATGTCCAGGAGCAAAATCACATTTTGCTTATCATTTTTTGTTCGACTTTGCTTCTTTGCTACCGTGACTAAATACTCTAGCCAAAATCATCTCAAGTAATAAGTAGATTTTTTGGATGGTTCTGTCAGGACACAGTCCATCATTTTGGGAGCTTAGATTAAAAACGCAAGCTAGAAAATGAACATAAAAACCATGGAAGAACATTTTTTACTGGCTTGCTCCCTTGCCTGGTAGCTGCCTTAGGATCAGCTATCTCTCTTACCTAGGCCAGGCCTATTTGGTTAGGGATACTGCTACTCTCAGTGGAAGAGCCTTCCCATATCAATCATCAATTAACACACTCTCTCACAGACATAGCAACCAACCATTCTGATGGGCATGTATCCTCAGATGAGGCTCCCTCAGATGACTGACTTTCTGAAATATTGAGAACTAAAGGTAATGATGACACAATAATATATGAAAAAGTTTCTAAAACCCCCAAAATGTGTTAACTGTATCAACCATGTAAGTAGAAAAACCCAAACACTGATGAATGCAGCAACTGGAAAACACAGATTACCAAGAAATGAGGAGAGGTAAGCCTTTAGGTTCAAGAAGAGAAACCTAAATTGTTAGTAACAGAAAGTCCCCAAACTAGCAAACACTCATAATATAATATAGTATATTTACAGAAGAAAAAATTGTGAAAGTCTAAACAAGAATATCATTATATTATAATTAATTATATTACACAACATAGATGGCATCACAGATAAAAGAAGACACAAAGACAGAGCTATAAATATAACATAGTCCTTTAAAAGAAGGGCAGGAGTATAGTCATAATCAAAAATCAAAGAAATCACTGGCCAGTACTCACCCTGTGCATGCTGCTTCTTTCCTTTACCAGTAACAGAAAATGAACTGGGAGTTGAGGGCTATCCCAATTGCAGAGATTCAACTTCAGCATAAAATGGTTCAATATCACAGAAATAGTTTTGACTATTAAAAGTATGTCCTTCTCTTATGATTAAAAAAAGGATGTCTTTTAGGATCACTTACAAACCATTTTGTTCCCTATGATTGATAACTGGATATAAGTCTACACATGTGTGAGGAAATGCATTCTTTTAAAAAGTAAATTCAGAAAGTAGATTTTTATAGAAACATTGTTTTTATGTTATATACCTCAATAGTTTGGTTTGCACTGTTTTAGAAGTCATACATACACACTTATGAAAGCAAGTCTATCCCAATTTCTATCCTTATATTTGTGTGTGTGTGTGTGTGTGTGAGAGAGAGAGAGAGAGAGAGAGAGAGAGAGTGAAAGAGAGAGAGAGAGAGAGAGAGAGAGAGAGAGAGAGAGAGAGAGGGAATGTCTTCCATTGTGTGTACAGGTAATGCACTAGAAAAGGAAGGGTCAGATCTCCTGGAGCAGGAGTAGCAGGTGATTATAAGCTTCCCAACTTTGGTTGGGTGTTGTTTATTGAATTCAAGTCAAAACCAAGAAGAATATTTGCTGAATGACCTACTCAGCCCATATAGTATATTTTATCCAGTAAGTCCTTCACAGATTAACAACAAAATTCTAAATATTTACACAGTAAACAAATAAGCCCTGAGAATCTGATGTATCAGTATAAAGACACTGGGTATAGGACCAAGTAGGATACCTGTAGACCTTTGCCCCTCCGCATTACCTGAGATCTATCTAATACTCAGGGTTTCCCCTCGTGATCAGCTTCCCCTCCCCCTACCCATGCCTCCAGTAGATAACACAGAACATCCCCATTATGTTGGCTGTTGGTTTGTTATCTATTGCTTTTATTATGTTTAGGTATGTGCCATGAATCCCTGGTCTCTCCAAGACTTTGAACATGAACTTCCAGAAGTTGTATTTTGTTGAAGGCTCTTTTAGCATCTAATGAGATGATCATGTGGCTTTTTTTCCTTGAGTTTGTTTATACAGTGTATTACATTAATGGATTTTTCACATATTGAACTATCCCTGCATCCCTGGGATAAAGCATACTTGATAGTGGTAAATGATAGTTTTGATGTGTTCTTGGATTCGGTTTGTGAGAACTTTATTTAGTATTTTTGCATTGATAATACGAGTGCAAGTGGATTGAAGTTCCCTTTCTTTGTTGGGTCACGATGTGGTATAGGTATCAGAGGAACAGTGGCTTCATAGAATGAATCAGGTAGTGTTCTTTTTTATTCTATTTTGAGGAATAGTTTTAAGATTATTGGTATTAGGTCTTCTTTTAGGTCTTGTAGAAATCTGCACTGAAACCATCCCATCTGGACCTGGGCTGTTTTTTGGTTGGGAGGTTTTTGATGACTATTCTATTACTGGGGAAGTTGTGCGAATATAATCTACTTTATCTTGATTTAACTTTGGTAGTGGTATCTGTCCATAAATGTATGCATTTCATCAAGATTTTCAAGATTTGTAGAATATAAAACCATCTCATGGCAGTGGGGCACCAAGGCCTAATACTATTATTAATGCTATGACGTGCTTACAGATGGGAGCCTATCATGGCTGTCTTATGAGAGGCCCTACCAGAGCTGACTGAGACGGAAGCAGATTCCTACACCCAACCATTGGAATGAAGTCAGTGACCCCTATGGTTGAATTAGTGGAAAGATTAAAGATGCTGAAGGGAAGAATGACCCTATAGGAAGACCAACTAAGCCAGCTTCAACTAACCCAGACCCCAGAGAGCTTCCAGAGACTGAGCCACCTACCAGGAACTTACATGGATCAGACTGAGACCTCTGGCAAAAATATAGCAGAAGCCTGCCTATTTAGATCTCAGTGTGAAAAGATGTGCTTAAACCTTGAGACTTGAGGCCCCAGGGAAGAAGGAGGCCTGGTGTGGGAAAAACACCCTCTTAGAGGCAAGAGAAAGAATGAATAGAATGAGGAACTCTAGTGGTGGTTGGGATTGAGGGGAGACAACAACTGAAATGTAAATAAAATTTTTAAAAGTAAAATAAATTAACAAACGAAGTGAGAAAGAAATCAGGCAAAGAACATCCTTCACAATAACCTGAAATAATGGGAAATATGTTCAAGAAACTCAAAAAATATCAGAAGATATAAAAGT
This sequence comes from Mus minutoides, assembly GCA_902729485.2. Classification (NCBI taxonomy): domain Eukaryota; kingdom Metazoa; phylum Chordata; class Mammalia; order Rodentia; family Muridae; genus Mus; species Mus minutoides. Next base: position 6,275,475 of record LR749490.1, read on the forward strand.
CATGTTCACAGATCAATAGGACTAACAGAGTAACAAGAGCCACCTTATGCAAAACAATCTACAAATTCAACATAGCCCCATCAAAATTCAAAGAAAACTGTTTATAGACTTTGAAAGTCTATAATTTTTTAATTTTATACGACTTTTTTGTCATATAATATATATATATATATATATATATATATATATATATATATATATATATATATATATATATATGGCTAGCTAGACCAATCCTGAGAAATAAGAGAACTGCGAGGAATTGGTATGAAAACAGACACACTGCTCAACTGAATTAAACTTAAGATTCAGACATAATTCCACCCACATAAGAAATCCAGAAATACACAATATAAAAAGAACATCTTCAAGAAGCTGTGCTTGTTAAACCGTATCCAGGCATAGAGATGCACATAAATGAATATATATTCATCACCATGCAAAAAATTCAAGTCCAAGTGGATCAAAGACCTCTAAATAAGACCAGGTGACTGAAATTGACAGAAAAGTATGGAACAACCTTGAACTAGGAAACAATCTTCTGAACAGAATACCAATAGTGCAGGCACTAAGATAAAAATTAATAAACAGGACCACAGGAAACCTACAAACAACATCAGCTAGACAAAGAGACAGCCCAAGGCATGGGAAAATATTTTGACTAATACCACAAAAGGCATATATCTATATCATGAAAAGAACTCAAGAAACTAAATGTTCAAAACATAAAAATCTCCTGGCCCAAAACATCCAGGAAATTCAGGACACAATGAAAAGAACAAATCTAAGAGAACAAATCTAAGAATAGTTGGAATAGAGTAGAACGAAGATTCCTGGCTCAAAGGACAAGGAAATTTCTTCAACAAAATCACAAGAAAAAACTTCTCCAATGCAAAGAAAGGGATGGCCATAAATTTTCAAGAAGCCTTTAGAACACCAAATAAATAGGACCAGAAGAGAAAATCCTATCATCACATAATAATCAAAACACTAAATGCACAGATCAAAGAAAGAATATTAATAGCTGCATGGGCAAATGGCAAGTAACATACAAAGATAGACCTATCAGAGTTACACCACACTTTTCAACAGAGACACTAAAAGCCAGAAGAGCCTGGTCAGAGGTCATGCAGACCCTAATATTACACAAATGCCAGCCCAGGCTACTAGACCCAACAAAACTCTCAGTCAACATAGATGGAGAAACCAAAATATTCAAGAACAAAACCAAGTTCAAACAGTACCACTCCAACACAAGGAGGATACCTACTACCAAAGAAAAGAGAAGATAATAATCATCTCACAACAAAGCCAAAAGGAGAAAACCACATGAAAATAATACCACGCACAAAAACAAACATAACAGGAACTAACACTCATCTGCCTTTAATATCTCTCAATATTAATGGAATCAAAATACCTATAAAAAGACACAAGCTAATAGACTGCACACACAAAAAGGATATAGCATTTTGCTGCATACAAGAAACACATCTGAATAACAAGACAGACATTATCTCAGAGTAAAAGACTACAAAAGTCTTCCAAGAAAATGGTCCCAAGAAACAAGCTGGAGAGAAGATGGCCTGGTAGGCCATCATTGGGAAGAGAGGCCCCTTGGTCTTGCAAACTTTATATGCCCCAGTACAGAGGAATACCAGGGCCAAGAAGTGGGAGTGGGTGGGTAGGGGAGTGGGGGTGGGGGGGCGGGTAGAGGGGAGAGTATAGGGGAATTTCGGGATAGCATTTGAAATGTAGATGAAAAAAATACCTAATAAAAAATTGGAAAGAAAAAAAAAAAAAAGAAAGAAACAAGTTGGAGTTGCCATTCTACTATCCAATTTAATAGACTTTCAAACAAAAGTTATCAAGTCTGATGGAAGAACAATTCATATTCACCAAAGGGGAAAATCCAGCAAGAGGAAGTCTCAACTCTGAACATCTATGCCCCAAATGCTAGGGTGCCCACATTCATAAAAGAAACTTTACTAAAGCTCAAAACACACATTGAATTCCACACAATAATTGTGGGAGACTTCAAAACCCCACTCTCACCAATAGATTGTTTATTGAAACAGAAACTAAACAGAGACACAGTGAAACTAAAAGAGGTTATGAACCAAATGGATTTAACAGATATCTACAGAATATTTCACCCTAAAACAAAAGAATACATGTTCCTGCAGCACATCATGGTACTTTCTCCAAAATCAACAATATAATTGGTCACAAAAGAATCCTCAACCTATAAAAGAAAACTGAAAAAAATCCTATGCATCCTATCCTATCAGAACACAATGGCCTAAGGCTGGTCTTCAATAACAACAAAAAACAACAGAAAACCCACATACAGGCAGAAAATGAACATCGGTCTACTCAATGATAACTTGGTCAGGAAAGAATCAAAGAAATAAATTAAAGACTTCCTGGAAATTAATGAAAATGTTGATATTACATACCCAAACTTATGGAACACAATGAAAGCAGTGCTAAGAGAAAAATTCATAGCCTGGAGTGCCCTGGTAAGGAAACTGGACATCTGAATGACAATAACTTCAATCTCTTAAGAAAGAATACGAAGATCTCAGAAATGGAGAGGTCTCCCATGCTCATGGGTTGGCAGAATTAACAGAATAAAAATAGCCATCCTACCAAAGGTAATCTATAGATTCAATGCAATCCTCATCAAACTCTCAACACAATTCTTCAAAAACTTGGAAAGAATAATTTTCAAATTCATCTGGAAAGGCAAAAAAAAAAAAAAAACCAGAATAGTGAAAACAATTCTTAACAATAAAAGAACAGCCGAGGGAAACATCATCCTTGACCTCAATCTATACAACAGAGCAATAGTGATAAAAACTGCATGGTACTGGTACAGAAGCACACATGTTGTCAGTGGAATAGAATTGAAGACCCAGAAATAAAATCACACATGTATGCACACTTGATCTTTGACAACACACACACACACACACAAAATGGGAAAAAGAAAGCATCTTCAATAAATAGTTCTGGTCTAACTGGCTGTCTGTATGTAGAAAAATGAAAATAGACCCATATTTGTCAACTTGCAAAAAACTGAAGCCCAAGTGGATCAAGGACCTCAAAATAAAACCAGATATACTGAATCTAATAGAAGACAAAGTAGGAAAGAGCCTTGAACTCATTGGCACAGGGGGAAATTCCATAAACAGAACTCCAATGGCTCATGCTCTAAGATTAAGAATTCATAAATGGGACCTCATGAAACTGGAAAGTTTGTGTAAGGCAAAGACCATAGTCACTAGGACAAACCAGCACCCTGCAAGTTGGGGAAAAATCTTCACTAATTCAACATCTGACAGAAGGGTAATATCCAAAATATATAAAGAACTCAAAAAGCTAACCACAAAAAAAAAAAAAAAAAAAAAAAAAAAAAAAAAAAAAAAAAAAAAAAAAAAAAAAAAAAAAAAAAAAAAAAAAAAAAAAAAAAAAAAAAAAAAAAAAAAAAAAAAAAAAAAAAAAAAAAAAAAAAAAAAAAAAAAAAAAAAAAAAAAAAAAAAAAAAAAAAAAAAAAAAAAAAAAAAAAAAAAAAAAAAAAAAAA
>LR749490.1:6279161-6317752 GCA_902729485.2 Mus minutoides
TCAAAAAATAGGGTCTAGAACTAAACAGAGAATTCACAACAGAGGATTCTCGAATGGCTGAGAAGCACCTAAAGAAATGTCCTTCACAGATTAATAACAAAATTCTAAATATATACACAGTAAACAAATAAGCCCTGGGAATCTGATGCCTCAGTATTAGGACACTGGGTATAGGACCAAGTAGATACCTCCAGACCTTTGCCACTCCCTGTTACCTGAGATCTAATAGTAAGGGTTTCCCCTAGTGATCAACTTCCACTCCCCTTACTCATACCTCCAGTAGATACCACAGAACATCCCCATGATGTTGGCTGTTGGTTTGTTATCTACTGATTTTATTATGTTTAGGTATGTGCAATGAATCCCTGGTCACTCCATGACTTTTAACATGAACTATCAACAGTTGAATTTTGTAGAATACTTTTTTTCAGCATCTAATGAGATGATCATGTGGCTTTTTTTTCCTTGAATTTGTTTATATGCTGTATTATATTGATGAAGTTTTCATATGTTGAACTAACCCTGCATTCCTGGGATGAAGCATACTTGATCATGGTGAATGATAGTTTTAATGTGTTCTTGGATTCAGTTTGTGACAATATTATTGAGTATTTTTGCATTGATATTCACAAGTGAAAGTGGACTGAAGATCCCTTTCTTTATTGGGAATTTGTATGGTATAGGCATCAGAGGGACTGTGGCTTCATAGAATGAATTAGGTAGTATTCTTTCTGATTCTATTTTGTGTAAAAGTTTGAAGAGTACTGATATTAGGTCTTCTTTGAAGGTCTCGTAGAATTCTGCACTGAAACCATCTGGAATTGGGCTTTTTTTTTCTTTTGTTCTTTCTTTCTTTCTTTTCTTTTTTGGTTGGAAGGTTTATTATGACTATTTCTGTTTATTTAGGAGTTATGGGACTCTTTACATAATTTACTTGATCTTGATTTAACTTTGGTATGTGGTATTTGTCTATAAAATCATCCATTTCACCTAGATTTTCCAGTTTTGTAGAATAGAGAACCATCTCATGGCAGTGAGGCACCAAGGCCTCATACTGTTACTAATACTATACAGATGGGAGCCTAGCATGGCTGTCCTCTGAGAGGCCCTACCAGTAGCTTAATGAGACAGAAACAGATCCTTACACCCAACTATTGCACTGAAGTCAGTGATCCTATGGTTGAATTAGGGGAGGAATTAAGGAAGCTGAAAGGAAGAGTTACCCTATAGGATGACCAGCAGTGTCAACTAACCTAGACCTCAGAGAGATCCCAGAGACTGATCCAACAACCAGGAGCATAGATGGGTCAGACCAAGACCTCTGGCACAAATGTAGCAGAAGCCTGCCTATTCAGATCTCAGAGTGAAAGGATATGCTTAATATTTGAGAGGCTTGAGGCCCCAGGGAAGAAGGAGGCCTGTAGGGGGGAAAGCACCCTCTTAGAGGCAAGGGGAAGGAGGAATAGGCTGAGGAACTGTGTGGGGGATGTTGGGGGAACACCAACTAGAATAAAAAAAAAAAAAGTAAAAATAAATTATCAAATAGAGTGAGAAAGAAATCAGGCAAAGAAGACCCTTCACAATACCCTCAAATAATGTAAAATATGTTGAAGTAACTCTAAGAATGCATGTGAAAGACTTCTATGTAAAAATAAATAATAAAAAAATAAAAAAATAAAACCTACAAGCCTTTCAAAAATAAATTGAAAAATTATCTGAAAACATAAAAATCTCTCATGTTCATGGATCAGTAGGATTAACAGAGTAATGACGGCCATCCTATCCAAAACAATCTACAGATTCAACATTGTCCCATCAAAATTCAAACAAAATTATTTACAGACTTTGAAAGAACAATCCCTACCTTGTATAAAATTACAAAAAAAAAGAAAAAGAAAAGAAATAGAATAGAGGCTGAACCAATCCTGAGATATAAAAGAACTGCACAGAATTGGTATGAAAACAGACACACTGCTCAATGGGATCAAACTTAAGATTGAGACATAATTCCACCCACATGAGAAATCCACAAACAGACAATAGAACAGCACCATCAACAAGTGGTGCTGGTTAAACTGTATTCCTGCATATAGATGAACATAAATCAATCTGTATTCATCAACATGCACAAAACTCAGGTCCAAGTGGAACAAAGACCTCAAAACAAGACCAGATACACTGAAATTAATAGAAAAGAAAGTAGGGAACAACCTTAAACACATGGCACAGGAAACAACCTTCTGAAGAGAACACTAATAGTGCAGGCACTAAGATCAAAATTCAATAAATAGGTTAGTCCCTCCAGCAGCTGCTGCTGCCACCTCCTCCTCCTCCTCCACTGCTGCTGCCACCAGCCTTCCTCAACTAGCAGCTCTGCATCTGCTCTGGATTGAAGAGGCAGCTGATGGGAGGGAGAAGTAGGCAGACAGGGCGCTTCTTGGGGTTTGGAAGTGGCATCTCTATAGGTCTGTACAACTGTGCCACAGTGCTATGAGTGTTTCCACCACTCCAAGGAGAAAGCATTACAAGTTCTTGGATGAGGGAGCCATCTTGTCTCCCTGGTCCCTCTGAGACCAGTGTGCACAGATCAGCTCGCAGACTGCAGAAGCAACACAGCTTCTGGGACAGGCAAAAGTGATACAGCTTCTGGGAAAGGCCCTGTTTTGAGCTACAGATGTCCGGGCACCTTCCCTGCCAGAGGAGAGGTGTCTGCCTGGGAGAGCTCTGACAGTCAGGGCAGCTGAGGGAGCCATCTTGTGTCTTGAGTCCCTTGGAGACCAGTATGTGCAGGTGAACATACAGACTGCAGAGGCATCACAACTTCTGGGACAGGCCCTGCTTCAGGCCTTCATCTTCAGCCAAGAGGCAGGTATGAAAGTCAGACTTCTGTGCACCTTCCCTGCAAGAGGAGAACTTCCTTGAAGAGAGTACTCTGACCACTGAAACTCAGAAGAGAGCTGGACTCCCAGGATGGCTGACAGAAGATCACAGGAGGAACAGGCTCCAGCCAGAGACAACTATAACAACTAACACCAGAGATTACCAAATGGCAAAAGGCAAACATAAGAATCTTACCAACAGAAACCAAAACTGCTCACCATCATCAGAACCCAGCACTCCTACCTCAGCCAATCCTCCTTACCCCAACACACCTGAAAAGCAAGATTTGGATTCAAAATCATATCTCATGATGCTGGTAGAGGACCTTAAGAAGGGCATTAATAACTCACTTAAAGAAATACAGGAGAACACTGCTAAACAGGTAGAAGCCCTTAAAGAATCACAGGAAAACACTGCTAAAGAGGTAGAAGTCCTTAAAGAGGAAACACAAAAATCCCTTAAAGAATTACAGGAAAACACAACCAAACAGGTGATGGAATAGAACAAAAACATCCAAGAACTAAAAAGGGAACTAGAAACAATAAAGAAAATGCAAAGAGAGACAACTCTGGAGATAGAAACCCTAGGAAAGAAATCAGGAACCATAGATGCGAGCATCAGCAACAGAATACAAGAGATGGAAGGGAGAATCTCAGGTGCAAAAGATTCCACAGAGAACATGAGCACAACAATCAAAGAAAATGCAAAATGCAAAAAGATCCTAACTCAAAACATCCAGGAAATCCAGGACAAAATGAGAAGAGCAAACCTATGAATAATAGGGGTAGACGAAAATAAGATTTTTAACTTAAAGGGCCAGCAAATATGTTCAAAAAATTATAGAAGAAAACTTCTCAAACCTAAAGAAAGAGATGCCCATGAACATACAAGAAGCCTACAGAACTTCAAATAGAATGAGCCAGAAAAGAAATTCCTCCTGACACATAATAATCAGAAGAACAAATGCACTAAAGACAGAATATTAAAAGCAGTAAGGTAAAAAGGTCAAGTGACATATAAAGGCAGGCCTATTAGAATTACACCAGATTTGTCTCCAGAGACTATGAAAGCCAGAAGATCCTGGACAGATGTTATGCAGACACTAAGAGAACACAAATGCCAGCCCAGGCTGCTATACCTAGCAAAACTTTCAACTAGCATGTATAGAGAAAGCAAAGTATTCCATGACAAAACCAAATTTACACAATATCTTCCCACGAATACAGCCTTTCAAAGGATAATAAAGAGAAAACACCAAAACAAGGATGGAAACGACACCCTAGAAAAAGCAAGAAAGTAATCCTTCAACAAACCGAAAAGAAGACAGCCTCAAGAACAGAATCCCAACTTTAACAATAAAAATAACAGGAAGCAATAGTTACTTTTCTTTGATTTCTCTTAACATCAATGGACTCAATTACCCAGTAAAAAGACATAGAATTATAGACTAGCTACACAAACAGGACTCAACATTTTGCTGCTTACAGGAAACCCATCTCAGGGAAAAAGACAGACACTACCTCAGAGTAAAAGGCTGGAAAACAATTTTCCAAGCAAATGGTCCGAAAAAACAAGCTGGAGTAGCCATTCTAATACCGAATAAAACTGTCTTTCAAAAAGATCATCCATCATGACCAAGTAGGCTTCATCCCAGGGATGCAGGGATGGTTTAATATATGGAAATCCATCAACGTAATTCACTATATAAACAAACTCAAAAACAAAAACCACAGGATCATCTCGTTAGATACTGAGAAAGCATTTGACAAAAATCCAACACCCATTCATGAAAAAAGTCTTGGAAAGATCAGGAATTCAAGGCCCATACCTAAACATAATAAAAGCAATATACAGCAAACCAGTAGCCAACATCAAACTAAATGAAGAGAAAAATCGAAGTAATCCCACTAAGATCAGGGACTAGACAAGGCTGCCCACTTTCTCCCTACCTATTCAATATAGTACTTGAAGTCCTAGCCACAGGAATTCAACAACAAAAAGAGATCAAGGGGATACAAATTGGAAAGGAAGAAGTCAAAATATCACAATTTGCAGATTATATGATAGTATATATAAGTTACCCTAAAAATTCCACCAGAGAACTCCTAAACCTGATAAACAGCTTCAGTGAAGTAGCTGGATAAAAAATTAACTCAAACAAATCAGTGGCCTTTTGCTACACAAAGGATAAACAGGACGAGAAAGAAATTAGGGAAACAACACCCTTTACAATAGTCACAAATAATATAAAATATGTTGGTGTGATTCTAAATAAGGAAGTGAAAGATCTGTATGATAAGAATTTCAAGTCTCTGAAGAAAGAAATTGAAGAAGATCTCAGAAGATGGAAAGATCTTCCACGTTCATGGATTGGCAGGATTAATATAGTCAAAATGGCTATCCTACCGAAAGTTATCTAAAGATTCAATGCAATCCCTATCAAAATTCCATTCAATTCTTCACTGAGTTAGAAAGGGCAATTTGCAAATTCATCTGGAATAATAAAAAACCTAGGAAAGCAAAAACTATTCTCAACAATAAAAGAACCTCTGGGGGAATCACCATGTCTGACATTAAGCTGTACTACAGAGCAATTGTGATAAAAAAAAAAAAAAAAAAACTGCATGGTACTGGTACAGCAACAGAAAGGTAGATCAATGGAATAGAATTGAAGACCCAGAAATGAATCCACACATCTATGGTCACTTGATCTTGACAAGGGAGCTAAATCCAACCAGTGGAAAAAAAGACAGCATTTTCAACAAATGGTGCTGGCACGGCTGGTGGATATCATGTAGAAGAATGCGTATTGACCCATTCTTATCTCCTTGTACAAAGCTCAAGTCTAAGTGGATCAAAGACCTCCACATAAAACTAGAGACACTGATATTTATAGAGGAGAAAGTGGGGAAAAGCCTCAAAGATATGGGCACTGGGAAAAATTCCTAAACAGAACAGCAATGGCTTGTGCTTTAAGATCAAGAATTGACAAATGGGACCTCATGAAATTGCAAAGCTTCTGTAAAGCAAAAGACACTGTCAATAAGACAAAAAAGCCACCAAGAGATTGGGAAAGGATTTTTACCAATCCTAAATCTGATAGGGGACTAATATCCAATATCTACAAAGAGCTCAAGAAGCTGGACTCCAGAAATTCAAATAACCCCATTAATAAATGGGGTATAGTGCTAAACAAAGAATTCTCAAGTGAGGAATACCAAAGGGCTGAGAAGCACCTGAAAAAATGTTCAACATCCTTAATCATCAGGGAAATGTAAATCAAAACAACCTTGAAATTCTACCTCACTCCAGTCAGAATGGCTAAAATAAAAAATTCAAGTGACAGGAGATGCTAGCAAGGATGTGGAGAAAGAGGAACACTCCTCCATTGTTGGTGGGATTGCAAGCTGGTACAACGACTCTGGAAATCAGTCTGGCGGTTCCTCAGAAAATTGGAAATATTACTACCGGAATATCCAGCAATACCTCTCCTGGACATATACCCAGAAGATATTCCAACTGGTAATAAGGACAAATGCTCCACTATGTTCATAGCAGCCTTATTTATAATAGCCAGAAGCTGGAAAGAAGCCAGATGTCCCTCAACAAAGGAATGGATACAGAAAATGTGGTACATTTACTACTCAGCTATTAAAAACAATGAATTTATGAAATTCTTGGGCAAATAGATATATCTGGAGGATATCATCCTCAGTGAGGTAACCTAATCACAAAAGAAGTCACTTGATATGCACTTACTGATAAGTGGATAGTAGCCCAGAAACTTAGAATACCCAAGATACAATTTGCAAAACACAAGAAAATCAAGAAGAAGGAAGACCAAAGTGTGGATACTTCATTCCTCCTTAGAATTGTGAACAAAACATCCATGGAAGGAGTTACAGAGGCAAAGTTTGGAGCTAAGAAGAAAGCATGGACCATCCCGAGACTACCCCACCTAGGGATCCATCTCATAATCAGCCACCAAACCCAGACACTATTGCATATGCTAGAAAGAGTTCGCTGAAAGGACCCTGATATAGCTATCTCAAGAGAAGCTATGCCAGTGCCTATAGCAAGTACAGAAGTAGATGCTCACAGTCATCTATAGGATGGAACACAGGGCCCCCAATGGAGGAGCTAGAGAAAGTACCCAAGGAGCTGAAGGGGTCTGCAACCCTATAGGTGGAACAACAATATGAACTAATCAGTACCCCCAGAGCTCGTGTCTCTAGCTGCATATGTCGCAGAAGTTGGCCTAGTAGGCCATCATTGGGAAGAGAGTCCCCTTGGTTTTGCAAACTTTATATGCCCCAGTACAGGCAAACACCAGGGCCAAGAAGTGGGAGTGGGAGGGTAGGAGAGTAGAGTGGGGGGAGTGTATAGGTTACTTTCAGGATAGCATTTGAAATGTAAATAAAGAAAATATCTAAAAAAAAGTTCTTGGATAAGTTGGTCTTGTGAGAAGCTGGCAATAATTTAATTCCATCTCTAGGTTTTCTGAAGGCAGATCAAGAACCATGAGAAGCTTTACTAAGGAAGAGTTTGACTGCCACATTCTCGATGAAGGCTTTACTGCTAAGGACATCTGGACCAAAAAAAAAATCAGTGAAGTCTCTTCCTCTGACAATAAGGATGCTTTCTATGTTGCGGACCTCGGAGACATTCTTAAGCATCTGAGGTGGTTAAAAGCTCTTCCCCAAGCTACTCCCTTTTATGCAGTCAAGTATAATGATAGCAGAGCCATAGTGAGCACCCTAGCTGCCATTAGGACAGGATGTGACTATGCAAGCAAGACTGAAATACAGTTGGTGCAGGAGTTTGGGGTGCCTCCAAAGAGGATTATCTATGCAAATCCTTGTAAACAAGTGTCTCAAATCAAGTATGCTGCCAGTAATGGAGTCCAAATGATGACTTTGGACAGTGTAATAGAATTGATGAAAGTCCTCAGAGCACATCCAATGGCAAAGTTGGTTCTGTGGATTGTCACTAATGATTCCAAAGCAGTTTGTCACCTCAGTGTTGAGTTTGGTGCCACACTCAAAACTAGCAGGCTTCTCTTGGAAGGAGAAAAGAGCTAAATATTGATGTCATTAGTGTCAGCTTTCATGTGGGCAGTGTATGTACTGACCCCTTCATGCAGGCAGTGTCGGATGCCCGCTGTGTGTTTTACATGGGAACAGAAGTTGGTTTCAGCATGTATCTGCTTGATACTGGTGGTAGCTTTCTTGGATCTGAAGATACAAAGCTTAAATTTGAAGAGATCATCAGTGTAATCAACCCAGCTCTGGACAAGTACTTCCCATCACACTCTGGAATAAGAATCATAGCTGAGACAGGCAGATACTATGTCATATGAGCTTTCACGCTTGCAGTCAATATCATTGCCAAAAATACCGTGTGGAAGGAACACCCTAGCTCTGACAATGAAAATGAGTCAAATGAGCAAACCTTCATGTATTATGTGAATGATGGAGTATATGGATCATTTAATTGCATTCTTTATGATCATGCCCATGTGAAGGCCCTGCTGTAGAAGAGACCCAAGCCAGATGAGAAGTATTACTCATCCAGCATCTGGGGACCAACATGTGATGACCTTGATCTGATCGTTAAGTGCTGTAACCTGCCTGAAATGCACGTGGGTGATTGGGTGCTGTTTGAGAACATGGGTGCATGCACCACTGCTGCTGCTTCTACTTTCAATGGGTTCCAGAGGCCAAACATCTACTATGTAATGTCACAGCCAATGTGGCAACTCATGAAGCAGATCCAAAGGCATGGCTTCCAGCAGGAAGTGAAGGAGCAGGATGATAGCACTCTGTCCATGTCTTATGCCCAGGAGAGAGGGATGGACCTTCACCCTGCAGCCTGTGCTTCTGCTAGGATAAATGTGTAGATCCCATTCTTGTAGCTCTTACCTGCAAGTTTGAATTAAGGCATTTGCGAGGAGCATTTAACATAATTACTGCTAGTTTGGGATGTCTTTGTAAGAGTACGGTTGGCACCACTGCAGTATGGAAGGCTAGGAGATGGGGTTCACACTTGCTGTATTCCTATGGAAACTTTGAATATTTGTTTTACATGGACTTTTATTCACCTTTCAGAAATGATACTAATGAGTGCCCCTCAGCTGGTGAGCAAGCATTTGTAGCTTCTACATTGGCAGAATGGGCCAAAAGTGAAGTTGTGGCCTATTTTGAAAATATAGTATCTTGAAATTTAAAAAGTTAATAAATAGAACATAATGAAACTTAAAAATGACTTCAATGAGATAGAGAGACATCCCAAGAAATGGAAAAATATTTTGACCAATACCACAACAGACATGGGTCTTATATATAAAACATGGAGGGGGGGAACCTAAAGAAACTACATGTTCAAAACAATTAAAAGTCCTAACCCAAAATATCCAGGAATCCAGGATACAATGAAAAAAACCAAATGTAAGAGTAATTGGAATACAGGAGAATGAAGATTCTCAGCTCAAAAGACCTGAAAATATCTTCAACAAAATCATAGAAGAAAACTTCCCCAACCTAAACAAGAAAATGGCCATAAAGGTAGAAGAAGCCAATAAATGGGACCAGAAAGGAAAATCCTCTCGTCACATAATAATCAAAACATTTAATGCACAGTACAAAGAAAGAATATTAAAAGCTGCAAAGGAAAAGAGCTAAGTAACATACAAAGGTAGACCTATCAGAATTACACCATACTTCTCAACACAGTCACTAAAAGCCAGAAGAGCCTGGTCAGAGGTCATGCAGACTCTAAGAGAACAGAAAGAGCAGCCAAGGCTACTATAACCAAGAAAACTCTCAATCAATATAGAGATATGAGATGGAGAAAATAAAATATTGCATAAAAAAACCACAAAATACGGAGAAAGTAAAATATTCTGAAACAAAACCAAAATAAGAAAGTATCTATCTACCAATCCAGCCTACAGAGGATTGGAGAAGAAAAACTCTTACACAAGGGTGTAGATACACCAAAGAAAAAACAAGATATTAATCATCTCACAACAAAGCCAAAATGAGAGAACCACATGCACATAATGCCACCTACAAAAACAAATATAACAGGAACTAATAATCATCTGCCTTTAATATCTATTAAAATCAATGGGTTCAATTCCCCCAATAAAAAGACATAAACTAACAGATTGGATATGGAACCAGGATCTAAAATTTTGCTGAATACAAGAAACACACCTGAATAACAAAGACAGACAGTATCTCAGATTAAAAGGCTGGAAAAGGGTCTTCCAAGAAAATGGTCCCAAGAAACAAGCTAGAGTTGCCATCCTAATATCCAATAAAATAGACTTTTAACACAAAGTTATCAAGCATGATGAGGATGGATACTTCATTTTCATCAAAGGGAAAATCCCCCAAGAGAAAGTCTCAATTCTGAACATCTATCCCTCAAATGCAAGGGCACCTACATTCATAAAAGAAACCTTACTAAAGCTCAAAACACACATTGAACCCCACACAATAATAGTGGGAGACTTCAACACCTCACTCTGACTAATGGACAGATCATGGAAACAGAAACTCAACAGAGACACAGTTAAATTAATAGAGGTTGTGAACCAAAAGGACTTAAAAGATATCTACAGGACATTTCACCCTCAAACAAAATAACACCTTCTTCTCAGCACCGCATGGTACATTCTCCAAAATTGACAATATAATTGGTCACAAAAAAACCCTCAACCCATAAAAGAAGACTGAAATAATCCCATGCATCCTATCAGATCACCATGGCCTAAGGCTGGTCTTCAATAGCAACAAAAACAACAGAAAGCCCAGATACACCTGGAAACTGAACAACTCTCTACTCAATGATAACTAGTTCAGGGAAAAAATTTAAAAATATATTAAAGACTTACATGCATAATATACCCAAACTTATGGGACACAATGAAAGAAGTACTAAGAGAAATATTCATAGCACTAAGCAATCACAAGGGGCAAGGGAAGGAGGGACCTGAGTGGGAAAGTGGACAATAGAGGAGGAGGGCAAGATGATCAGGTATTGGGTAGGGAAAAGGACTGAAGCCCTGAAGGCTTGCAGAAAGAATGGAAACAGACAACTTCAGGAAGTAGGAGGTGGGAGCACCCTCCAGAATGTACCAGAGACTTGGGAGGTGAGACATTTTAAGGACTCAAAGGGAGGGATCTTAGATGAAATGCCCTACAGTGGGGAGAGGAAACCACCAGTGGAAAGACAGGGCATCAAGTGAGGGATGGGGTTACCATCCCACAGTCAAAACTCTGACCCATAATTGTTCCTGTCTGAAAGAGCTGCAGGAACAAAAATGGGTAAGAGCCTGATGAAAAGGAGGTCCACTAATAGGCCCAAAATGGTATTTAGGTCAAGGGGAAATCCCAAGGCCTGACACTATTACTGAGGCTATGGATAGCTCACAAGAAGGGACCTATTATTACTACCCTCTAAAAGAAACAACAAGCAGCTGAAAGAGTCAGATGTAGATATTTACACCCAAGAAAAAGACAGAAGCTGCTGACCCCTGTGGTTGAATTAGGGAAAAGTTGGAAGAAGCTGAGGAGGAGAGCAACCCTGTAAGAGGGCCAGGAGTCTCAAATAACCTGGAACCCGACGATCTCTCAAACACTGGACCAAAAACCAGGCAGCATACACCATTTGATACGAGGTCCCCAACACATATACAGCAGAGGACTGCTGGGTCTGGGTTCAGTAAGAGAAGATGCACCTAACCCTCAAGAGACTAGAGGCCCCAAGGATATTAGAGGTCTGGTGGGGAGTAGTAGTGGGGACACCCTAGTAGAGACAGGAAGGTGGGGAACAGTCGGGGTGGTCGAGGAGGGGCATAAAGTCTGGAGTGTAAAAAAGAAAAGGAAAATAGATGCCAACTAGAGAACAAAAAGCACCCTAAGTTAGATAACAAAGACCCAGAAATACAAAGATGGTATACTTTCCCTTCTAAATGGATGTTACATATTAAGTAAATGATAATTGGGCTACAATCACAGACCCAGAGAAGATAGGTAAGGAGGAGAGCACTAGGGGGAAAACATGGATCTCTCTCAAAAGGAGAAACAGAATACATTCTATGGGTGGACTGGGGGTGAATAGGGACAGGAATGGAAGAGATCACTTGGGGACATGGAGAGACTGCAGTACAGGAAGGAACAACTGGATTTTGCGAGCATTTGAGGGTTGATGTAGAATCTGAACGCACTGGTAACTTCCTGGAATTTATGATGGTAAATAAATAGCAAATAAAATTAAATAAACCAATAATGGAGTAAAGAAGAAAGCAGGCATTACCCTCAAATAATGTAAAATAGGTTAAAGTAACTCTAAAAAAGCAAGTGAAAGACTTGTATGATTAAAAACTACAAGTCTTTCAAGAAATAAATTGAAGAATTATCAGAAGATGTAAAAATCTCTCATGTTCATGGATCAGTAGGATTAACAGAGTATTAATAGCCATCCTATTCAAAACAAACTATTTTAGGAGCCTTAGTGAAGACTCCTAGTAATGAAGAATTTGGAATCTGATTTGGCCATTCTTTGTAGCAAGGCAGGGCTTCATGTTGGGACTGGGCTACATTCAGTTGAAGGTCAGCCAAGGAGGTCCAATGAAGATCCCTAAAGAACCCTGCCTCATGCTAGGACAGAAGGTTGCTCTCTGAAAACTGACAGCAGGACCTTATTGCTCAGGCCAACTTTCACACAGCTCACTGAATGAAGAGGTTGAGCAGGAGCTTGGATGAGAAGTGTGTAGAGCTTTTGGTATATTTATAGAAATTTGGCAAGTACTTGTCACTGGGATCAAGGAAGCAGGCTCAGAAAAGAATATTCACATTTGGGTTAATGCAAGGATCAAGGTCACACAGCCAAGAAATGTGTGACTTCCCTTTTGTCTTGGTAATCCTGATAAGCCCACAGATGCAGTGACTTGGGGACTTGTTTATTGCTTTATTTGATTACTACCTGGTGTGATCTCATTGTTCACTACCTTTTTAATCACTTTGTCTTTGATCAAGGAACTGACCCTACTCTCTGCTAGTACCTAAAAAAGGTATAAAAGCTAGCTGGGAAAAATTAAATCTGCTTCAGCCTCCACACTGGCTGGAGTCATGTTATAATGTTTGTCTAATTGTCTTTTTCTTTTCAATCCTTACTCCTGCCCTTGAAAGCCTGTTGAGTGACTGAGGTGGCTTGGTCATTAAGACTTGGAGCCTTCATCCTTATATTGTAGTCTCTCTGGGGTGAGAAGATACCCTACAGGCTTCAGAAATAGAAACCTGTATGCGAGCCAAGCTTAAAAACCCTCTACCTAAAATCTGTCCTGCTTGCAAAATGTGCAGAGGCATAATGGCACCAAATGTATTTGAGTGTTAATGTTTGATTTAACTTGAGGCTGACTCCACGAGAAAGAATCCATGCATTATTCTACTTCAATGGCCAGAAAATTCACAATGATTTAAATTGTAAGCATGGGGTGTGTATGGGTTTGTATTAGGTCATCTGTTACTGTGTTCGAGCTGTCAGCTTGGTGTTTTTCTGGAACTCCTAACAGTGAGAACAGGTATAGCTCTGTCTGTCTCACCTGCTTCTGAAACTCTTTTCCTCCTATTGGGTTGCCTTATACAGGGTCCATATGAGGTCAATTGCCTCATCTTTTCATATCTTGTTTATTCTGGTTTCCTTGTGCTCTCTTGGAGACCTGCCCTATTCTGAAAAGGAAACAGAGTTGGAGGAGTAGATCTGAGGGAAGAGGAAGTGAAGAAGAGGTTTGGGTTACCTACAAGGAATGGACACTGGTCAATATATTGTATGAGAGAAGAATACATTTCAGTTAAAAAATTCATCCAATATGCATAGATGAAAATACAAAGAAGGGAAGCAATAAGGAACAAAGAAAAGAAAAACAGCCAAGGCAGGGAAAGCACGATTTTGATAGATAGAATTTTCATTCTGTTTGTGCAATGGGTGACCATCAGACAGGAATTCATAACAAGCTCATCCATGGGCTCTGTCCAGATCTATAAAATCAGAAGTTTTACACTCAGCAATGTGAAATAGATACCATGTAAGAAACAAACCCAGTTATTTTTTCATTATCTTCTACTAGTTTGGATTGTTGAATTACAGAGGTTATTGCACATTTAAGTATCCTTCCTTTTCTTTAAGGAAAGTTAATGCTTGAATAACTATT
The DNA here is from genome assembly GCA_902729485.2 of Mus minutoides. Lineage (NCBI taxonomy): Eukaryota > Metazoa > Chordata > Mammalia > Rodentia > Muridae > Mus > Mus minutoides. The sequence continues at coordinate 6,293,263 of LR749490.1, forward strand.
CAAATAATACAAATACATATATAATGTTACACAGGAGACCTACATTAATTATATAATACATTACATTTTATATATAAAGTGATATATAAAAATATTTAAATATATATTCCACAGTAAAAGTAAAAGTACTAACATCTAAGGTGGGTAATTTCATCGCAGAAAAGAAAGAAATGTATCATTTCTTTAAGACTATTACATTTTTGATAAACTATAATTTATTGTCATTATTAAAATACAAATGACTCAGTCTGATTCTTAACCTCATTTTTACTTTTATTGCAGTATGATTTGTTGGGTTTCAGACCCTGGACAAGCAGCTGAGGTGCATTTTTAACACACCAGAATGGACCTGGCATCTAGGTTCTCCCAGCATCCCATCCCTCACTCTCTACCTGTTACAGGGCATGGCTGCCATACCCCATCCTCTAAGATGAACTTCTCCTGCCCCAGAAACTCTTCCTTCTTTGCTCCCTTGGCATTTTCTCTATCCTATGTGTGCACCAACTTTCTCCCTTTCTCTTCCTTGTCCCCCTGTGTCCCTTTCTGCAACAATTTCACTGATCTTCTATATGGTCAGTGAATGCACCCAAGAGCTATTTCCCAGAGCAGACATGACCCTGAGCAATGTGAGGACAGGGAGGAGTCAGAATATGCAGCTATTCTAGAATTAATATGCCTTCCCAGGGAGAAATCAATACATACACGATTAAAAGAATAATTAAGAAACATCTCTTGGGCTGGAGATATGGATCAGAGGTTAAGAGCACTGACTGCTCTTCCAGAGGTCCTCAGTTCAATTCCCAGCAACCACATGGTGGCTCACAACAATCTGTAATGGGGATCCAGTGCCCTTTTCTGGTGTGTCTGAAGACAGCGACAGTGTACTCACATACATGAAATAAACAAAGAAATAAATCTTAAATAAAGAAAAAAAGAAAGAGGGTGGGGCTGAAGAAATAGGTGACTGGTTAATAGCACTGGCTGCTCTTCCAGAGGATGCAGGTTCAATTCCTAGCCCCACATAGAAGCTCACAATTGTCTCTGACTCCAATTTCAAATGATCCAAAACTCTTACAGAGATATACACGCAAGAAAGAAAGAAAGAAAGAAAGAAAGAAAGAGAGAGAGAGAGAGAGAGAGAAAGAAAGAAAGAAAGAAAGAAAGAAAGAAAGAAAGAAAGAAAGAAAGAAAGAATCTCCTTAATGACTGCATGCATTCAGCTCTGGCTAATGCTCAAATAGGAGATCACTGAGAACATATTTCATATTTCCTATATGCTGTCAACCTTACATCTCTTTTAGGTTCAGGCCCCAAGTTGTTATGTTTTGAACAATTTAAATATGGACAAGAGACTGCAAGTCTGGCCATGCCCATCACAGATGGGAGACTTACCCAGCAAATATATTCCCATAATCTTTTTTTGTAAATCTCAATTGTTCTATGTTACCAATAGAGACCCAGCTGCCAGATGCTGGGGTGAAAGTCTGCTAATCAGACAGGCAGAGAAAGCACCCAATTGACCTTTCTCTTCAGCAGATGCCCCACCAAGAATGCCCCTCTCTCATACTACCAAAAAAAAAAAAAAAAAAAAAAAAAAAACTAATGCACCTCCCTTCTAACATCTGTGCATCTCCCTGACTCGTTCTAACTCTTTATCGTTTTTTCTTATTAATCCTATTTTACTTCCTGTCAATTGGTTACATACTCTGACTCTCAACCTATGGTTTGTAAATCCTGTTTACAAAGTTCAAGCAGAAAGCTCTTGAATGAAAGGTGTGTGTTAAAGTTGAGCCACAGTACAATTAAAAATAGGTTTTACCGTGAACAGCACAATCTCAGGATTCACAGTGAGCACAAATCACCTGAACAGAGAATTATTTCTTAAGTCCACCAGTGCCATCAAACAATCAGTGACAGGGTCCTCAGAGGACGGTCCCAGAAGATGAGAAAGTCAGAGAAAGTTGAAAGCAGAAAAGACAAAAGCTGGGGGGCAAGGGGTGGGATCTTGTATAAGCTATGTCTTATGCCAAGTAAGTTTCTAAGAAGAATAGCAAAGAAATGGGAAACTTCTATGAAGTCAGCACAAACTACCATACAATGGGACTAACTCAGGGAAACTCTAGTAATATAATACTGTACAAAGGAACAGTAAGATAATACTGTATTTCAAAGACATTACTTAAACTCTACAGATGCCTTGAAACTGATCATCACAGCGCCACAAGGTGAGAAGAGTTGGATTCTCAGGATCTGAAGTAACTCCTCCCCAGAGGCCTCCTCATATCATTATGACCTCTCTCAAGCATCTTCCTTGCTCTAGAAAAGGAGACCTTCCTATGGGGTTGCAATCCCCTTCAGCTCCGTCAGTCCTTCCCCTAACTCTTCTATTGGGGTCTGTGAACTCAATCAAATAGAAAGAACAACATTATCAACTAACTAGACACCTCAGAGCTCCAGAGACTAAACCACCAACCACAGAGTATTCATGAGTGGGTCCATGGCTCCTGCTACATATGTACCAGAGAACTGCCCTATCAATGCCAGCTGCGGAGCTTGGTCCTGTGGAGGCTTGCTGCCCTGGCAAACAAGGATGCTAGATGGGTGAGGTGAGGTGGGGGGCTGGGTGAGGCAACTCCATCTTAGAGGCAAAAGGATTGGGGCGGGGAGCTTATGAAAGAGAGACCACAAAGGGAGACAACATTTGAAATGTAAATAAGTAAAATAATTGATAATAGTAATAATAATAATAATAAAAGGGAGAAAAGGAAAAAGAAAAGGAGCTCTATTTTACTCCCAATACATGAGGGCGTACCTGGCTCTGTCAAGCATGTTCCTGAGTTTGAGAAAGAGCTTGCCATTTTCTATGCATGAGGGCCTCACAGAAAGCCTTGCGTGATCAATCCAGTCCCGGACCCAACACTGTTTTTCCTTCCCAAAGAGTTGCCAGTCGGTGTTCTCCTACGAATATGGCAGAACTATGCTTTTTCCCAAGAAGAAAACTAGCACTTTATGGTAAAACAGCCTTTAATATTGATTGGGACCCTATAATGCTCCCTTGAGCAGCCAGTTCTTTGCTATGAGGATGACCCTAGTGGCCGGTTGTCAATCAGAGTAGCCTCTTTTGTTATGCACTGGAGCAAAATTTCTGGACAATCCTTGTGAACAAATATATCTATCCTAGCATCCTGATCTCTAAGGGGTCTGGTTAGCAAACTACTTACCTGTAGGGTGTCTCAGAGGCATTCCTCCCTCAGCTAAACTCTACTTGCTGTTGCTTTGTATTTCACCTAAGCATTGCTAAATCCTTTAACGTCATCATTTCTACTCTTCTATACCACAGTTTGATATTGGGGTGCTACCCAGCATGAGATGTCTTTTACAACCTCTACAGAATTAACTCCAAATAGGTCTTACATCTAAATGTTAAATGATAGGGAGCTAACTTTTAGAAGTAAAGAGAAACTAGGTCTCTCTGAGTTTGACATCCTGCTAAGGATGTTTCCACACACAAGTCTCTGCCAGATGCTTTGAGCAGATGCCGCCCTCTTAGTGAAGTGATCCACAGCCCACTGCTGGGTTCAGGGAATGACTGGGGCAAAAAGGTAAGTAACAGGTGGCCAGATCTGCCCACAGCTTACCACCCAGACCCAGGGACAAGCCACCATACCAGCTCCTGCTACACAACTGCCTGCTCCTTCCCTCTATGGACAGTGGCTCTGCACTCACCATGTCGCGAATTAGGAACTTGCTAGAGCTTAGCTTCCTTCACAGCACCCAGCAGCAGCGCTCAGAGAAAAACAATCAGAACTTTTCCAGCTGGCTCTGCTACAGAGCTGAAGCTGCCACAAGGCACCCGGAAAATCCCGCCTCCTTTTCTGACTGGCAGGTCCACCTCAAGGCTCTGATTGGCCATTAAGTCTTGAGTAACGTGAGTTACTGAGGTTAGGGTGTGCAGATGGGACTCCGCATAATGGTTGCTGACGGGTCTTCCAATACAATATCAGACCTTTCCTGATACACAGAGAGTTGCATTTCAGTAGCACTTGTGGCTGTATTCTACCCGTCAGTCTTCCCAGTCCGCACCGGGAAGGACCCACCATCTCAGCTCCTGCCGCTCAGCTGCCTGCTCCTCCACTTTGTAAACAATGACCCTGCGCTTTCTATGTCGTGGAATCCGGAGCTTGCTTGAACTACCTTTACTTCATTCATTAGGCACTTCCCTTTCTTCCTCCGGAAATGAAGGTGGATATGTAATGGAAATCAAGCTTGCAATTGTAATTCCCAAATTCGACCTGTAAGCGTCATCTGCACAGGAACCTGGTAACTTCTAGGGATGCTGGGAATTGTAGTTCTACTTAAGTAACAAGTCCTCATGGGGAAGTACAGTGGCCAAATTGATTATCTGTATAAACCCCTACAACCTGTGACAGGGGGTTATTCCAGCTGGGAAATTCTGTGGATATTTCTGATCCAGATTCATCTCATGGTCAGTACTTAATATTTAATAAACGGTTGCTTTAAATTTGGACGGAAATGGTTGAGTTGTTTTTTTCCAGTAAAACTCATAATTAACGGATGAAGGCGCATAAGGAAATAAAGGCCGCAAATTCACTCTTCATTCCGGATCATCGAGGGGTGGGCTGACCCAGCCAAGGTCCCCGGCCAATGTGTTCTCTCTGCAGACTCCCATGGGGAATGGCAGACTCAGAGAAAAACAGTAAGCTTCCTGTTGGTTCCTGGATTCTGGTTTTGGAGGTGGAGTTTGTACACCCGTTCGGGCAATTGAGAGATACCTATCGGTTATTTTTTAGTAATTTCTACGTGATTGTGAGTTCATCCAGGGCCATCAGTTATTTTCTGATCAGTTATTTGCTATGAGAGTTCTGGAAACTCCCTCTACTGACGCTGGGTGGTAGAAACTTAACCCAGCACAGGGGAACTTCAGCTAGGTTCCAATGCCTAGGCTGTCCAACAAAGCAGAGACTTCCAGAGGATAACGGGCATTCCATGGACTATACAAGGAGGACGCTGAAACAGTCTCCCATCGGTTAAATTCTCCTAGATTGATGAAACCTCTGTGTAATACCAATTCAATCTTTATTGTTGACTCTTGTTTTGTGTATTGACCACTTGTCTGGTACTTCCTCATGTGTTACTATTTGGGAGGCAACTAAATTAGAGGAACGCACAATATAAGAACTTACGGACTTAGAAGCAGAAAAGGCCAATTTTAAATATCATTGTCTTATGTATCTGATCTGTCTATGTGTGTTTTGTCTTAAAGCTGTAAGGCACAGTCGCTTAGGGAGCTCTGACCCCACCTGCATGTAGCTGGCTGTGAAGTTGAGTTTCTGAAAATGTGATGCTCTGACTTGGGGTTGTATCCAGGAGCTACAGACTCTACCCCTGGTTCAGACCCTTCTTCTGCCTTCTCTTACTGTGCCTGCCTGGGAAGAAAGCTGGGTTGATAAAAACTTAACATTTTAGAACACCAAGTATGAATAAGGTAAATTTGGGGGTAGACAATTCACAAATAGCACTTGGGGCTCATTGGATAACTTTGTAATGTCCAGAGCTCTGCCCCCAACTGCACAAAGCTCCAGCTCTTCTCCAAAGTATGGATGAATCTGTGATTTCTATTCTTGTAAGATTTGTTGTATATTTTATGTGTAAGAATGCACATAGCTATTGCATGCTGATTTTTAACTGGTCTGCAAAGCATAAAAATGTTGTTTCTCATTCCTGTAGCTAGTTTACTGGTCTCAAAATTCACCTCTGGGTTATCTAGACACTGTAGTTAATATAATAATAAGAATTGAAATATTGTTTAAATATGGATGATACTAACATTGATTTATAATGTTCTACTTTATTGCTGGCTCAGAAAATGAGTTATGGCTTATCCCTTTTTACATCTTGGCATGATTTTATTGTTTTTGTTTTTTGTTTTTCAAGGCAGGGTTTCTCTGTATAGTCCTAGCTGTCATGGAACTCACTCTGTAGACTAGGCTGACCTTGAACTCAGAAATCTGCCTGCCTCTGCCTCTCAAGTGCTGGGATTAAAGGTGTGCACCACCACTGCCCAGCTATGATTTTAAAGTCAGAGTCAAACACTAAAGGACTACTCAGTTATAAGTTATGGGATATGGTTTAAAAAATGGGTAATATCTATAACTGAATTAACTTAAAGTCATAACTTGGGGTTAATGATTAAAGGCCTATGCATATATAATCTTAAACCAAAGGGCTTGATTCCATTCTGTAACATAGACAACACATGACTGATAGCAATCTCTTTTTTTCTTTTCATTCATGTATTTATTCACTCTACATCCCAATATCAGTCTCCTCTTCTTCTTGTCCCCTGAACACAGCTTCTCCTCCCCTCTCAACCCTCTCCCTATACTCAGAGAAGGGGTTAGTCCCACATCCCCCACCCCTCCATTCCACCCTCCACCCCACCCTACCCTAGCTCATCAAGTAACTGCAGGTCCAGGTGCACCCTCCCCTACCAAGCCTAGAAAAGGCTGTCCATCCAAAAGGATAGTATCCACAGGCTGGCGAGAGGTTCAGGGACAGCCCCATTCCAATTGTTGGAAAACCTGAATGAAGACCAATATGCAAATCTGCTACACATGTCTTGGGAGTTAAGGTCACCAAGCCCATGCTCAATCTTTGGTTGGTGGGTCAGTCTCTGGGAGCCCCCAAGAGTCCAAGTTAGCTGACTCTCTTCCTGTGGAGCCTCATCCTCCCCCAATCACCTAATCCTTCCTCCAACTCTTCCACAAGATGCAGGAGCTCCATCTAATGGCTCACTGAGGGTCTCTGCATCTGTTTCTGTTGGCTGCTGGGTGGGGCCTCTCAGAGAACAGTTATACTATGCTCCTATCTGCAAGCTTAACAGAGTATATCATTAATAGTGTCAGGGATTGGTTTTTGCTCATGGAATGGGCCTCAACCTGGGCCAATCATTGGTTGACCACTCAATCCACCTTAATTCCATTCCTGTCCCTGTACACCTTACAGGCAGGACACATTCTATGTGGAAGGTTTTATGGGTGTTTTGCCTTTTCCATCCTACTATTGGGAGACCTGCCTGTCCACAGGCAGCAGCAACTTCAGGTACCATATCACTCACTGCTAGATGTCTGAGCAAGATTCACCCCCAAAGATTCCCTGTGGTCTCCTCCAGTCCCAGGTCTCTGGCACACCTTAGAGATGCATCTCCACCCCAAATTTCCTTTCCATCTCCCCTGCACACCCTACACCTGATATCCCTGCCCTGTTCAACTCCCCCACTCCCATCCAGGTCCCTCCATCCATCCACCTCCAATATCTGTTTGATTTCCTATTCTTGTAGAGAGCCACGCCCGAGCTGGTTCTGCTGCCATTCCAAGATGGTGCCAACATCCTGTCACCACCCCCAGCTTGGGACAAGCAAACAAGTTCAGTGCGCATGTGCTTGTTACAAAGCCAAGTAAGTCACTGCCCATCCCGGGGCATAACTTGAGGTAATGGGCAGTCAGCCAATCCTGACGACACATGTCTCACTGAGGTGTATATAAGTGGGACCCATCTTGGGCTCACCCTCTTCCTCCACATGATGTAATAAAAGTATGCTTGCAGAAGGATTCTGGTGTCCACGTCCGTTCTTGCTGGCGAGGCGGGAGCATGGGCACTTACATATTCTGAGAAAGATTCAAGCATCGATACCCTCCTAGCATGAGTATCCTATACTATAAGACTTACTTTCCACTTATAAGTGAGTTCATATTACACATATCCCTCAGGATGATATTTTCTAGTTCCATCCAATGCCCTACAAAATTCATGATGTTCGTGGTTTTTTTGTTTGTTTGTTTTTTGATACAGGGTTTCTCTGTATAGCCCTGGCTGTTCTGGAGGTCAGTTTGTAGACCAGGCTGGCCTCTAACTCAAAAATTTGCCTGCCTCTGCCGCCCAAGGGCTGGGATTTAAGGTGTGCTTACTATGCCAGGCTGATGTCCATGTTTTTAATAGCTGATTAGAATTACATTGTGTAAATGAACCCCATTTAGTATATCCTTTCTTCAGGTGGGGTGGGGGTTGTTTCTACTTCCTGGTTAGTATGAATAAGCTGCTATAAACATAGTTGAGTAAGTATCCTTGTGGGATTGAAGAACATTTTTTGGCTATATTCCCAGGAGTGGTATAGGTGAGTCTTGAGGTAGAACTATTCCCAATTTTCTGAAATATCGCCAAATTAATTTCCAAAGTGGTTGTACGAGTTTGCACTCCTGCCAGCAATGAAAGAGTATTCCTCTTGCTCCTCATCCTAGCCAGCATGTGCTGTCTCTTGAGATTTTGGTCTTAGCTATTCTAATGAGTGTAAGGTGCAATTCAGAATCATTTAGATTTGCATTTCCCTGAGGACCACTGACATTAAACATTTGTTAACTGTGTCTTGGCCATTAGAGATTCCTCTGTTGGGAATTCTCAGTTTACCTCTGTGCCCCATATTTTGATTGGGTTATTTGGTTGGTTGGTGTCAAACATCTTTCTTTTCTTTTTTTTTTTTGGTTTTTTGAAATAGCCATGTACAGCCCTGTCTGTCCTGGAACTCACTTTGTAGACCAGGCTGACCTCGAACTCAGAAATATGCCTGCGTCTGCCTCCCAGTGCTGTGATTAAAAGCTTGCACCACCACCTCTCGGCAGTCTCTAACTTCTTGAGTTCTTTATATATTTTGGATATTAGCCCTCTGTCAGATGTAGGGTTGGTGAATATCTTTTCCTAATCTAAAGACTGCTTTAATACATGGTTGTCTGATGGGATAGAAGAGTTATTTCAATTTTCTTATATTTTTGAGGATTGCTTTATAACCAAGTACATTGCCAATTTGGGAGAAGGTGCTGAGAAGAAGGTATATTCTTTTGTGTTTGAGTGATATATTCTCTAGATATCTATGAGGTCCATATGATGCATTACCTCTTTTAGTTTCATTATTTCTCTATTTAGTTTCTACCCAATTGATCTCATGACCTTTGGAAAAGCAGTAAGTGCTCTTAAATGCTGAGCCATCTCTCTAGCCTGATTAGATATACTTTGAAGTCAGTGATTTCTTTTTTAAACATGTTTAATTATGTAAACTTTCAAAATTTTTATAATAAGTTTAAAATCTCTTTATTGTGTTCCCCCTCCTCCTTTTCCTCCTTCTTTCTCTCTCTCTCTTTCTCTCTCTCTCTCTCTCTCTCTCTCTCTCTCTCTCTCTCTCTCACACACACACACACACACACACACACATATGTTACTGCCCAGCTTCCCCTGTCCTTTTGACTTTTATCTACACACTCTAAATCTTACTTTGGAAAAAAATAAATAAATAAATAAAAATTAAAAAAAAAATCTTACTTTGGACTTTCTTGCTCTACTACCATGGCAACTAGCCTCTAATCTCTGCCCCTCCCCCAACACCACAGAGAGGGGGCTACTACAAAGTTAGCAGAGCTGCCTTTCAGAAGGCAGTGCCTGTTCTGGGCTCCCTGCTTCCCCTGCTTGCCAGCCAGAGAGCCCAATCTGCAGTCCCCTGTGGCCCAAAAAGCTAGATCCACACTTGCCCACTGGCCTACAGATACTGCCTCTCACTCTCTCTGGTCCTGGTGATAACCCTGCTATCAAGCATCTATGCTTCTTCCTTTGAGCTTTTCTTGGAAGTTGCCTTTTCATCTCGTCCTTTTACTCTACATTTAAGATGTAGCATCCAAGAGAAAACAAACAGGGAAAACAAGGGGACCTGTCTGCTAGAGCACACACCCTCAGCATGGCCTTGCAGGCCCTTCCCCCATATAGTTGGTCACAAAGCAAGCCTCAACAAATACAAGAAAAATTTCAGGAATGCCTTGTATCTTACTAAGACCACCATGGATTAAAACTGGACTTCAACAACAACAGAAACATTGGAAGGCCTACATATTCTTTAAAATTGAACAACTCTCTACTCAATAATCTCTGGGTCAGGGAAGAAATGAAGATAGAAATTAGAGACCTTCTAAAATTCAATGAAAATGAAGATAAAACAGACCCAAATTTATTAGACACAATGAAAGCAGTGCTAAGAAGAAAGTTCATAGAACTAAGTGTTTGCATAAAGAAATTAGGAAGTTCTCATGAAAGCATTTTAAGAGTACACCGGAGAGCTATAGCAAAAGGAGGAGGAAGAGAAGGAAGAGGAGAAGCAGAAACAAACACCACAAAGAAGAGTATAAGACAGGAAATAATCAAAATCTATCAGTTAGAAACAAAGAAAACAATACATAGAAGCTACAAAACCAAAAGCTAGTTCTTTGAGAAAATCAGCAAGGAAGATAAACCCTTAGACACACTAACCAAGAAACAGACAATACCTATATGAAAAAAAAATCAATAATAAAAGTGGAGACATAACAACTGACACTGAGGAAAATCCAAGAATCAATAGGTCTTAAATGAAAAGCCTGTACTCTACAAAATTTGAAAATCTTAACAAAATGGACCATTTAATAGACAAATATCACTTATCAAAGTTAAATCAAGGACAGATAAACTATTTAAAGAGCCACATAACCTCTAAAGAAATAGAAGCAGTCAGTAAAAGCCTCCCAATCAAAAAAGCCCAGGTGCAGATAGTTTTAGTACAGAATCCTACCAGTCTTTCAAAGAAAAGCTAATACCAATACTCCTCAAACTATTCCACAGAATAGACAAAGAAGGAACACTGCCAAACTTATTCCATGAAATTACAGTCACACTGATACCTAAACCACACACGGACTCAGCAAATAAAGAGAAGTTCACACAGATTTCTCTATGAATATTGATGTGAAAACACTGAAGATAATACTAGCAAACTGAATCTAGAAACACATCAAAGACATCATCCACCAAGATCAAGTAGGTTTCATCCCAGGGATGCAGGGATAATTCAAATTACTAAAATCCATCAATGTATTCCTCCATATAAATACACTGAAAAAGAATCACATGATTATCTCATTCAATGGTGAAAAGCCTGTGACAGACACTCCTTCTTGTGAAAAGTACTAGAGAGATTTGACATACAAGGCATACCCTTTTGTTATGATAAACATAAACAAAACAATATACACGAAGTCAATAGACAACATTAAACTCAATGGAGAAAAACATAAAGCCTTTACACTGAAATGCAATGGCTGAGGCAGTCTGTGAGGCTGGATCACCTGCTGCTTTGTCTTCACTGGTGTCTGTTTTGATCTGAAAACACACAAACTTTTAAAATTGTCAGCATTAGCACACGGATAGAATGTACAGTGTGCAAAATCAGTTAATGATGATTCTCTGTTCTATGTCTGATCAAGTGAAAAGCATCTGTCCGGTTTTATCAGTCCATTTGGACTGCTTAAGCAAACTGTAACAGGGTGTAATTAATCCTCATCCATCTGATAAATTTTATTTCTTTGGGTACATTTAGGATTACTTCTGGCAGGTAGTAGAGCTTGAGTTTATATAAAAAATGGTAGGACAATTTTCCCCCTGGGCTTGTTACCAGGTTATAGAATATTTTTCTTTAAGCTTCTACTATTTACATGGAGTCTCATGAAAATTTGAAACTTCAGAAACATCTTTATAATAGTTGAGCTGTCTCCTCATTTTCTAGTGCTAATGGTGCTGGCAAAGGTATACAAGATCCTGTAGGGCTGTATATAGTTGATGATCTCTGTTTCAAATGTATACAAGATCCAGTAGAGTTGTATTTAATTGATTATCTCTGTTTTGAATTTCCTGCTGTAGTTGTATAAATAACAAAGTTACTTCTGAATCATCTCAAATATTCAGCAGTTTCTATATGCAAAGCAACACCTTATGCATATTCAGAGTCAGTAAATATAGTAAGAGATTCTTGGAAATTAATAAAACCATGAGAATATCATATGGTTCTAATTTTTGAACAGAAACATATGGGCTTTGTATTACTTTAATTATATTTCCTGACTTAATAACCTGCCATTCCAGAGTTATTGGCATCTGTATAAAAAATAGCAGCTTGAGAGTTCCTCTTACTATATAAGGAAGCATCCAAGTAATTGTTTTTGTAAAGTGATGTTGCTTGCTTTGGGGGAACTTGTTGTTAATTTCTTCTGCCACTCCCCCTCCCCAAATATATTTTAAGCTACTTGATAGTATTCATTGACTTCCCATAATGATGTAAATTCAGAATTAGTGTAAAGCACTATAATCACTGCTGGATATTTTCATGTTAATGTTCTTATTCTTCTTCTCACAATCAATTCGGGAACGTTTTCTGTGTAGGTTCTAATTTCTTTACTGTTTATGTGTACAAAATATTCATTTTAAGATATTATCTTCTCTCTACATAAGAATTCCTTTTAAGAGAATTAGGAGAAAAAAATAACTAAAATACATTTAAGCATAGAATTCAAGTGATTCACATGTGCATGCTGAATTCTCTTTTTGACCAAAGTCAATACTCTTAGCTTTAGCTGATAATTTTTATGGATGATTTAAGTATGAATTACCTTGTAAGGTATGAAATATATTGTGTAGCTCTTAAGTATTTAATCCAAAGATGGGCCACAGACAATTAAAATCTCCCATTAATTTTTGAAAGCCATTAAGAGTTTGTATCTCACATAACATGTACTCACTGATATGTGGATACTAGCCCAGAAGCCTAGACTACCCAAGATACAACTTACTAAACACATGAATCTCAAGAAGAATGAAGTTCAACATGTGATCTCTTTGCCCCTTCCTAGAATTAAGAACAAAGCACACACTGAAGGAGTTACAGAGATCATGTGTGAAGCTGAATCAAAAGGATGAGCCGGGCATGGTGGTGCACGCCTTTAATCCGAGCACTCGGGAGGCAGAGGCAGGCAGATTTCTGAGTTCGAGGCCAGCCTGGTCTACAAAGTGAGTTCCAGGACAGCCAGGGCTAAAGAGAAACCCTGTCTTGAAAANTCTAGGTGGAAGAATAACATGAACTAACTAGTTCCCCCTGCGCTCATGTCTCTAGCTGCATATATGGAAGAAGATGGCCTAGTTGGCCATCATTGGGAGGAGAGGCCCCTTGGTCATACAGACTCTATATGCCCCAGTACCGGGGAACGCCAGGGCCATTAAGTGAGAGGGGGTGGGTAGGGGAGCAGGGCGGGGATGCGGGAGGGTAAGGGAAAATTTCTGGATAACATGTGAAATGTAAATGAAGAAAATATCTAATAAAGAGAAAAAAATTTTAAAAAAAAGAGTTTGTATCTTATCTCTCTTGATGTATATTTCCTATACATGTCTTCTCTCTAAATCTATCTTATATCCTAGATATTTGAGAGAATCTTATGTTTGCATTTTCCTAGGAGCAATTTGTAATCCCACACAAGGAATTTTTTTTTTTTTCAATGAGCATTTTTTTTCCCTAAGAATCAGCAAGTAGCCAGGCGGTGGTGGTGCATGCTTTTAATCTCAGCACTTGGGAGGCAGAGGCAGGTGAATTTCTGAGTTCAAAGCCAGCCTGGTCTACAGAGTGAGTTCCAGGACTCCAGGACAGCCAGAGCTACACAGAGAAGCCCTGTCTCAAAAAACAACAACAACAAAAAAGAAAAGATTCAACAAGGAAAATATTATCAATCTAGGATAAAGTATAAATTGAATAAATTGTTTATTGATTATTCCTAATGGCTGTTACACAAAGTATTAACACAACGTGAGGAGGTTTTACATTCCTTGTGGCTAGACCTTTTACCGCTATCTTCCCATTGGCGTTTCACTCTTAAATGTGGGCAAAGTCAAAGCAAACTTTCCTATAGGGGATTGGAAAAAAGCAATCTTCTAAAAAAAAAATCACTGTAATAAAACCATGCCTTTGATAACAAACAAATTGTTTTGCATATACAAAATGTTGAGTATTTGAGATGATTGAGAATTAACATTGTTATTTATATAACTACAACAGGTATTTCAAAAGGGATTCCAGGTTGTTAGAAACCCATAGGCTGAATCTCTTTATTAATTGTTGTCAGATATGTTATCATCCTCCATTTTCCCAATTTCATTTTAGTGACAAGTACACGAAAATTCCAAGGTCTGGTAGATTCTTTTATATGTTGAACCACCAGCTACTCTGGGACTAGTGGCTATAGGATTTATAAAGATTGTTTATTTCAAAGTGACTGCTCTAACCAAACAGGCTAGTTTGTTAACCATTTTACTGATGGGGAAGTTGGTACTCTATCATCCATGGCTCTCCATATTAATTTGAAGAGCCACTTTTTCTGTGTCATGCTCCTGGACAACCTATACAGTCTAAAACAGTTTTTGAAGAAATTCAATACATTTTCAGGAATATCTTCTATTTTACAGCTGGTCCTTGAAATTGAAGGACTGATAGTATATGTGTTCCACCTTTGCAGTAGATTGCTTCCCCATAAATCCATGACTAAATGTGCCATATGGGGACTTAATCATCCTCTTTGATGTTCTGGTCCTATACATTTAATCCATTTTGTACTTTATTTTATCTAAATGTCACAACCCCTAGAAACTGTGGTCAAGTTAGATAATAAGAAGCTTGTGAAATTACTATGACTTCTGCTATAGTATACAGTAGGTCTTCAATTTCAATTTCATGGAACAGTAATTTCAGTTTTAATCTCAGACTTTATACTAGCTTGCTAAAATGTTTTTTTCCTGGTGTGTTTAGAATCTCTTGTTTTATTCATTGGAGTAGTTGGAGTAATTGTCAGATATGTTAGCATCCTCCATTTTCCCAATTTCATTTTAATGACAAGTACAGGAAAATTCCAAGGTCTGGTAGATTCTTTTATATGTTGAACCACCAGCTTGAAGTTTGGTTAGAACAGTTGCTTTGAAATAAACAATCTTTATAGATCCTATAGCCACTGGTCCCAGAGTAGCTGGTGATTCAACATATAAAAGAATCTACCAGACCTTGGAATTTTCCTGTACTTGTCACTAAAATGAAATTGGGAAAATGGAGGATGCTAACATACCTGACAACAACTTAGAGCCGCACTGACTGTTGAATCAAGCATTAATTTTTCTACTTGTTCTCTAGAACAGGCTCTCCTTGGCTGAAAAGGAACCAATGGCTCCTGTTGTTATTTGGCAGGGCCCAAGAAAAGCCTCCTAGGCACTTTTCCAATTGTAAGGAACCTCCTTGTATATCACTTGATGACCTATATTCACGAGCTCTATGTCTGCCCTTTCCACAATTTTACATTTCCCAGGAATTTTTTCCTGGATTATGTTTACTGAAAATACTATCCTTAGCAACCATTTTGTCTATAGTCCTTTGGAAATAAGCTGGTCTTCCACAGCTAAATTATTGAGCAATTTGAAATCTCATACTTTTTTTTTTTAAATTGAGTTTCTTGTTTGTTTTTTTCCAACATTTATTAGATAATTTCTTCATTTACATTTCAAGTGTTATCCAGAAAGTTCCCTATACCCTCCCCCCTCCTGGCCATGTTCCCCTACCCACCCGCTCCCACATCTTGGCTCTGTCGTTCCCCTGTACTGGGGCATATAAAGTCTGCATGACCAAGGGGCCTCTCTTCCCAATGATGGCCAACTAGGCCATCCTCTTCTATATATACAGCTAGAGACATGAGCTCAGGGGGTACTAGTTAGTTCATGTTATTCTTCCACCTATAGGGTTGAAGACCCCTTCAGCTCCTTGGGTACTTTCTCTAGCTCCTTCCTTGGGAACCCTGTGTTCCATCTAATAGCTGACTGTGAGCTTCCACCTTCATGTTTGCCAGGCATTGGTATAGTCTCCCACGAGACAGCTATATCCGGGCCCTTTCAGCACCATCTTGCTGGCATATGCTATAGTGTCTATGTTTGGTAGCTGATTGTGGAATGGATCCCTGGCAGCCGCAGTCATTGGGTCCATCCTTTGGATTCAGCTTCACACATGATCTCTGTAACTCTTTCAATGTGTGCTTTGTTCTTAATTATAGGAAGGGGTGACATGTCCACATTTTGATCTTCCTTCTTCTTGAGCTTCATGTGTTTAGTAAATTGTATCTTGGGTAGTCTAGGTTTCTGGGCTAATATCCACATATCAGTGAGTACATGTTATGTGAGTTCTTTTGTGATTGGGTTACTTCACTCAGGATGATGGCCTCCAGATCCATCCATTTGCCTAGGAATTTCATATATTTATTGTTTTTAATAGCTGAGTAGTACTCCATTGTGTAAAGATACCAAATTTTTTTTATCCATTCCTCTGTTGAGGGACATCTGGGTTCTTTCCAGTTTCTGGCTATTATGAATAAAGCTGCTATGAACATAGTGGAACATGTGTCCTTATTACCAGATGGAATATCTTCTGGATATATGCCCAGTAGATGTATTGCAGGATCTTCCGGTAGTACTATGTCCAATTTTCTGAGGAACCGCCAGACTGATTTCCAGAGTGGTTGAACCAGCTTGCATTCCCACCAACAATGGAGGAGTGTTCCCCTTTCTGCACATACACGCCAGCATCTGTTGTCACCTGAATTTTTGATCTTAGCCATTCTTACTGGTGTAAGGTGGAATCTCAGGGTTGTTTTGATCTGCATTTCCCTGATGATTAAGGATGTTGAACATTTTTTCAAGTCCTTCTCAGCCATTCGGTATTCCTCAGTTGAGAATTCTTTGTTTAACTCTGTGCCCCACTTTTTAATGGGGATATTTGATTTTCTGGTGTCCACCTTCTTGAGTTCTTTATATATATTGGATATCAGTCCCCTATCTGATTTAGGATTGGTAAAGATCCTTTCCCAATCGGTTGGTGGCCATTTTGTCTTGTTGACAGTATCTTTTACCTTTTAGAAGCTTTGGAACTTTATGAGGTGTTCAGTGAAGCAGTCAAGAAGAACAGATATCATCATAGTCGTTTGGCACAATAAAATACAAAAGCATGCAAGTATTACAACTTCTGAAAAAGGGTATTCAGTGACGCAATCACAGATAGAACAGGTGACATCATTATTATTTGGCACAATAAGAATCATCCAAGGCTAGTGACAAATTTCCAAGAACAAGTTAATACATTTTTATTGTCAGTTATTATTTAACAACTAGGACCTGATTTTTTTGTAAATCTTCAAAGTGTAAATTTAAACTATTTTAATTCTTTGTATATAAGGCTTTCTTAAACAATATACCAAAGCCCACTTCCGATGACACACATGCAGCCATATGAAATTTTATTGTTGGGAAAGTTTTTATCTATCATAACGATATTATGTAATTTTGTAAATCATTTATGAAGTAAATCACTGGTTTTCTTGGAGGTAACATCATGGCTAGTGACCTCCATCTCAAGGGATGGTTTCATACCTATTATTCTTGCTTAAGTTCTTAGCCTAGGCTATCAGGAATATCTCGTAAATAAGAAAAAGAATAGAAGAAGACAAAACAGATAAATTGCAATGAGAACTACTGTTCAATATTTTGTTCCAGCCAAGATTTCCACATCCGGGTTCAGGAGGCCTCCTTCTTTTGAAGTTTTCACTTTAGTCTGTGGAACTTGTCACACAGATTCTACTGGGGTTGGTGTGGCACCACACTCAAGAGCTCTTTGCTTTGGTCAAGGTGGGTGAATAGAGCTTGTGTAGACACAGAAAGTCCTGTGAATTATGAGAGGTATATCATACTGTTTTTTGTATGGTTTCTAATGTAATTGGATTTATAACACAGGATTAGATTGAGTGAATAAAAGTAAACAAAATGAAAGTGTTATGAATGTCTTCCTTATTGACATTGCCTTCTTACCTGTTTAGGGTCATAAGAAATGTTCTTGTTTAATTTGTATGCATTTAGTGCACTTTGAATTACTACAAAGCAAAAATACAAGTGTAGAACTTCTTGTTAAGATGTGATCCATATATTATATTCTACATGATGCCTGAAAAGCATCATACAGATTTAAGGAAGTGTTGGGGACAGCATACCATGACAGGGACTGCCAGCAGCAGGACCAGAGGTAGACATCTCAGAAGCCACAGCTCCTTGTAAAAAAGGATGGCATCTGGGACCCAGAGAATCAGGAGACACATTCCTCCAGGGGACCTACCATCTGAAATAAGGGACTGCCTACAGTAGGCCAGGATGGAGACATCTCAGTAGCCCACAGCAGATCTTTGTAAAAAACAGTTGTTCCCATTTCTCCTAAGCTAAGCCCATGGACAATGGCTATATAGATTTCATTTGTGCATGACTTCTTTTTAGTTGGTATTTGTGTGCGTAATTATTCTATCATATCTGACTTTCCTATTTATTTCTCCTGCTCTGATGAATTCTGTGAAACTAGATGTTCCTTGATGTAACAATTCCTAAACAGTTAAAAATTGAGGCATGGGGCACAGTACAGCACAGTCCTAATGGCCCAGGTGCTTGCTGTGTGCTCTCATCTTGCAAACAATGTAACAGCACAATGGTAGTTCCAGATTAATGTTTGACTTGCAGAGAAAGTTTGAAGAAATTATTAGAAAATGAACTAGAGTCCACACTGGGACCCCAAGAAAGGGGAAAAAAAACTATTGAAGTTATGAAGCAAGTTTTGCACATTTAAGAGTGGTTCCAAGTGCCAGGTGTGGTGGCACACACATTTAATCCCAGCACTTGGGAAAGAGAGTCAGGTGGATTTCTGAGTTCGAGGCCAGCCTGGTCTACAAAGTGAGTTCCAGGACAGCCAGGGCTATACAGAGAAACTATGTCTTGAAAAACAAAAACAAAACAAACAAAAAACAAAACAACAAAAGAGAGTGGTTCCCAGATAAACAAATATAGAATGCATAAAATAATACACTTGTAAAAGTAAGTCAAAACACTGAGACTCTTAGGAGAGTCATTGTGTGCAATGTGCAGAAGCAGAAAGCTAGTGGAACTTCTGAGTTAAGGTTTAACTTGATTCTTTCTGACCACTGCCTGGCAGCTTTGCCCATGTCATTTATCATTAGACTTCACAGGAAAATGCAGGTAACTGAACTTGGAGCTCTGAGCTCTGAAGTATAATTCAAAAGTTAAAGTTAAATAATGATAAGTTTGCAATTATTATTATTTTGGCCACAGGCCTGGGAATAGGGAAAGCTTGAAAGTTTGGGGAACAATTGTAATTCTTGATTTTTTTGTGGGATGTGGTTATTTTTTGAATTTGATTTGGCAGGGATTATGCAATGTCTTTTTTTTATACTTGCTTTTGGAGTATCAATAAAAGACTGGGGCAAAAAAAAAAGGTGAGAGAGCGAGTGAGGAGGAGTGGAGAGCCAGTGGGGTGCTCATGAGGTGTGTGTGAGGTGTGTTTGAAGAGTGCCTGTGTGAGTGAAAGGGGAATGCACAGAGGTGTGTAGGAGTGTGGGAGTTCAAGAAGAGAAAAGCACCCAGGCAGTGGTGGTGCACGCCTTTAATCCCAGCACTTGGGAGGCAGAGGCAGGCAGATTTCTGAGTTCAAGGCCAGCTTGGTCTACAAAGTGAGTTCCAGGATAGCCAGGGCTACACAGAGGTACCCTGTCTTGAAAAACCAAAAAAAAAAAAAAAAGAAGGGAAAAGCAGAGTGTGCCTGAGAATGAAGAGGGTGTGCAGCCTCAAGCTGCAAGGGAGAGAGAGAAAGAGGGAGGGGGGAGGGAGAGTTAGAGGGAGAGAGAGAGAGGGAGAGAGAAGTGAGAGTAATTTTAAGCCTTGACAAACTGCCTGTCAAGTTTGTACTTGAAAAGTAGTCTGTGTCTATTTATTATGCCTCCCAGATGAGAACACCAATCCTGTATTGAGGCTGGACCCCGACACGGAAGCGTATCATGCATCATTCAGGAGGCTGAATATAAAGATAAGCACAAGTGACATAAATATTTGTTTTATACTGAAATTCAAATCTTTTCTTTTAAACAAAAAATACACTTGTGAGACTCATTCACACAGAATGGTTATGGCACTCTTTACATTTGATTGATATCCCTGAGATAAACTAAGAATCATGGAAGAATGAAATTCTTCCTCACAGAGACTGAGTTGCTGTGGTTCTCTAATATGTCATACCCTTACAAAGTCTTAGAACAAGCCAGAAATTTCCACTCCTCCTGTGGGTCTATGGCCACATCCTTCACAGTCAACAGACCCAGGAAAGGAAGTTTATGTTTTCAACCTGTGTTCATTCACCAAAGAATTTTCTTGACCCATGGAGGAATTAGTTAACTTTAGAATGTGTTTTAAGCTCCATAAATGATGTAAATTATTCTAATAGATCTGTTTTTGAGAGGGAGGATGGGGTGACATAAGTGTTGAATACATAATGAGGGTAGAGATTTGGAATCAGCACTAGAGGGGAAATATAGGCTGAAATGTGCTGTGCAAGTCTGGCTCAGTAATTCTCAGGCAAGGTCAGTGGAAGGAACAGATCCAGTAGAAGTGTCTGTGTCTGTGACAGGAGATGGAGCATCTGAAATTTGCTTCTCTGGAGCTGTCCTTGGTGTAGTAAGTGCCTGGACTTGACAAGATGTTGAAACACATTATTACAGGTAGAGAATGAGATTAAGTACATTTGGGAGAAGGAAAAATTTTTCTTAAGATATACATTTAAAACCAAGAGGAATTCCATCCTTTGGAATAGGCAGTAAATGGGAACTTTTTCCAGATATACTTATCTGGATGGAGCCTATTTGGTCCATGTGAGGTAACTGAGTGGGTTTCCTGTAGGTTATAAGTTTATAAAAGAGATAATAAAAGAGGTAATAACATGAGTTAACAACATGCACAGTCTTTAAGATGAGCATTTTGTAGAACAAAGGAACAAGATTAAAAACTTGGATCATATAGTGGAATGTTTTATTAGAGTTATGCAAATTTAGAGAAACTCAGATAATGTTAGGACAGTGCCATAGAGAGAAGGAATATGAAGCATTTAATTAATAGAAACCAAGTTTAGGTAAGGAGATAACAGATTACATCTGTGAAAGCACTTTATCTGTCAATGTAGTCAGAAGTCTGAAAAAGAGTAAACAATAGCCTATGAGAATGAGAGACTGGAGAGATGGCTCAGCGGTTACCAACACTAACTGCTCTTCTGAAGGTCCTGAATTCAAATCTCAGCCATCACATGTAGACTCACAATCATCTGTATTGAGATCTGACACCCTCTTCTGGTGTGTCTGAAGACAGTTACAGTGTACTTACATATAATGATAAAAAAATAAAACTTAAAAAGTGAAAAAAAAAACCCAGTAGCTTATCAGTTATATATTATTTAAAAAGTGACAGAGTCCGCAAGCCAACATATTGTTATCTTTTTTTTATAAATTTGCAGTTGGAGCCATGTGCATTCATTCCTTGGTTGGTGGCTTAGTCCCGAGGAGCTTGTGTGGGGGGGTCTGGATGGTTGTTTGTTTGTTTTAAAGAGGGAAATTATTAGAATTAATGAACTAGTTTTAAAAGGAAGCACACAGATATAGCAGAAATGGTATCACATAGACAAACTACTGAAAACATCTACATCCTATTAAACTGAAAAATCTAAACCAAGACATATTTCTTAATATTTATGAACTATCAACACTAAACCAGATGACATTGATAATATAATGAGCCAATAACAGCCATTGAGTTATAAGCCATAATAGAACACTTCCAGCTAAAAGAATATCCTTGGGCAAAGGTCTCTGGAGAATTCCGACACATCTCCAAGGAATGCATGCAGACTCTACATCAATTTTCAATAACTATTTTCTTAGCAAAAATGAGACTAACATCTAAAAGAATAATAAAAATATAGGAAAAAATTCTGAATATTGTAGATGTAAGATGTGATAGAATCTTTGCACATTCTACGTCTGAAAGAGGATGAGTATCTAGAATTTATAATGAACTCAAATTCTGTAAAATCATCAAAGTCCAAATAAAATAACCCATTCAACGGAGGTAGCATACTAAGTAAACAGGTCATACTTGAAGAGGAATGAGGAAGAGGAGGAAGAAGAGGAGAAGAAATATGTCTAAGAAAGTTCACCATCTCTAGTAAGTGGAAAATGCAAATCCTAACGACTGTGAGATTTCTTTTTATTCTAATTAGAATGAAAAGAACAACAAACAAAGGATTGCAAACGTTGGCAGGCATGAGTGGAAAAGACATGTTGTGTTAGAAGTGCAACTCGAGACAGACCACACCAGAGCAAATAGTTCCACCTGAGGTTTATTTATTTATTTATTTATTTATTTTGGTTTTATGAGACAGGGTTTCTCTGTATAGCCCTGGCTGTCCTGGAACTCACTGTGTAGACCAGGCTGGCCTTGAACTCAGAAATCCGCCTACTTCTGCCTCCTGAGTGCTGGGATTAAAGGCGTGCACCGCCACGCCCGGCTCCACCTGAGGTTTATTGTAGGAGAAAAGGGCAATTGTGGTGGAGAAGAAGTGGTGTGTGTGTGTGTGTGTGTGTGTGTGTGTGTGTGTGTGTGTGTGAGAGAGAGAGAGAGAGAGAGAGAGAGAGAGAGAGAGAGAGAGAGAGAGGTCTTCCTTTTATTTAGATAATCACATAGCCATTCACAGGTAAAAATGAGAGGTAAGCCAATTGGATTTGGGAATATGGTGGTGGTCACCTTGGGAACAGATGTAAAGGTCACTGTCACCTAGGTATGATGTCACTGGTTTCCCAGCAGATCCTGATACCAACAGGACACAGCTGAAGGGATGTGTTAGAAAAACCAGAATTGTTAAATATCTAGGCTTTTTTCTCAATGGGAAGAAAATGACGGATGTCTGTTCACCTGGAAGGCTGGAGTGGATCCTGACTAACAACCTGGTAATCTTTTGCCATTCTGTTCAGCTAGCCTTCACCTGAATCCCTCAAATCCTGAATATTGCTAGGCCCTAATGCTGACTCTGCCTCTCAGTGAATAAAAGCCATCTTTTTTAAACAAGTCCCACAAGAGAACCCAATCTTATGCATATTACAAATCCTTTCTCCAGAGGGCCCCTGAATAAAGTATCTCAGTGTATAAGAACCCATTCATATGGTAGATATCATAGGGGCTTCACTAAAGAGGTGTACTTTACTGAGGAGTTTCCATGTAACCTTGTCTAAAGCTTTGTTGTGATTATTGTCATCAAGAATCCATTCCTCAAAGTTTTACTGTGTTTAAATGTGTAAGGAAAATAAACCACTTGGTTAGACTCTAGAGACTTTTGTCCCAGCACCTGATAAAATGATGCTGATCCAATTTTCATTCTATACCATATAGGTAAAATTTCCCTGCCAAACATGATGTTTGCCAGGGCCACAACAACTGGAGAAAATCCCCAAAACCTAAACATAAATCTACCATATGATCTAGCTGTACCACTCCTTGCAATATGCATATGAGGAGGCCAGGCTGATTCATGACAGGCTTCAAATTGGCAGTTAAAGAGACTGGGCCTAAATTTCTATTTCCAAAAAATGGGCAAATCCATGCAAGCCCAGGCAAGTCAATTTCTGGAAGAAAAAAAAAAAAACAAACAAAAAAAAAACAGCCCCAGACTTCAGACTTTAGGTACCTAGTTAGAAGCTGGCCTGCCACCAGGCCTGAAGGAAGGACAACGGGCCAGCAATAATTTCACATCTTCCTCAGCCATCTTTGCCAAAAGTGTTTATCAGTGGTAAAAGTTCTCTGAGAGAGTTTTCCAGTTCACTTATATATACTATCATACTATCACATCATCTACAATAGAGATACTTTGACTTCATCCTTCCAAATTTGTATACTATTTATCTCCTCTCATTTTATTTTTCCTTTTTTTTTTTTTGTTCGTTTGTTTGTTTTTGTTTTTTCGAGACAGGGTTTCTCTGTATAGCTCTGGCTGTCCTGGAACTCACTCTGTAGACCAGGCTGGCCTTAAACTAAGAAATTCACCTGTCTCTTCCTCCCAAGTACTGGGGTTAAAGGCGTGTGCCACCACTGCCTGGCTCCTTTCCTTTTCTTATTGCTTTAGCTAGAACTGAAAGTACTGTATTGAGGACATAGGGAGGAATAGCCAGCCTTGCCTTCTTCCTGATTTTAGTAGAATTGTTTTAAGTTTCTCTATTTAATTTGATGTTGTCTATTGGATTGCTGTATATTGCACTTACTATGTTTAGGTATGTATCCTGTATTCCTGATCTGTCCCAGTCTTTTAACATGAAGGGGTGTTGGATTTTGGCAAAGGCTGTTTCAACATCTCATGAGATGATCATGTGTATTTTTTACCCTTTCAATTTGTTATATGGTGAGTTATGTTGATGAATTTTTTTAAATTTTTTTCCCCTTTATTAGATATTTTCTTCATTTACATTTCACATGTTATCCAGAAATTTTCCCTTACCCTCCCGCGTCCCCGCCCTGCTCCCCTACCCACCCCCTCCCACGTAATGGCCCTGGCATTCCCCTGTTCTGGGGCATATAGAGTCTGTATGACCAAAGGGCCTCTCCTCCCAATGATGGCCAACTAGGCCATCTTCTTCCA
>LR749490.1:6321709-6360106 GCA_902729485.2 Mus minutoides
TTTTTTTTTTTTTTTTTTTTTTTTTTTTTTTTTTTTTTTTTTTTTCTTTTTGGTTTTTTGAGACATGGTTTCTCTGTGTAGCCCTGGCTGTCCTGAAACTCACTCTGTAGACCAGGCTGGCCTCGAACTCAGAAATCCGCCTGCCTCTGCCTCCCGAGTGCTGGGATTTTTTGGTTTTTCAAGACAGGGTTTCTCTGTATAGCCCTGGCTGTCCTGGAATTCAGTTTGTAGACCAGCCTGGCCTCAAACTGCCTGCCACTGCCTCCACCTGCCTCTGCCTCCCAAGTGCAGGGATTAAAGGCATGGGCAACCACTGCCTGGCTAGTTTACTAGTATTTTATTGAGTGTATTTGTATTGATGTTCATAGAAATTTCTCTGAAATTCTGTTTTTTGATTGAGTCTTTGTATGGTTTACTATCAGAGTTACTGTTGTCTTACAGAATGAGTTTGTCAATATTCCCTCTGCTTCAATTTTGTGAAACAGTTTTAGGAGTATTGGTCTTATCTCCTCATTGGAAGTCTGGTAGAATTCAGGTATAAAACCATCTGGCCCTGGGCTTTTTTTGGTTCTGATTCTTTAGGGGTTATAGGTCTATGTAGATAGATTACATGATCTTGATTTCATTTTAGTAAGTGGTATTGACAGGACCCCCGAAGGGAGACCCTCACTCAAGTCTCAGGATATTGGCCGACCCCACAAGAACTCATAGGAGACCAGGCTTTATTCAGGGAAAGCCAGATCTCTGGGGATGATTTGTATCCCAGAAATGGGTAGAGGAGTCGACCCCGAGGGGAAAGGGGACTCGGTATTCATGGGCCCTCAAGGGGGAAAGGAGGAGGAGGAGGGAGTAGGGGATTTTCCTGATCTAACAATATCTATTCTTAGGATGATTTGTAAAAAAGAAATGGTACAAGGACGATGTAATGCTCGGATGCACAGGTGCAGAAGTGAAAATTTTCAATCTCAGTCCAGCAACTAAACCACAAACACTTGACAGTGAGCTGTATGGTTGGAAAATACATGAATTCAAAGAACAGTATGTGCAAACACAGATTCAAGGAATGTTCAGGCTATTGTGCTCAGCTATGTAAAGACTTTCTGCTAATAGTGAAATTTCTTTCCCCAGTTTCAGGGTCTTTGTGACCTCTTACATGTTTTTCAGGATCTTTTTAGTGAATTTCTAGAATATTGTACATTTCATTTAGATTTTTGAACTGTGTGGCTTTTGAAGAACAACCTAATAAATCTTTGAATTTCCTCAGTGTCCATTGTTATGTTTCCCTTTTTTCTTTCTGAATTTGTTAATTTGGGTACAGTCTCTCTGACTAAGGGTTCATTGATTTTTTTTTCAAGGAACCAGCTCTTGGTTTCGTCAAGTCTTTGTATTGTTCCCTTTCTTTCTAATTGACTGATATTTGCTCTGAGTTTGATTATTTCTTGTTGTGTAATCCTCTTGGGTCCTTTGGTATTTTTTTAAAGCTTTCTGGTGTACTTTAAAATTGTTAATATATGAGAATTCTCGAATTCTTTCATGAAAACACTTAATACTGTAGAACTTTCCTCTTAGCACTGCTTTCATGGTGTTCTATAAGTTAGGTATCTTGGTCCTTCATTTTCATTGAATTATGAGAACTCTTTACTTTCTTTGTTTCTTTCTTTCCTTAATCAGAGATCATTGAATAGGGAATTATTGAATTTCTGTGAGTAAGTAGCCTTTCTGCTGTTTCTGTTGTTGTAGTACACCTTTAATCCATGGTCTTCTGATAGGATACAAGAAGTTATTGCAATTTTCTTTTATCTGTTGAAACTTGTTTTGTCACTGTACTGGCTAGGTTTGTGTCAACTTGACACAGCTGGGTTTATCACAGAGAAAGGAGCTTCAGTTGGGGAAATGCCTCCATGAGATCTAGCTGTGAGGCATTTTCTCAATTAGTGATCAAGAGCCCCTAGTGGGTGGTGCCATCTCTGGGCTGGCAGTCTTGGGTTCTATAAGAGAGCAGGCTGTCGTTCGGTCCCCTTCGTTCGGTCATTTCTTGTAGGGAGGTACCGAAGACGTAGAGCTCCTGCTTAAGTTCCAGTCCTGACTTCCTTTGGTGATGAACAGCAGTATGGAAGTGTAAGCCGAATAAACCCTTTCCTCCCCAACTTGCTTCTTGGTCATGATGTTTGTGCAGGAATAGAAACCCTGACTAAGACAGTCACTGAGTATATGGTCAATTTTGCACAACGTTCTCTGAGATGCTGAGATGGTTGAAGTGCTCTTTAGATATATGGAAGGTTTATTTCACGCATAACGTCTGTCAATTTCATTATTTTTGTTTAGTTTATCTCAATAACCTATCCAATGGTGAGAGGGGAATGCTTGAATAGCTGGTAGTCCCTGATGTCTGCATAACACAAATATACTACTTTGAATACTGCTTTCTAATAATTCATATCCTCCTGGCTCATCAGAATAGGGTTGGGGTGGTTTGAATGATGTCATCTTTCAGTCTTAGACATTTGAATACTTGAAACCCAATTGTTGGTTCTCTGGGAAGGGGATAGGACTTTGTTGGATGGAACATGTCATTTGGGGTAGGTGTGGAGTTTCAAAAGTTACTAGGCACCCCCAGTTCTTTTTGTTAGCTCCCTGATTGTGGATCAAGATTTGATGTTTTAGCTGCTGCTCTAGCCATCTGCCTTCATACCTTCTTCACTCCACCATCACAAGATCCTAACCCTCTGGAAGCAAAGCACAATTAAACCCTTTCTTTTATAAGCTGCCTTGGTTACACTGTGTTATGGGGGTGGGGAAGAACCTAATATGGTGGCCTTGTAAAAAAATAGAAAAATACATTAAGATTCAATTTATAGATAACTGTTGTGTGGGTTGATTGGAGCCCTGAATTCAGTTAGCTTTATCCATGTAGCAAACCTTGGGAAGACCCAACCTCTTCTTGTAGAGGGTTCTGAGGAAGGGGTGTCTGGGAGCACTGAAACAAAGGACTGAAATTCAAATCCAAGCTGGCAGCCTATGTTCTGCTGGAGACAGTTTTCAACCTGCTTTCTCTCTGGTCTGCTTTTTCTGGAGCACTCCAGACAACTTTATGTTTTGCTAAACCATTCTCTGGACAGCTCATCTCCTGTAGATCATAAACCTAGACTTTTATTTTTACTGTCATTTACTATTTTCCAGTCATTTACCTCAGGGTTCCTTTTCATTGTACTATGTCTCTGCATACTTTGACTCCAGCCCCTTTAATTCTTAGGAAACAGCAAGCATACTTTTTATTTTTAACGTTGCAAAAGTATTCAGAGAACTGCCTGCCCATGTTAAGCAGGTACTAAAAACTAGATGGTTGGGATCCCACTCTGAAACTATCATTTCTGCCTGGACCTAACCTCCCAGGCTGAACATTAAATTCAGGGATTTGTTTGTCGTTGCAAATATGAACAAACAAACAAACAAATAAACAAACATATCTTTGCTGGGTGGATTCTCTTGCAATCATCATTCCCTAATTCTTTCTATTTCCTTCCTCAGTATCTTTCTAACAAGTTGGCTTATAGTGTAGCTGCCTCTGTTCCTTTAGATTTTTGAAGCCCCTCATATAACTTATGTTGCATCCTTATTTTTTTTAATTAAGAAATTATAAACTTTAAACTGTGTCTTAAGATATTTTTTTAATCACAGCTTTTAGAGCTGTCCTTAATGTACCAGAATTTACCATTTTGTTAAGACATTAGCCACACATTTGCCTCCTGACATTGTGTTTATTCTGATTATCTTGAAGTCATTTCAGATAACAGGTAGGACATTTCTTAAAGGAGGTATTGTACAATAAGTATATTACTATACAAACAAGCCTTATGTCCATTCCTGCCATCAACACAACCAATGGCCTTGTCTCACGGGCAGAAGGCCTGCCATTCTGTCCCCACAAACGCCATGCTGAACCTGACAACCCAGAATAAGGAAAGATCATGGAGGTGAGGATGGTTATGACCTGAATAGGAGACATGAACTGTTGAGGAATCTCAGAAGATGAAATTACAGAGAGGCTAATTTCTTTCTCAGGAGTCTCCAGAAATGATCATTTATAAATAAATTTTAAAATTCTGGTTCCAGACTGGCATGCTTACCCTGACATGCTCCCTCACACTTTTGGCTTTCCAATCCTCTTTCATTATCCTTACCTCTTGATCCTTCCCCAACTATATATAACTCTCTGACCACACTCTCATTCCCATGTGCCTCGCTCTAAGAAAACTCATCACCTGTTATCTGTCTTTCTTCCTATATATGAATGGTCCCGAGTCTCCTAGATGTCTCTGCCTAGTCAGTTCTCAGACATTCTTTTCTCTTTTGCTTCTCTTTAGAATCTCTGGACATCCCATTTCCCTTTTAGACCTGATTTTTTGTTTTGTTATGGTGTAGCTTTGGAGATCTGAGCTTGCTTTCAAGTAGGCTGTGAGCACCATATTTAACCTAACCTAGCCTTGAACTCATGAGCCTTCCTGCCTCGGCCTCCTAAGTACACAACATTATAAACATCTACTAGATAACTTTTTTTTAACTGTTACAGTCATATTTTCTCTCCAGCATATCCTCATGATGTAAACTAGGCTAATAATCTATTCATATTTGACAATCTCTCTCCAGTACCTGCAACTAAGAATGGATTTTATCCTTGTTTCAATGCATCAGATTTTGCAAAATGAAAATTATGTGACTTTTAAGGCTACTTCATAAAATGTTATAGAAGGTCTTCATTGTTAATGTAAATAAATACTTTCTCTAGAAGACTTCAGCTGCCATGTACGATTCTGAATCACTCTGAGGTCATCAAGCTTAGGAAATACAAATTAGTGAAGATAAAGAGACCTTTAGTTGGGTGTGAAAAATACAATGGCTGCCAATTGCCAAACTTCACCATAGTGGTCCCAGGTTTATCACATATCATCAACAGCAGAAACACATGGATCACAGCCATCCAGCAAGGCCCCTCCAAATCTCCTATCATATAGGAGGTAAGAGCTGCTCAAAGCTACTATGATTTAAGGAAATTGTAGCCATGCACCAACAAGTAACTATAACACTTTCCTTCACCCATAATGACTGAGCTGACCATTTGTTTTTTTCTTATTTTAAGATGTGTTTTGTCAGTGCTCTTGACCACTGAGCCATCTCTCCAGCCCAAGATATTCATCTTTACGTTCTCTGTAAGATGACTTTGTTTGTAGTAAATATCTGGGCATGAAATCTCTATACCGAATATCTGGATCAACTTGTGATCTTATTCAATTTCAGCATGTCATATATAAGAGACACAGAATGTGATGATGACATCTTTTTGGTGATTCTTTAGATAGAAAATTGCTCCCACAAGCTAGAAGTGTACTTTCTAAAATGGCACTGGGAACTAACTCTCTGTGCTCTCTGTTATGTGAAATCCCACAGGTAAATCTTACCTCTGAATACATCTTGGGAGATGGCTCATTGTTTAAGAGCACAGACTACTCTTCCCGAGGTTCTGATTTCAATTCCCAGAAACCTCATGGTGGCTCACAACCATCTCTAATGGTATCCAATACGTGTTTCTGGTGTGTCTGAAGATAGCTACATTGTACTCATATACATAAAATAAATAATTTTTTAAAAAGAGAATGAAAATAGTTCTCTGTCTCTTACCATGAACAAAAATCTTTCCTAATCTAGGTATGTAAATCTAAAAGCTTCAATGTAAGAGAATCCAAGTTGAAACTGTTAGAGGAAAACATAGGGAAAATTATTCAGGATATAGGTTGAGGGGATGTTGTTCCTCAGAAAGTAATAGGGACAACCAGCTAATGAACTTCACAAAGTTCAGAAGCTGTGTAAAACAAAGGAAATCGTTAATCAAATGAAGAGAAAACACAGAGAATGCAAGTAAAATCAGTGATAACTGTACAGCTGGCTGTACATCATAGATCCATAGTATACTAAGAAATCAAAAAAGGAACAAATGTTTTCATCATTTTGAAGTAATTCTCTAAAAGGACAAAGGAGAAGAGAGAGGTGTCTTCTTTGTTTAGGCCTCTAAGAAAACAGGGGTCGAATGGAGGAGAACTTATACAAAAAGTGGTATGTTGATAAAAGAGGAATGGGTGTTGTTCAGAGTAATGCCCAATAAATGTCACCATGGCAGAAGTATGAAAGTCTACAGTGCACCTCAGAATGCTGTTGTCAGTGTAGTAAATGAGTAAGTCAGGGGCAATAATAGTATTTGTTTGTTGTTTTGTTTTTTGACACAGAGTCTCTCTGTACATATCATGGAAACCAGAAACTCACTATGTAGGGCACAACTTCACAAATGTTTGCCTGTTTCTACTTCGTGAGTTTTTGGACTAAAGTCATGTGTCACTTCACTTGGCTAAGGACAAGATTGCTGCAAGAGAATTAATGTACATATTGAGCATATATAGCATTCTTTTTTAAAATTATCTTTGTCATACAACAATAACAACTTGAAGCCAGACATAGTGTGAAATACTCCTTTAATCCCAATACTTGAGAGAAGAAGGAGAGGGATATTTGTGAACTCAATGCTAGCCTTGTCTACAGAGTGAGACTCTTCCAAAAAAAAAGAAAGAGAGAGAGAGAGAGAGAGAGAGAGAGAGAGAGAGAGAGAGAGAGAGAGAGAAAGGAAGGAAGGAAGAAAGAAAAAAGAAAGAAAGAAAGAAAGAAAGAAAGAAAGAAAGAAAGAAAGAAAGAAAGAAAGAAAGAGCTTGAATCAGCAATCATGTCAGAGTTTGGTGCCCACCCATGGGATAAATCCCTAGTTGGGATAGACACTCGGTGGCCTTTCCTTCAGTTCTGCTCCATTTTTTGTTCCTGCATTTCTTTTAGGAAGGAACAATTCTGGGTCAAAAAATTTAAAAGTTGGTTGGTGACCCCATCCTGTCTATCTATTAGAGATGGTCTCTTAAGGTTCCATCTCCCGACTGTTTGGCATTTTGTCTAAGGTCACCTGCATTGAGTCCTGGGTGCGTCCCACCTCCCAGGTCTCTGGGATTTTCAAGATGTTCTCGCCACACCACCCAACCAAACCACCCCCACCTGGCAGCTTCATATTTCTTTCTCCTGTCTCTGCCCATACCTAATCCTGTCCCCACTTTCGCCTCCATCTCCCCACCTACCACTCTTCCTTCCTCTGCTTCCCGTGACTGATTATTTTATTCCCCTTCTAAGTGGGATTGAGGCACTTATTATTTAACTTCTTTAGTGTCTGTGGGGTGTATCATGGGTACATTGGACTTTTGGTCCTGGCATATAATGTAGCAGAGGACTACCTCATTCAGCTTCAGGGGGAAAGGATGTAGCTAACCCTGTAGAGATGTGAAGCCCCATGGATAGGGTATGCCTGGGGTAGAGGGTGGGGAACCCAATCAGAGGTGAAGAGGAGAGGGAAAGAAGTCTAGGAGGGGGAACCTGAAGGAGGGGCAACATGTGGGATGTAACAAATAAAATAATAAATTAAAGAGCACAAAGCTTGCAAACAATAACACATCCAAATTAATCAAAATATATACCACTTAAGGAACCTATTTACAATTAAATTTTGCATTTAAAATTGTTGTGTAGAGGATCTCAATAAATTTCACACTTTGTATTGAATATATTTCATAAACTTAACTTTCAGCAAAATGAATATAAGCATTCCTAATAGTCAAGATAGTGTCCTGAAAAGGGTAAAGGGAAATAATCAGAATATAGAAAACCAAAGAAGAGGATACCTGGGTTCAGCTGAAGCTGCAGCCTGTTCCTCCCAGAGAGGAACACTTTGACAACAAATGGGAAAGATCCTGAGTTGCCTGATTCTAGTCCCGATGAACCAGGACTTAATGTTCAAAAGAAATAAGAGTGTGAAAGAGAAATCAAATAAACGACAACATAAAAAACTAAACAAAATTCCCAAACCATAAATAAATAAATAAAATCCCGAACAATAAAACCATAGGAAAAGGGATTGAACAGAAAATTCTCAGAAGTTATTCTCTCTCTCTCTCTCTCTCTCTCTCTCTCTCTCTCTCTCTCTTTCTTTCATTAAGTATTTTCTTCATTACATTTCAAATGCTATCTCCAAAGCCCCCTACCCTGCTCCCCAACCCACCCACTCCCACTTCCAGGCCCTGGCATTACCCTGTACTGGAGCATATGATCTTCCTAAGACCAAGGACCTCACCTTCCTCTGATGGCCGGCCGACTAGTCCATCGTCTGCTACATACGCAAATAGAGACACAGCTCTGGGGGATACTGGTTGGTTCATATTGTTGTTCCTCCTATAGGGTTGCAGACCCTTTTAGCTCCTTGGGTACTTTCTCTAGCTCCTTCATTGGGGGCCCTGTGTTCCATCCAATAGATGACTATGGGCATCCACTTCTGTATTTGCCAGGCATTGGCATAGACTCACAGGAGAGAGAGCTATGTCTCTGAGTTTAGATTCTGGTCAGCCTGAGTTTTGGATACTGATCTCCCTGAGTTTAGATACTGATCAGCCTGAGTCTGGTTTAAAAATTGTACTGGGGGGCCCCCTTTTTCCCATCTGTGGGGACCTCTGTCCAATTGGTAGCTCGGTAGATAGAACTAGGTTCTGATTCAGCGACCTTCTAGGTCATTTCTCTGGTTTTGATCTTCTAGGTGGAATCGGACCACAGTGTTTGTAGACGATGGCGTTTTTCTGAAATTTGTGCACTTTGTATTTGCAGCTGTCCCTTTGGGCCATAAGGACTGGAGGACTGTGGTCACCAGACATGCTAGGAGGACCACAGGCTGAAGCCTTGGGGGACACCCTGGGAAGTGGGGAGAACCAGGGATGCCTGGTAGTCTCCAGAGATTGGTCAGAGGGACCGAGTTCTGTGTGGAAGCAGAAGCTTCCCCCTTGGAGATCGTATAATTGTTTTGCCTGCTTGTGGAGGAAAGAAAGGGTCACGTGTGTCTGGATCTGTTGGTTTCTGTTTTATGTGTTTTTGTGTATGTGTTTAGAACTATGTAAAAATCTAGAGAAGCGAATGTAATTCTCAGGTGCTTTGTACCCGGACTAGAGATTGTTTACACCTGAGACATGAGAGAATGGGTTTTGAGAAAAACAGTACTCTCCGACTATCTGGAGATAATTTGGTGAAGAAAAAAACAGTATCAATTGGCGTCTGGGGTCCTACACCTGGACTTAAGAGTTAGCACAGCTAGAGAAGCCTTGTTAGGAGCTGATTGTAAAAGCTGATCTTAAAGGGGCCAGCAGCTTCTCAAGTTCTATGGTAAGGGAATTGATGGCTGTTTCTCTTAGAATAATCTCTGTGACTGTGATTATTGGCTTCATCAGGTAACAAGGTGCTCCTCTCTTGAAATTACAACTAGAAAAATTAAGAATTTTGTTTGGTTTAAATAAGCAAATGTATGCAGCCATTTCCTTTTTGTTTCTGAATAGTTTTAAAGGTATAAATATGTTTTATATGTCTTAGTTATAGATCATTGGCTCATAACTTACTGGTTATGATTAAAAATTTGTAACATTGGTAAGAAAAAGTTGGCTTAAAATTGGTAACTCTGGGTTGGAGTAATTTAGAACTACAACATGTCACATGAGCCTGGGTTTCCATGGGTTCATGGAAACAGGTCTCTAAAGATATGCCTGAATTGGGTAATATTCTATGTAATTCTTATCCTAGAAACCAGACTTATAATAGATAGGATTTAGGGCAGTGTCTCTTTGAGGTATTGGGAGTTACACCTTCTTGCGTTTGTTTGCAGGAACAGGCAGCCAAACTTTGTAACAAGTAATGTTTTTGGTGTTGAGTTTTAAAGAGAATGGATTGTTTACACTGTTAAAATTGAGTTTTGCTTCCCAAAATTGTGGTTGTGCTCTGGTGTTACAAGAGAACTTAAAAGTGAAGGCTTCTCCTGCATCAGAGACTCCAGCTGATTGTCAGCAGATGCTGCATATGCTCTTCACAACAGAGGAGCCAGAGAGAATTCTGTTAGAGGCTAGAAAAAATATCCTGGGAGCTGACAGGTGGCCTACACAGCTACAAAATGAGATCAACATGGAATTCCATTTGACTTGACCCTGTTGGGACTGGACTACAACATGGCTAAAGGTAGGGAGAGCTTAAAAATCTTATTGCCAAGCTCTAATCTCTAAGGTGCCCCAAGATGGCCCACTAATTTGGCTAAGGTAAGAGAGGTAATGCAGGGGCCGACTGAACCTTCCTCGGTGTTCCTTGAAAGGCTTATGGAAGCCTTCAGGCAGTTCACTCCCTTTGATCCTACCTCGGAAGCCCAGAAGGCCTCAGTGGCCCTGGCCTTCATAAGGCAGTCAGCCCCAGATATCAGAAACTTCAGAGATAGGAAAGTGTTTTTACAAGAGGGAGACTGTTATATGATCTAGTGAAAGAGGCAGAGAAGGTGTATTAGGAGACAGAGAGAGAGAGAGAGAGAGAGAAGAAGGCATGAGGCAGAAGAAAGAGAACAGGAGGGATCATAGACAAGAGAGAAATTTGACTAGAATCTTGACTGCAGTGGTTTAAGAGAGAGAGAGAGAGAGAGAGAGAGAGAGAGAGAGAGAGAGAGAGAGGACCTGGACGGATAGGGAACCTGGGCAATAGAAGACCAATGTGCTTAACATAATTAGGTGAGTTATGGTACTGGAGCCTCAGCTAAAATGGCTCAGCTGTGTCAGACTAAAGTTACTTTTTTGCGATACACCCTTCAAGATGGGAAGTGGTGGATCAAGGAAGCCAGAAAAAAAAAAAAAAAAGACTTTAACTCAGATCCCCACCCCAACTACATCAAGGCAAGTAAGAGAATTCTTGGGCACCACTGGCTTCTGCTGCTTGTTTCTTCGAGCCATTTGCTTGGAAAATTGTTTTCCAGCCTTTTACTCTGCTGCAGTGTCTGTCTTTGTCTCTGAGGTGGGTTTCCTGTAAGCAGCAAAATGTTGGGTCTTGTTTCTGTAGCTAGTCTGTTAGTCAATGGCTTTCTATTGGGGAATTGAGTCCATTGATGCTAAGAGGAATCAAAGAAAAGTTAGTGTTACTTCCTGTCATTTTTGATGTTAAAGATGGGAGTCTGCTCTTGTGGCTGTCTTCTTTTAGTTTTGTTAAAGAATTACTTTCTTATTTTTTCTAAGGTGTAGTTTCCATCATTGAGTTGGTGTTTTCCTGTTATTATCCTTTGAAGGGCTGGATTCATGGAAAGATATTGTGTGAATTTAGTTTTGTCACGGAAAACTTTGGTTTCTCCATCTATGGTAATTGAGAGTTTTGCTGGGTATAGTAGGCTGGGCTGGCATTTGTGTTCTCTTTGTGTCTGTAAAACTTCTGTCCAAGACCTTCTGGCTTTCATAGTCTCTGGTGAGAAATCTGGAGTGATTCTAATAGGCCTGCCTGTTTAATGTTACTTGAACTTTTTCCCTTAATGCTTTCAATATTCTGTCTTTATTTAGTGCATTTGTTGTTCTGATTATTATGTGTCAGGAGGAATTTCTTTTCTGGTCCAGTCTGTTTGGAGTTCTGTAGGCTTCTTGTATGTTCATGGACATCTCTTTCTTTAGGTATGGGAAGTTTTCTTCTATGATTTTGTTGAAGATATTTGCTGACCCTTTAAGTTGATAATCTTCATTCTCATCTACTCCTATTATCTGTAGGTTTGTCTTCTCATTGAGTCCTGGATTTCTTGGATGTTTTGAGTTAGGATCTTTTTGCATTTTGCGTTTTCATTGATTGTTGTGTCCATGATCTCTATGGAATCTTCTACACCTGAGATTCTTCCATCTCTTGTATTCTGTTGCTGATCCTCACATCTATGGTTCCTGATTTTTTTTTCCTAGTGTTTCTATTTCCAGAGTTGTCTCTCTTTGGGTTTTCTTCATTGTTTTACTTCCATTATTAGATCTTGAATGGTTTTCTTCAATTCCATGACATGTTTGGTTCTGTTTTCCTGTAGTTCTTTAAGGGATTTTTGCGTTTCTTCTACCTGTTTAGCAGTGTTTGTCTGTAGTTCTTTAAGAGCTTCTATTTGTTTAACAGTGTTCTCTTGTGATTCCCTGAGGGATTTTTATATTTCCTCTTTAAGGGCTTCTACCTGTTTAGCCGTGTTCTCCTGTAGTTTCTTGAAGAATTTTTTTCTTCTTCTTTAAGGGCTTCTGCCTGTTTAGCATTGTTCTCCTGTATTTCTTTAACTGTGTTATTAATGCTCTTCTTATAATCTTCTACCATCATGATGAGATATGATTTAAAATCTGACTCTTGCTTTTTGGGTGTGTTGGGGTATCCAGGACTCGTTGCAGTGGGCTTATTGGGCTCTGATGATGCCCATTTTTCTTGGTTTCTGTTAAGAGTCTTACATTTGCCTCTCGCCATCTGAAGATTTCTGATGTTAATGTCCAAGATGTCACTGGTTTGAGCTTGATCTTCCTGTGATTCTGTTAGCCTCTGCCAGCACTTCTGGTAGACCAACTCTCCCCGGAGATCCAGTGATCTGATCACTCTCAGCAGGCAAGCTCTTCTCTTGCAAGTCCGGTATCTACCAGACTAGAGCTCTGATCCACTTCCTGAGTTCTAGGGTCAGAACTCTCCCAAAAGGCTGCCTCTCTTCTGCAATCCCGAGGTGATCCTAATGACCTGGGATGTGGAGAGCACAGAAGCAACCCTAGCCACCTCCACTGGGCTCAGAAGGAAGATGCTGGGGGTTGCCCTGGCTGGAATAGATCCTAGCCTCCAGTTGGGTGGAGTTCCTCTGTTCCCGCTGCCACTGGCACCAGAACCTCTGCAGTTCCCAAAGCTGACACTGCGCTCCACTCACCCATAACCTCGAGGCGATCCTAATGTCCTGGGGTGTGGAGAGCACACTAGCGGCCCTAGCCGCCTCCGCTGGGCTGAGGGAAGATGGTGGGGTTGGCTCTGGCTGGAAGAGACCCCAGCCTCTGTTTGGGCGGAGTTCCTCTGTTCCTGCTGCCGCTGACACCAGACCCTCCACGGTTCCCATAGTCAACACTGCACTCCACTCACCCATAACCCCGAGGTGATTCTAATGTTCTGGGGTGTGGAGAGCACACAAATGGCCCTAGCCGCCTCTGCTGGGCTCAGAGGGTAGATCTCTACTCCACTTGTTAAGAGGAAACTCCTAAAGCAGGCAATAAAACATGAATACTGTCAGGTAACTAAAAATTTTGGCTTAAGATTTGATTTTCAACTGTAAAACTAGCATGAAGACAATCCAAAAGGCAGAGGTAATAGGAATTAAGATACAAGAACAAACCAATTCCATTACCGGAGGACTGGGAGATGATACATTTCCCTCCACAGGTGAGCAGTGATCAACCAATTGAGGCCTCAGACTGAAGAGAAGATTCAGATGGAAAAGGTCTTCAAGAACTGAAACAAACCTGGCAATGCGAATGAACTGCCCTTAATTAAATCCTAAGCAGAGCCGGGCGTGGTGGCGCACGCCTTTAATCCCAGCACTTGGGAGGCAGAGGCAGGTGGATTTCTGAGTTCGAGGCCAGCCTGGTCTACAGAGTGAGTTCCAGGACAGCCAGGGCTATACAGAGAAACCCTGTCTTGAAAAATCAAAAAAAAAAAAAATCCTAAGCAGAAATGAGATTTTTCTCCCATTGCAAATCAAGAAATCACGGATGGAGGAAATATTACATCTTCCAAATTGAGGAAGAGATTTCAACTTGAATTACGGCACCCTTGAAAAATAATTTTTGCTAAGATTGCTTGGTGATATTCCAAATAAGCACCTGTAGAGGACAATGAAACTAACTCTGTTTAAAACTTTTATCATAGCCAGGCATGGTGGAGCACGCCTTTAATCCCAGCACTCGGGAGGCAGAGGCAGACAGATTTTTGAGTTCGAGGCCAGCATGGTCTACAGAGTGAGTTCCAGGACAGCCACGGCAATACAGAGAAACCCTGTCTCGAAAAACCAAATAAAAGAAAAAAAAAAAAGAAAAAAAGAAAAAAACTAACAACAACAACAAAAAACCTTTTATCATATTCATCTATTTTTATTGACTTTGATAACAGTGCCACATATGTAGAGATCAGAAGATATGTTACATCAACCACCATATGAGGTTTCAAGAAACTTAATCAAGTTATGAGACTTGGTTGGCATTGCTTTTTTTTTTTTTCCAAGACAGGGTTTCTCTGTCTAATCCTGGCTGTCCTGGAACTCACTTTGTAGACCAAGCTGGCCTCAAACTCAGAAATCGGCCTGTCTCTGCCTCCCAAGTGCTGGGATTAAAGGAAAGTGCCACAACTGCCCAGCGGGCATTGATTTTACATGCAGATTCATCCCCTGAAGTGACAGATGACTTGAATTTAGAGTTAAAATGATTGTCTTTCTGCAATGAAGGCAGTATTATGTGCTTTATGTGCTGACAGGTATACCTCAAATCTGGAAAAGCTTTTATTTTTTTTGGAAAAGCTTTTATTAAACGTAATAAATGTATGTAGCAACCTTTGTTGAGAGTTATACCCCAAATCTGGCAAAGCTATTATTAAATATCATAAACATAATAAACAGACATAAACTTGAAGTTTTAATTTTGAAAAGAATAAACTTCCCAAGTGATGTAGCAATAAAAGAGGATGTGAAACATGATATTTTGCAAGAACATCACAAATAGAAGTTACAAGATACGGGGCTAAAACTTTGTTGCCAAGAAAAAATTCTCCTATCATATAGAACATTAGAAATGAAAGGCCAGCTGGGCATGGTGGTGCATGGCTGGAATCCCAGCACTCAGGAGGCAGAGGAAGGCGGACTTCTGAGTTGGAGGCCAGCCTGGTCTACAAAGTGAGTTCCAGGACAACCAGGGCTACAGAGACATGGTGTTGGTCTAGAGATAGAGCAGTCAATGGAATAGAATTGAAGACAAAGAATTAAACATATGCAAGCATGGACACTTAATATTTGAACAAAGAAACCAAAAGCATCAAGGAAAAACAACCTTTTTTTTAGTTTTTTTTTAGAAAGGGTTTCTCTGTATAGCCCTGGCTGTCCTAGAACTCACTTTGTAGACCAGGCTGGCCTCAAACTCGGAAATCTGCCTGCTTCTGCCTCCCGAGAGCTGGGATTAAAGGTGTGTACCACCACTGCCCAGCAAAACCCCACATCTTTAACAAATGGTGCTGGCCTACCTGGCAGTCGGCTTATCAAAGAATGCAATTGATCCATATCCATCAGCTTGTATAAAGCTCAAGTCCAAGTGGACCAAGGACCCTCCACCTAAAATGAGCTATACTGAATCTACTAGAAGAGAAAGTGGGAAATAGCCTCAAACACATTGGCAAAGGAGAAAATCAACTCAACAGACCACCAATGGCTCAGGCTCTAAGATCAATGATTGACAAATTGGATACCATCAAACTGAAAAGCTTCTGAAAGGCAAAGGACACGGTTAGCATGACACAATGTCAACCTACAGATTCGAAAAAGATCTTCATTCTCTAACCCTATATCTGATAGAGGGCCAACATCAAAAATATATAAAGAACTCAAGAATTTAGACGGCAGAAACATAAATAACCCAATTTAAAAAAACAGGTTACAGAGCTAAACAGAATGCTCAACAGAGGAATCTGGAATAGCCGAGAAGCACTTACATGTATGTTCAATACCCTTAGTCATCAGTGAAATGCAAATCAAAACCACCCTGAGATTCCACCTTACACCAATAAGAATGGGTAAGATAAAAAACTCAAGTGACAGCACATGCTGTCAAGGATATTGAGTAGAGGAACACTCCTCCTTTGCTGGTGGAATTGCTAACCAGTACAACAACTCTGGAAATCAATCTAATGGTTCCTTAGAAAATTGGAAGTAATT
The DNA here is from genome assembly GCA_902729485.2 of Mus minutoides. Lineage (NCBI taxonomy): Eukaryota > Metazoa > Chordata > Mammalia > Rodentia > Muridae > Mus > Mus minutoides. The sequence goes on from LR749490.1 coordinate 6,337,572, forward strand.
CTACCTGAAGAACCAGTCATACAGCCCCTAGGCTATACTCTAAAAATGCTCTACCATACCACTAGGACACATGTTCTACTATGTTCATAGCAGCCTTATCCATAATAACTAGAAGCTGCAATCTTCTAAGATGTCCATCTACTGAAGAATGGATACAGAAAATGTGGCTCATTTACACAATGGAATAGTATTCATCTATTAAAAATGAGGACAACATGAATTTTGCAGGCAAAAGGATGGAACTATAAAATATTATACATATTTATGGTATGTATTCAATGTAATTGCATATTAGCCAAAAGGTACAGCATACCCAGGATACAATCCACCAATCATAAAAAGTTGAACAAGAAGAAAGGACCAAGGGAGGATGTTTGAATCCCACTTAGAGGGGGGAAAACAATCATGGGAGCTGGAGGGAGGGTGGTATCTGTGTGGGAGAGGTGACAGGGGAAGGAAAATAAGGGCAGGATCAGGTATGGGGTGATGGGAGACAGCAGAGAGACCCAAAGCAACAAGAGAGTGCATGGAAATATGCATTTGTGGGGGTGGGAGGCATGGGGAACCTTCAGAATGTTCCAGAGGCTCCCAGGATTAATGTGGATGACCTTAGTCAAAATGCCCAACAATGGGGCATTAGAACCTGAAGAGATCACCTCCAGTAGGTAGACAGGTCCTCCAGTGGAGGGATGGGGTCACCAAATAGCCTTCAAAAGTTTTGACATAGAATTGTAGCTGACTAAATATATGAGTGATAGAAATGGAGCAGAGATTCTCAGAAAGAATGTCCATAGACCAGCCCAACTTGGGATTTATCCTATGGGTGGGCACAAAACACTGACAATATTTCTGATGCCATGTTGTGCTTGCAGACCCTGCCAGCAGCTGACTGAGACAGATGCAGACACTTAGAGCCAACCATTGGACTGAGGTAGGGAACCCCTCTGGAAGAGTTAGGGGAAGGATTGAAGAAGCTGAAGGGGATGGCAACACCATAGGAAGACCAACAGTATGAACTAACCCACACCCTTGAGAGCTCCCAGAATCTAAATGTAGTTCCAGACAAGAAGATTCCACAATTCCACAGGAGTTTAAAAAAATTAAAAATGGCAGTCCATCAAGATATAATATATTAGAGCCGGGCGTTGTGGTGCATACCTTTAATCCCAGCACTTGGAGGCAGAGGCAGGCAGATTTCTGAGTTCGAGGCCAGCCTGGTCTACAAAGTCAGTTCCAGGACAGCTAGGGCTACACTGAGAAATCCTGTCTCGAAAAACAAAACAAAACAAAACAAAACACAACAAAAAAAGATATGATATATTAAATTAAAAATCCAGATTCTCCTAATTGATGCTTGTTTAAAACAATGTGACACAATAGGTTGTGTTTTATTTTGTATAGTTTGAAAAATTAAAATATATACATGGCATACATATATAATACAATTGATACATGTTGGGAGCTCCAATGTACTTCTGCCTTGAATTCTGAGATGAATGATTCCAAGATTGCATAGTTATAATGATGACTGTTTTGAAAATGCCTTTACCCTGGACTGGAGAGATGGCTCAGCAATCAAGAGCACAATCTGTTCCTCCAGAGATCATGAGTTCAATTCCCAGCAACCACACTGAGACTCAAAACCATCTAAAGCGGAGTATGAAGCCCTCTTCTGGTATGAAGGAATACATGCAGATAAGATCAATAAATCTAAAAAAAAAAAGTAAAAAAAAAAAAAGAAAAGAAAATGCCTTTACAAGTGCCTTTACAGAGTAAACTGATGCCATTCAGACATTTATGTTCGTTAAAATACAACAGTGTTATAGACATCATGATATAAAGCCTATTCTGTATATAGAATACACCTTTAAAGGTCAAGCCATTATATAAAGACCTAATAGGACCTTAAAGATAATGCTTCAGCTGGCAAGATGGCTCACTGGGTAAGAACACTGACTGCTCTTCCAAAGGTCCTCAGTTAAAATCCCAGCAAACATAAGATGGCCCACAATCAACAGTAATGAGATCTGATACCCTCTTCAGGTGATTCTGAAGACAGCTACAGTATACTTATTTATAATAATAAATAAATCTTTGGGCTCGAGCCAGCAGGGATGGCTAGAGTGAGTAGATGTCCTAAATTCAATTCCCGACAACATAAAGTCTCACAACCACCTGTAAAGCTAAGTATACATAAAATAAATTTAAAAATCTTAAAAAAATGAAAATTTTCATAGAATAAAACAGGGTTTTGATATTTTGCAATCACAATTTTTCTTCCTTCCTTCCTTCCTTCCTTCCTTCCTTCCTTCCTTCCTTCCTTCCTTCCTTCCTTCCATTCTTCTATTTTATTTTTGGTTTTTCAAGATAGGGTTTCTCTGTTTAGCTCTGGCTATCCTGGAACTCACTCTGTAGACCAGGCTGCCCTCGAAATCAGAAATCTGTCTGCTTCTGCCTTCTTAGTGGTAGGAATAAAGGGATGTTTCACTACTGCCTGGCTTTCTTTCATTATTTTTTTTTCACTCAGGATATTTTCTAGTTTTATCCATTTGCCTAAGAATCTGATGAATTCACTGTTTTAATAGCTGACCAAGCTGGCCTCGAACTCAGAAATCCGCCTGTCTCTGCCTCCCAAGTACTGGGATTAAAGGCGTGCACCACTACCACACTGCTCCAAAAAAATTCTTAACACACGAAAGTTGATTGCAAAGTTATAAGGCATGTGGAAAAACTCAGAATTCTCAGTAAGATTATGAAGAAAGAGTACACACATGTACACAATATGACTTCTGTATCACAAAACTACGTCAGTCAAGGATGTGTATAATAGGTCTGAAAAAATAAGGTGTTAGAAAGAAAAACACAAAAATGTTTTTTTTTAATTATCTAAAGAAATTCCATTAAGAAAAGAAATGTGAATTTGACTAATGTTCCCTATGATCATATGTTTATAGGAATTGAATAGTAACTGACTCGATAATTCATACAAAATAATTCACAGAAACCCCTAAATTGCTATGCTTCTGACCCTCCAGCTACTACTCATTTCCCTTCCAATCAGAGAAGCACCATGACCTGGATCTCATTTTGGAAATGGAGGTGATCGCAAAAGAGGGCAATGCTTGGTTCTGTAGGCACTAACACCCATTATGGATTCAAGTAAACCCAGACCTACTTACACAAACACAAAACTATGCTGAAGTCTAATTTAATGTCTGCTTCCTGCCACAGTGTTTAAGACACAAGATGTAAGCGGGGAGTGGCAGTGCATGCCTTTAATCCCGAGCACTCGGGTGGCAGAGGCAGGAGGATTTCTGAGTTCAAGGCCAGCCTGGTCTACAAAGTGAATTCCAGGACAGCCAGGGCTATACAGAGAAACCCTGTCTCGAAAAAAAACAAAAACAAAAACAAAACAAAAAACCCCCACAAGATATAGAATGTGTTCTTTCCACCTTCACAATACCAGGCACACATGAGAAAAGTCACCTCAGAAATTCCTTTTGTGCCCTAGAGTTGAGTTTCAATTAATGACAGCATTGTGTCTGTTGGTCATAAAAATTTAAAATTATTTCAATCTAATATTGATGAAGGATAATGCCCATTACCTTCTTTCTACCAGTTTCTAAACTACTTGGAAAATTTGTCACACAAAACTCAATGTGAAATGCAATGTTCAAAACTCAAAAAGAAAACAAAAACAAAACAAAACAAAACAGGCCTTCATATTTCCAGAATGACTTTAGAGTGCAAACCCAAAGTAGTACCTGCATGTGTACAGTAAATGGGTATTGTATGCTGCATAGCTTTCCACTGCAAAGGTTGCAGATCTTCGCCCTCCTCCTAGAATCTACACTCAGGATGACTGAGAGTCTAAGGGTTCCTGCCCAGATCACCACATTTAACAGCAGAACTGCAATATGGCACACAGTCTGTTCCTGTTCTAGCAGATCAGGCTGTGAGACTTCAGCCAATCTACTCTTCCTGGTCTGGGGAGGGGGACCCCACACACACACCCAGTCAATATGGACTGGCTTGTGGTTCCCCTCACAGCTCCCTACACCTGCTTGCAAGTAAAATTCTGGGAAGAACAAGGAAGCTATCTTCCACTAGTGCTCCTGATTCCTAGACTTCTCTGAAGCACATCACTAGCTAGGGTCACCCTACTTGGCCCCAGGACAGTAGCAGATACCCTACTTGTTGTGAAGAGACCCCCATGTGGGGAGACCCTTATCCAGTCCCCGGAGAGCACGTCCCCCAGGAAGACACCAGAGCCGAACTTGATGCAAACAGCAGGAGGTTTATTCTAAGCTAGCAAGCTAGGGTGAGACTCATATTCCACACAGGGATAGAGGAGTCTGACCCCGATTCTAATTTTCTTAGCATTTTTAAGGGCTAANTTGGGGAGGGGGTACTGGGAGGGGGTAGAAAATATTTTGAAGGTCACGGTGAACTGTTGGGCGGCTGTCCAGGACATCTGTGACCAAACTGTTTTTGAAAAGGGAAGATAAATCAGACTGTTTTCAGAAAAAGGGAAGACAAACATGTTTTCCTCAGAAATAGACGGGGCAGGGTGGTATCGGGTAAAAGTTCAGGTTCTCATAAGAAAATTGTCTTTAAGTGCATTATAGGAATAACTCTATCTTGGAGTTATCTCTGGGTCTCTGACACAGACAGTCAGGCTAGGTCTTCTTGCTAACAAAGAGCTTCTCACTGGATGTATTCTCAGAGATTGGGAAACAGGCCTTGGGGAGCATTTAAAGGCTGTACATTTCAGGGGGAAACATTTTGGGGGTCTTTCAGTTGAGCAGACATCAACTAACTTAAACAGCACATGGTGTTGCAGCTCTGTCCTTCCACCCTAGAAGCAGACAGAGTCTTATTGTGGAAATTGTATAGCTTTGTACAAGTTTGGGCTGGAGGGTTGGCTCAGCCGTTAAAGGCTAAACCCGGAGCGAGCGGATTTGGAGCGAGCTGTGTACAAGTTCTTCACATCTCCTAGAGCATGTTTTCTTTCTGTACTGAGCACAGGATCTTACGTGTGCACAGTCCATTATACACTCAATGTCTTATGTCATCATCGCATTCATTCAATGGTGTGAGTTCCTTCACCCAAACAAAGGTCATATTCAAATAATAAGTCTTGCTAAAGCAAAGAGTTGGTAAATTAAGAGAAAATGAATGGTCTATGGCAGGGCTTGGAGGCAGGAGAGGGGGTAGGGGAAATGATGGATTGTAATGCCAAAAATGAATTTAACTAGCAGAACCATATTTTGTGACCCTAGAAACTTGAAATTTGTATTAGAGTACACCAAGTTTTACCATTACCTTTTCTCTCAAGACAAACACCTTAAACATGGAAACGTGCAGCTCTGTTCAGCAGGGCCACTTCATTTTACCCTGATCTTCTGTTTTGGTTAAACTATAGCCATTTTGTTTCACAATAAATTCAGGTTTTTTTTTTTTTAATTGAGATTCTGGGTCTCGTGTGTGGACATGGGGAAAAATGGCCAATCTGGATACCTGTTGACCATCTAAAATTGATTACCTCACTACTCATTGCTAATATCAACTACTTTCTTTCTTTCTTTTTTGTTTTTGTTTTTGTTTTTTTTTTTTTTTTGGTTTTTCAAGACAGGGTTTCTCCGTATAGCCCTGGCTGTCCTGGAACTCGGGTTGTAGACCAGGCTGGCCTCGAACTCAGAAATCCGCCTGCTTCTGCCTCTGCCTCCAGAGTGCTGGGATTAAAGGCGTGCTCCACCATGCCCAGCTTATCAACTACTTTCAGTGCAGGAGAGTTTCCTACATGCTTTTTTCCCATCACATTATTTTGCTATGCATGTTTGAGCTTCAAAGCTAATCATAGAGCCAGGCTTGGTGGCACATGCCTTTAATCCCAGCACTCAGGGGGGTGGGGGGAGGCAGGTGGATTTCTGAGTTCAAGGCCAGCCTGGTCTAAAAAGTGAGTTCCAGGACATCAGGGCTATACAGGAAAACCCTGTCTCGAAAAAAAAAAAAGTTAATCATAGAAATCAAGTCTTGCACAGGTCTAATTTCATTTTTTTTTAGCAGTTTTCTTTCTTTATTCTATGTCAGCTTTTTGTAATAAATATTTTTATTACAATAAGTTGAAGATCTTCCCTTTTATCATAGATTAGAATTGAAATCATCAGTCCTTTTTTTAAATTTTTTTCTCTTTATTAGATATTTTCTTCATTTACATTTCTAGTGTTATCCAGAAAGTTCCCCATACTCTCCCCCATCCCCGCCCTGCTCCCCTACCCACCCCCTCCCACATCTTGGCCCTGGCATTCCCCTATATTGGGGCATATAAAGATAAAGGGCTGTTGACATTTGCAATGAAAGACATAAGATGCTGCGGCTAAAGAGAATTGGATGGCAGATCTAACTGCTAAACAGGCAGCCCAAGGAGCAGTGATCCTGGCAGTCAAATAGCCTAAAGATTATTAAGTTATATACAAATTAGGACTGGTAAAGGAAAACTAGTCCTTCCACAGGAAGAAAGACTCTCAGACTTGGCAGAAGAAATAGTCAAAAGCTACAAGACCTGTGCAATGACTAATGCAGGACACTCCATGTATACTGAGAAGAAGCTCAGGCGGGACTGGCCTGGAGCCTATTGAGAGATAGATTTTTTATTTTTTATAATAGCCAAGAAGATCCTAAAAGAAACCTTCCCAAGGTTTGAGATACCCAAGATAATATTCGTTGCCCAGGTAAGTAAGTCAGGAAATGGCCAAGATATTGGGGATCGATTAGAAGTTACATTGTACATACAGGCTCCAAGGTTCAAGACAGGTAAAAAAGATGGGTGGACCCATTGAAGGAAATTGACAGCGGAGACTGGCTTTAATGGTTAGATAACACTCCTACACTTTGTGCAATTCAGGGTTAAGAACACCCTTAGACAGTTTGGTCTGACCCCCCCTATAAATTACTCTAGGGGAGACCCTCTCCACTGTTAAAAATAGCCTCTGTACATAGTGCTGACTGCTGTTTTCCCAGCCTTTATTCTCTAGGCTCAAGACGTTCAAGTTCAAGTTCAAGTGAGTGAGACAACAAGTGTAAAAACAGTTCCAGAAGGCCTACTCAAAAAGAGAGAGCTGACCAGTGCTGAGGGGCCACTGCACAGAGAGGCACAGAGCCAGGCCGGCTCAAGGGCCCGGAGAGTGCAGTCCCTTCCCTCATGACAGACCAGGATGGGGACGACTACAAAGACACAAGTCATGACAAGGACACCGCCCCGCCACAGAACAAGATAAATGACCACCTAGCAAGAAAAGAGGCTGATATAGACTGTGCTGGGACAGAGGTTTAATTTTTCTAGTCCTAAGATTAGAACTATACACTAGAAGAAGTGGGGAATGAAAGACCACCAAAGTGTTTCCCCCTGAAATGTACAGCCTTTGAATGCTCCCCCAAGGCCTGTTTTCCAATCTCTGAGAATGCAGCCAGTGAGAAGCTCTTTGTTAGCAAGAAGACCTAGCCTGACTGTCTGTGTCAGAGACCCAGAGATAACTCCAAGGACAGCTCACTCCCTCTCTTTGTTCCTTCAGCAAGGCTACCCCACCCCCCTGCCCAGAGAAGAGCTGTAGCATAACATCTCCCAACTCCTCACTTTTTCCTTAAAAGCCCCGCACTGTTGCTGCTCTGGGTCGAGCTCCCCAACCCCTCGGGGTGAAAGGAGCTTGTCCTCAGCTAGCTGATAAATAAAGTCCTCTTGCAATTTGCATCAAGACAGGTCTTTTGTGGTTCTTGGGATACGCGAACAGCCCGTGTTTGAAATAGGAGTATTTCTAGTTTAATCTTACAGAGGCATCTATCTTCACTTCCCTGGTGTGATGGTTTCTATATTGTTGGATCAGGGAGTGGCATCATTTCAAGATGTGGCCTTGTTGGAATAGGTGTGATCTGGTTGGAATAAATGTGCTACTGTGGGTGAGGGCTTAAGACTCTCACCCCAGTTGCCTGGAAATCAGTCTTCCACTAGCAGCCTTTGGATGAAGACATAGAACTCTCAGCTCTGCCTGTGCCATGCCTGCCTGGATACTGCCATGCTCCCCCCTTGATGATAATGGACTGACCCTGTGAACCTGTAAGCCAGCCCCAATTAAATGTTGTTTTTTATAAGACTTGCCTTGGTCATGGTGTCTGTTCACAGAAGTAAAACCCTAACTAAGACAGAAATTGGTACCACTGACTGGGGTATTGCTGTGATAGACCTGACCATGCTTTTATTTGAAAGAATGTGGATTCTGGGACTTTGGATTTGGAATGCAGTGGAATGCTTTAAATGGGGCTTAATGGGTCATCCTAGTAGGAATATAGATTTTGTTGCTGGGAGTAATTTGAACTGTGTTGACCTGGCCCAAGAGATTTCAAAGAAGAATTTCAGTATGTGGCATAAGGACTGTTTTTGTGGTATTTTGGTGAAGAATGTGGCTATTTTTTGCCCTTGTCTGAAAAGTCTGCCTGAGGCTAAGGTGAAGAGGCTTGGATTAATTGCATTGACAAAGGAAGTTTCAAAAAAGCCCAGCAGAGACTTTGTTCTCTCAAAAAGAGAAGTTTGAACAAGCATAGCAAGCTTAGGAAGGCAAAATATAAAATATATGGTTCGAGTATTATAGGCATACCAGGAAGTGAAATGGAGCAAAATTCTGTGTTCTAGGAAATAACAGATTAAGGAAGTGGGACCTTGGGGCAAGATCCTACTCACCTGAATTTAGATCCAGGCATGGTGGTACACACCTTTAATCCCATGAGACTGGCATGCTGATCTCTGCATTCAAGGTCAATCTTCAGAGCAAGATCCAGGATCTCCAAGCTTAGGCAGTGAACGATTTAGAAAACATAAAGCCAGTGATAATGTAATAGTACAAGGGGATCATGTTCTAGTTCCTGTAAGCAGCAGAACTCGGCAGCTTCATCCATGTGGCTCTGGCTCTAGAGTTAAGAATGGAAGGAACTACTGGGACAATTGATGCTGGTTAGCTGGAGCTTCAACATTAGCAATGATGAAGAAGAGACCAGCATCGGTGAGTTGAAATCTGGGAGTTGTTTTCTGGGAGCACAAAGAAGCTGTGTTCCAGAGATAGCCAAGGTTGTACCTCGTGCTGTAGCTGGACTTGGTAATGTGTAAGAATCACCCAGGTGGTACTGGTTTTGAAGGCATAAAGGTGTCATGAAGAACAGCTGAGTCTTGGCACTGTGAGAGGTCATGGAAGGCCATTGGAGAAGGTGTAGCCTCAGCTGTAGTTGATGGCCCAGAACTGAAGGTGTCAGGCAAAGGATTTGATGCTTGGCACCATGAAGAGAGCCTATTGGTGAAGCCTCGTTGGAGTGGAACACCCCAGAGTATTGGAGATGTCAGTANCTAACAGGGAGTGGAACTAGCCCAGGAGAAAGCAGTTTGTTGCAGTTAACAAAGATGAAAAAGGAATGGAGATCCTAACACTGCTTTGACATCAGCCATGGAGATGCAGAGTTTGGAGTTTGCCCAGCTGGTTTCCTGCCTTGTTTTGGAGATTACAGTTAATTAGTTGGATGAGATCAGAAGAGACCTTGAACTTTGGACTTTTAACATTGTTGAGACTATTGCTATAGACTATGAGGACTTTGAAAGTTGGACTAAATGCATTTGCATTATGCTATGTTTAAGTATGGCCTCCATAGACTCATGTGTTTGAACAAGTCTATGAGGGCCAGGGAGTGGAATGTGATGGTTAGTATATTCTTGGACCAAGGAGTGGCATCATTTGGAGGTGTGGCCTTGTTGGAATAGGTGTGACCTGGTTGGAGTAGGTGTTTCACTGTTGGTGTGGGCTTAAGACTCTCACCCAAGTTGCCTGGAAGTCCGGTCTTCCACTACCAGCCTTTTGATGAAGACATCGAACTCTCACTCTACCTGTGCGATGCCTGCCTGGATACTGCCATGTTCCCACCTTGATGATAATGGACTGAACCTCTGAGCCTCTAAGCCAGCCCCAATTAAATGTTGTTTTTATAAGACTTGCCTTGGTCATGGTGTCTGTTCACAGCAGTAAAACCCTAACTAAGAAAGGGGCTGACCCAAAACTGCTGAGTAGATACAGAAAGTACAACAGGAGCTAGCCTGTCCTCTGGTTCTCCACAAGCACTGCTCTTTGGCCTTTTGATCATCTGGCTTCCACACTTAAAATTCCCTCCCTGACAGTTCATCCACACTCCAGGGCTCTCTGTAAATACTTGATTTCCCCAGCCTTAGAGTTACTTCTCTTTCAGTCTTGGGTTTCCTGACAACAACCTCCATGTCATCAAAAGTCAAACCACTCAGGGCTCCTAAATACACGTTTTGCAAGGAAGCAGAATATGATATCATCTGAACAGGTAGATATTCATGCCCGGGGGATTCTTTTCTCTCATTACAGGGGTCATAAACCCCCACAAGCTTAATAATAACATGTGTCCTTATAAGCTAGGTCTGCTGCTGACTTACTACACTTGACATGAACTGAGTCTTGTGGCTTTGATAGCATGGTAAGCCAGTTCGCAAAGACTTGTACTTTCAATTTCTCACCTTATCATTCCTGCTCTCTTTCCTCATTAAGTGGAGATGTGGGCTGGCAAACTCTCAGTATCAAGTCTAAGTTTCTGATGCTATCCATTTTACTTCATATGGGTCAATAGGGTTGAGGTTAAAATGAACTTAGGATCAACCATTCACAACTTACTGCTATAACATGTTCATGGGGCTAAATAGATGACTCAGCCCCTAAGAGCACTGACTGTTCATTTAGTGTCATATATTTAATTCCAGCACCTACACAATAGCTCAAGATCTATTGGTAATTTCTGTCATGGAGAATCTGATGGTACACTCTGCTCTCCACTGGTACCTGTCTTGCATTTGGTGTATGGCAGCAAACATTAAATATCTTAATTAAATTCATTTTAAATGAGAAAATATTGTATAAAGAAAAACTTTACAATTTGCAATCACACACACACACACACACACACACCATTCACATCTCTGGTGCCCTAGAAGGCCAGAAGATTGTATCAAATGCCATGGACCCATAAATACAAGGAGTGTGCAGCTATCTGTTACAGGTGCTAGAACCCAAACTTGGATACCCAAGAGGTGGAGCAATATTGATCAAAATTTCCAGCCCTCCAACGTGTTAGTGGAAAACAGAAGATGAAGACGCTTGATCATTCCTCTGTCCCATTACTTGAAGCTTATGAAAGTCTCTCTAGATGGCTGTTGAAGGACTCATGAGCTTTCTGTCCTTCTGTGAATGGACTCTCCACAATGTTTATTTTCCTGCTTGATACAATTCTTTACATGTGAGTAGTTTTGTTTTTTTTTTTTTTTTTTTTTTTTCCCCTTGTTCAGGTCAACCCCACTCGCTGCACCCAGCTCGCTCCGGCCAGCCCCACTCGCTCCAGCCGCCCCCGTACAGCACCGGCTCCCTCCAGTCGGCCCCACTCACTCCAATCGGCTCAGCTTGCTCAGGTTGGCCCGTTCCCTCTGGTTGTCCCCCCTCACTCCAGCCGTCTCAGTTTCTGCTCGCTCCAGCCAGTTCTGCTCCCTCCGGTTGGTCTCTCTGCTCCAAGGATTCATTTTTCTTATTATTTATCATTATTCGTTTTTCTTATTATTTTCTTATTATTCTTCATAAGAATAAGTACGCTGTAGCTGACTTCAGATGCACCAGATCTCATTACGGGTGATTGTAAGCCACCATGTAGTTGCTGGGATTTGAACTCATCACCTCGGAAGAGCAGTCGGGTGCTCTAACCCACTGAGCCATCTCACCAGCCAGCCCTACATGTGAGTAGCTTTGGTTGTCAACATCTGAGTCAGGTGGTGGGTGGAGCCTCTCAGAGGACAGCCATGCTAGATTATTGTCTGCAAGCAGTATCATTAATAGTGTCAGGGACCTGTGCTTACCCAAGAGATGATTCTCATGTTGGGCCCTTTTTGGTCCCTGTTCCCTCAGTTCTTGCTCCAACCTCAATCTCTGCATTTCTTGTAGACAGGGTAAGTTTGGGGTTGATCGATTTATGGGTGGTTTGGTGTCCCTATGGCTTCACTAGGGTTTCTGCCTGTCCACTGGTGGCAGCATTCCCAGGATCCATATTTGCAATGTTGTGAATCACAACTAGGGGCACCCTTATTGATTCCTGTGCGACACACCTATTCCAATAGCAATTCTATAGGAAGATAAAAAAATCAACTAACTAGGACCCTTGGAGCTCTCAGAGGATAAACTACTTACTGTCTAGGCCTTCCTTCACATATGTAGCAGATGTGTAGCTTAGATTGCCATATGTATATAGTCTGAAGACAATAATTTACTGATGTAATATTTCAACTACTCTTATTTGACCATCAGTGAGATGGCTCAGCAGGAAACTGCTACGTAGTGCAAAACTGGCAAGGTAATTAGTTGTCTTCAATGCTCCATATATTAGCCATTGCCAAAAAGCCTATAATCACATTTTACACACACATTCAAAGACACACACATACAGACACACACACACACAACACATGAGATTAACTAATGGGGAAGCATGTTAGAAGGAATAATAAAAGCATATATAGATTACAGATAATTGCAGATTATTGTATGTTTTTACACCAGTTAAGTGAAAATGTTACTTTGGATACACACATTATGTATTTAATTTTTTTTTATATTCTCTCCTATTAAGCAGTTTAACATTAATGTTGTTATACTGTGTTGACAAAAAAGGATACATAGGGGGTAAATCTTCTATTTTTGGACTTAGGAGGGTGACACATGATAATATAAAATTCTAAGTAGTCCTAACTCATTACTCACATCCAAGCCAGGCTGAATAATAACATCTCTAGGGAACTTATGAAAATATGACAAACAACATCAGGGACAAGAGCCACCACCCATTCACAAACACCTGTATTGAAGCATATAATTACATACAATTCAATTTTTAAATAGACAATGAACCACTTAGTTGATAGGCATTATATTATATCAATAGAAGCCAAAAGACATCTGCCACCAAGTAAAAGCATAAGACAAGAAACCTGTAGCCACAGAAGAAATATAAGAATAATCAAATATAGGGCAGGCAAGATGGCTCAGCGGTTAAGAGCACTGACTGCTCTTCCGAAGGTCCTGAGTTCAAATCCCTGCAATCACATGGTGGCTCACAACCATCCATAATGAGATCTGACGCCCTCTTCTGGTGTGTCTGAAGAAAGCTACAGTGTACTTATATATAACAATAAATAAATCTTGAAAAAAAAAAAAGAATCATCAAATACTTTCATCAGCTTGATGATGACTGTGAGATATAAATGATTTACTACACAGATTACATTTATAAGGTTTCTCTCCAGTATGTGTTCTTTCATGTATTGGAAGATGATTCTGGTGTGAATAGGCTTTATCACACTGATACATATTTAGAGTCTCCCTCTAGTATGTATTCTTTTATGGCTTTGAAGATGACTGCTTTGTGTAAAGGCCATACGACATTGATCACATTTGTAAGGTTTCTCTCCAGTATGTGTTCTTTCATGTACTTGAAGACTGCTGCGATGTGAAAAGGCTTTACCACATTGAATACACTCATAGGGTTTCTCTCCAGTATGTATTTTTTCATGTACTCGAAGATACCGGGGTTCTGAAAAGGCTTTCCCACATTGATTACATTCATAGGGTTTCTCTCCAGTATGTGTTCTTTCATGTACTCGAAGATAGCTGGGTTGTAAAAAGGCTTTACCACATTGATTACATTTGTAGGGTTTCTCTCCAGAATGTGTTTTTTCATGTTGTCGAAGAGAGATGCGTTGTAAAAAGGCTTTACCACATTGATTACATTTGTAGGGTTTCTCTCCAGTATGTGTTTTTTCATGTACTCGAAGATTGCCGGGTTGTAAAAAGGCTTTACCACATTGATTACATTTGTAGGGTTTCTCTCCAGTATGTGTTCTTTCATGTACTCGAAGATTGCCGGGTTGTAAAAAGCCTTTACCACATTGATTACATTTGTAGGGTTTCTCTCCAGTATGTGTTTTTTCATGTTGTCAAAGAGAGATGCGTTGTAAAAAGGCTTTACCACATTGATTACATTTGTAGGGTTTCTCTCCAGTATGTGTTTTTTCATGTACTCGAAGATTGCCAGGTTGTAAAAAGGCTTTACCACATTGATTACATTTGTAGGGTTTCTCTCCAGTATGTGCTCTTTCATGTTTTCGAAGATAGCTGCGTTGTAAAAAGGCTTTACCACATTGATTACATTCATAGGGTTTCGCTCCAGTATGTGTTCTTTCATGTACTCGAAGATAGCTGGGTTCTAAAAAGGCTTTACCACATTGATTACATTTGTAGGGCTTCTCTCCAGTATGTGTTTTTTCATGTTTTCGAAGATAGCTGCGTTGTAAAAAGGCTTTACCACATTGATTACATTTGTAGGGTTTCGCTCCAGTATGTGTTCTTTCATGTACTCGAAGACAGCTGGGTTGTAAAAAGGCTTTACCACATTGATTACATTTGTAGGGTTTCTCTCCAGTATGTCTTTTTTCATGTTTTCGAAGATTGCTGGCATATAAAAAGGCTTTACCACATTGATTACATTCATAGAGTTTCTCTCCAGTATGTGTTCTTTCATGTACTCGAAGATAGCTGGGTTGTAAAAAGGCTTTACCACATTGATTACATTTGTAGGGCTTCTCTCCAGTATGTGTTTTTTCATGTTTTCGAAGAATGCTGGCATATAAAAAGGCTTTACCACATTGATTACATTTGTAGGGTTTCTCTCCAGTATGTGCTCTTTCATGTACTCGAAGATGGCTGCGCTGTAAAAAGGCTTTACCACATTGATTACACGCATAGTATTTCTCTCCAGTATGTATTTTTTCATGTACTCGAAGATACTGGGGTTCTAAAAAGGCTTTCCCACATTGATTACATTCATAGGGTTCCTTTCCCGATTGTGTTTTTGCATGTTTTCGAAGATACTTGAACTGTAAAAAGGCTTTACCACATTGATTACATTTGTAGGGTTTCTCCCCAGAATGTGTTCTTTCATGTCCTCGAAGATACTTGAACTGTAAAAAGGCTTTTTCACATTCATTACATTTGTACGGTTTCTCTCTAGTATCTGTTGTTTTATTTATGTGGAGAGTACTCTGATATGCAAGCCCTTCACTATGTTGAAAGACTTCAGAGTGTTTCTCTCGAGTTTGGTTTCTTTCAAGGTTTTGAAGATGACTGTGGTATTTGAAGCCTTTATCACATTGTGTATATTCATAGGGTTTCTTTCCAGCAGGACTTCTTTTGTATCTACAATGATAACTGGGACATGTAAAATTTTATTACATTAATTACAATGATGACTCCTTTCTATTTGTATGAATTAGTTTTAAAATTTGGTCTAATTGTAGGGAAGATTCTGATCTTAGGGTTTTACCACAGGACTAGAGATATGGCTTAGCTGTTAAGAACACTGACTTCTATTCCAGAGGTCCCAGCTTCCATATGGTGGCTCACAACTATCTCTAATGGAATTCCATGCCCTATTCTCGTGTGTCTGAAAAAACTGGCAGCAAATTCACATACATAAAATAAATAATAAAATGAATCCATGAAAAAAATATTTTATCACATTGTTTTTGTTTGTTTGTTTGTTTGTTTGTTTTGAGACAGGGTTTCTCTGTGTAGCTCTGGCTGTCCTAGAACTCACTTTGTAGACCAGGCTGGCCTCATACTCAGAAAATCACTTGCCTCTGCCTCCCAAGGACTGGGATTGTGCCACCACACGCTGCTTTTATCACTTTATTTACAGTCTTGGTGTTCCCTTTCCTTGTGGGTTCTTTTTGAGTATTAGAGATACCTGTGATGTTTAGGGCAGTTATTACATTGCTCACATTTACACCAGACTTTACATACATCAAGTTTTTCAGATACTTGAAGACAACTGCATGAATTGACAGATTTACATCTATTATAATGTTCACAAATTTAATTGCACTGTGAGTCATATTGTATTTGAAATGTGAAGGATAATCAAAAATTCCATATTCCTAATGCTCATAGGATTTTCTGCAGTATGATTATACGGCTGTATTCCAAATCAAGCTGAAAATCTAAGTGACTACAAACTTGTATCACATACAGAAAGTCTCCTCAAAGTGGGGCCTATCATGAATTGTTCTTGATAGCCCTGTGCCTAATTATATTTGATTTCAATTTCATTGTCCTGTGAGTGGTTGTGAACATGGAATGAGTCAGCCCTCATGAGATTTCCTATAAACCTGCTTCCAAACTCAATTTGTAAAATAGAGCTGATGATTGGGCAGATTAAAGGGAAGGTTGAGTGGCAGGTGGGGAGAGTGAAGAAGGAGAAAATGGAAGAAGGAGAGGACATGGAGGAGGAAGAAAAGCAGAGCAGAAGCACATGGCTTGGAGAAACTGCCGGTTCTAAGGGGTCTCATGGATGGAGAAGATGGTAGAGTGAGTAGCAGTAGATCTGCCCAATCTAGGCACACAGCATGTGTTCATATTAACTGAGTTGTATTTTCATGGCCAGGGCCTATTTGGGTTGGAGATTTACTGCAACAGTCTATGATCTAATAAATAGTTCTAGTAAAGAGAGATACTGTTTCTTTAAAATCCCTCTGCACATATGGCCTGTATCCAGTATGACATATGATATACCTATTAAAAGAATAACAAATAAAGGGTTTCCACCTTACATTCACACAGTTTGACTTTTTGTTCCTCATATGGTAGGGATTAAGGTCTCTCCAGCACAACATCCTTAACGCTCATAAACTTCCTCTCTCACAAAACTTACCAGATTTAAGACAAGTATATGAGTAACAACAGCTTTACTATGAAATGACTATTTGCTCAGTAGAAGATTTTTTTTTTAAACATTTATTTATTTTATGTATATGAGTACACTATAACTGTCTTCAGTCACATCAGAAGAGGGTGTCAGATCCCATTATAGATGGTTATGACCCACCATGTGGTTGCTGGGAATTGAACTCAGGACCTCTGGAAGAATAGTCAGTGCTCTTAACCACTGAGCCATCTCTCCAGCCCCTCAGTAGAAGATTTTGGACATATACATATCACCTATTCAGTGTGTGTAAAATTTGCAATATCTGATTGGTGTGAATGTACATGGAATGGCAGTGGTTCAGTGTAGCTCTAATGGTGATATGATTCAAATAGTTACATATGTTAAGAAATACTGTGATGAGCGGAACATGGTGGCACACGCCTTTAGTCCCAGCACTCGGGAGGCAGAGGCAGGCAGATTTCTGATTCAAGGCCAGCCTGGTCTACAGAGTGAGTTCCAGGACAGAGAAACCCTGTCTTGAAAAACAAAAAATAACAACAACAAAAAAAGAAATACCGTGATAGAGGAATGCGTTGCAACAACCTATCAGTTGCCCTGAATCGAGGTACTTGGTTTTGTGAGAATCTAATAGTTAACAACTTACCTAAAGCAGTAAAAAAAAAAAAAAAAAAAAAAAAAATACTGTTACTGCCCCTTAAAACTTCTAGAACACATTAAATTTTTTTCAGAAGCACATTAGAATAAGGTTTCACAAAAAATTACCTTCCATATCTTCTATAATTTTGACAATGTTCTTCAATGTTATGGTCTTTCCATTTGTAGCCTAAAATATAGGACCAGAAAATAATTATTGTTGGTAATTACTCCAAAAGACACTATTTTCAGTAAACCTTATTCTTCACCTCATTCTTCCTTATTCTCATTCAAGATTACACAAGGGCATCAATAACAAAGAAATCAGCTGTTCTCCTACCTTAGTTTAAAACAGAAAGGAAAATTGAGGTTTACCTATAGTAGTGAGATTCCTGTAGATCTCCTGCATTACATCTCTGTAAAGTCTCTTCTGAGATGGATCCAGCAAGGACCACTCCTCCCGCGTGAAGTGTACATGCACATCATCAAAGGTCAATGCATCCTAAAATCCCATACATATGTACAACACAAAGTGTGATACTGATAATACTGTAATGAATACTTCACTGACAACATATTCATTTGATCTTGATAATTCCCATAGGTAGCCCATGACAGAGAAATACTGGTATAACCATGAAATCATTTTCAAACCAAATTATGAAAACCAAATTATGGGGCTGGAGATATGGCTCAGTGGTTAAGAGCGCCGACTGCTCTTCTGAAGGTCCCAAGTTCAAATCCCAGCAACCACATGGTGGATCACAACCATCTGTAATGGGATCTGATGCCCTCTTCCTGTGTGTCTGAAGACAGCTAGAGTGTACTAATATAATAATAAAGATTAAAAAAAATACCAAATTATGAGGTTCACTTGAGAATGCTGTGCTCATTGAAGAGCATATTGTATATTGTCTAGCAAAAGAAATGCCAATTAAAATCCAGAGAGAGAGAGAGAGAGAGAGAGAGAAACAGCATAACACCACTGACAAATCAGTATCAACAACAACAACAACAACAAAAACTATCAGCAAGTTGGGTGTATTTGCTCATGCCCGTAATGGCAATGCTCATCAAGTACAGGCATGTGTATCTCACTGACTTGTATGCCACTCTGGTCTATTAACCAAGTTACAAGAAGGCCAGAACTACTCATTATGACCCTGTCTCTGCTACAAAAATCTATCAAACAAGCCAGGCGTGGAGGCACATGCCTTTAATATCAGTACATCCCAGAGGCAGGTGGATTTCTGAGTTTGAAGCCAGCTTGGTCTACAAAGTGAGTTCCAGGACAACCAGGGCTTTACAGAGAAATCCTGTGTCAAAAAAAAAAAAAAAAAAAACAACAAACAAACTATCAAACAAGAACAAAAACTAAAACAAAAATCAAAGAAAACAAAAGTACCCAACGAACCCAACAACAATAAAACGAACAAAATAAAAGCCCAAAGAAGAAAGATAGAAAGAACCTCATAGGTTTTCAGTGAACTTCCTACAAAGAATTAAATAGTCACTGTAGTTCTCTCTTCATATTCCAAGAACCTGAAACTCCCCAGTTTAAACTGTAAAATTAATAAGATGTTACTTAAAGGCAATCAATGTTTATAGTTATAATAAACAAATGGAAACATTATCAAAGGGAATGTTTTTCATAAGTAAACAACATAGTGCAGGAGAGATGGCTCAGTGCTCAATATGTCTTGCTGGTCTTAGATATAGGACTCACTTGCCAGTACTTACTATGGAAGCTCAGAACTATTCATTATTCCAAGTTCAGGAGTTCTGAGGCCATCTTTTGACTAAAGTGAGGACCAAGGACCCAGAGGTGCATATGCATTCATAGTCATTCAAACATTTCAAAACAAAGACAACATGTAGAAAGATTGTCTCACTCTTAAAATCAAATGAATCAGAAGGATCAGGCAGTATTAATGTCACGAATACGTGCCATCCTGGGAATTAGAATAATATTCTCTGGCAAATTTCATTATTCAAGATGTGAGTGAAGCAAAAAACAACAATACATGATTGTCATGTGCAAAAAAACATCCATTCCAGGCCCTGAAACAATAAACCCAGGCCTGATGACCCATATATAATCTCAGCCAAAAAGAGCCAGATCATTAGATCTCTAAATTTAGGTCCATTCTAATCTACATAACTACTTCTAGGACATCCAGGGTTTCACAGAGAAACCCTGTCTTCAAAAAGAAAAACAACAAAATTAAAACAAGAAAAGCATTACAATAGCAAAAACAGGTAGGACTGAATGGGAAATACTTCTACACTATCATATAGTGTATTTGATTTAGGGATAGAGACTATTATGGTGACAGCATGACAGCTTGAGAAAAACGCTGACAGATCACTTTTAACCACAAACCAGTAGACACAAAAAACAGGAAATGGGTCTATCCTATCCTCAAGGAGGACTTTCATCTAGACACTTTCCTCTTACGCAAGCTTCAATGACCTCCCTGCAAATAGTTATTAAAGACAAATGAGTGTGCAAAGACATCATCCCAGAGAGAAGATTTTTCATTCAATTGACTACATTCTGACTCTGGTCATTGCAAGTTCATGGTCATTGCATGAAGAATATATTTATAGTCTAACTTTAGAGATTCCCATATTCTACAACAACTTGTACCCTGTTCAAATGTCCAAACTTTCTGGGGACAGTAAAGGCAGTCTCTTGATTGAACCACCTTGTAAAATCAGAAAACAATGTATCCCTTTCCAGCATACAGTGGCATAGAATACATATTACTATTGCCAAAGAAAGGAATGGGTATAAAGTTAGAGAAGATTAAAGGAAAGCAAGACAGAACCCCAGCAGGACAAACACCCAATCCTGTAGTTGTGTCTCAGACTCATGCAGCTTCAGGTTCAAAGGACTTAGATGGCCCTACTCCTCAACTTCTCATAAATCTTCCTCTTTGGTTCCTTCCACTCTCTACACACAGCTGTTCATGGCCGACATCTCATCACTTAGATGGATCAGCACCTTGTGTTCTCAAAATGCAACTCAGGCTTCAACCTCACATTTTCTTCTTCTTTTTTTTTTTTGAGACAGGTTTCTCTGTATACCCGTGGCTGTCCTGGAACTCAGAAATCTGCCTGCCTCTGCATCCGGAGCACTGGGATTAAAGGCGTGTGCCACCATGCCCGGCTTCAATCTCACATTTTCATGCAGGGAAGTCTTACAGTCTCATAAACGCAGCTCTGATTCTGTCAAACATAGATGGCTGGAATACGCAAGCAACTAAAACCACACACTAAGAATTCATGACATTATCGTTTTCATCTTTCCTGATTCCAGAATCAGTACAAGATATGCCAAATTTTGCTTCCAAGTTGCTTCCTGGAGCTCTGAATCACTTTCTCTATTCATTACATTACACCAAGTCTTAGCAGAATAGTGTGACCATTTGGGAACCCTCTTAGGCTTTCAATGGAGAGCAATGGCCTTCTCTTTAATGGTGATACCATCCTTAAAACTCCTGTCTCTTTCAGCACGTGACTACCATGCACACTCACTAGTGCTGTTTTTCTCCAGGAACCACAGACTTGTTTTTACTTTTCCCCACCAGCTGCTTTTATTCCATTCTAGTTGTGGATTAGCCACTTTTTTTTTCTATTAGATATTTTCTTTATTTACATTTCAAATGTTATCGACTTTCAGGTTTTCCCCTCCAAAAACTCCCTCCTCACATATCCTCCTCCTCCCCCTGCTCACTAACCCACCTACTCTCCCTTCCTGGAAAGGAATTCCTCTACACTGGGGCATAGAGACTTCACAGAACCATGGGCCAATGAACCACGTGTAATAAACACCCAGCAGATTCAATACTCAGTCAAAGAAATCATCCCATTTTCTTTTAATTTTGCCTTATTTAATTTCTCAGGGCAGTAGCAGAAAAGAAAAGATTTCTGGCCAAAATATCATGCAAATGACCTCAAGCTTAATTTCTCATGGAGTCTATTTTCCAGTGAAATCCTTTCACTTCAAATTTCTCTATCTCCATTACTAACAAAACTTCAATCATCTAGCTCATACAAAAAAAAAAAAAAAAAAAAAAAAAAAAAAAAAAAAAAAAAAAAAAAAAACGGCCAAGTAAGCTCTGTGTACAATTTTGGTACCTCAACTCCTGATATCTTCAACATTCATCAAAAAGACAAATTCACAGGTTCTGTCCAGAAACAAAAATCACCTTTGAGCTACATTTTTGGCCTAATTTGCATCCCTGCTGTTGTGATAAACCTCTAACCAAAAGCATCTCTTGTAATGATTGGGTTTATTTGGCTGTTTGTGTCAGATCAGTGTTCATCCTTTTGGGAGCTTAAAATACAAACTCAAGCTACAAAAGGAAGGAAGGAAAACCATGGCAAACACAGTTATCTGGCTTTCTCTCTGGTTTGGTCACTGCCTCATGCTCAGGTATCTATATAATCCAGTCCAGGACCACTTACCTAGGGATAGTTCCACCCTCAGTGGAAGAGCCTTTCCACACCCATCAACAATCAACACAAGCTCACAAACATAGCACCCAGTCATTCTGATGGGCATATACCTTCCATTGAAGCTCCCTCACATGAAATGATGACAATTGAAGCTAATCAGGGCACAGACACAATAATAGGTTAAAAAAAATGTTCTGTTTAAAGCCAAACAAACCAATGTGTTGAGCACATCAATGACTTAAATAGCAAAAACTGAAACATTGAAATCTGCAATAACTGGAAAACATACATGTGCCAAGAAATGAGGAAAGGCAAATCTTTAGAGTCAAGACGAGTAAACTAAAACTGAAAGACCCCCAAGATGTTTCCCCCTGAAATGTACAGCCAGTGAGAAGCTCTTTGTTAGCAAGAAGACCTAGCCTGACTGTCTGTGTCAGAGACCCAGAGATAACTCCAAGATAGAGTTATTCCTATAATGCACTTAAAGACAATTTTCTTATGGGAACCTGAACTTTTACCCGATACCACCCTGCCCCGTCTGATTCTGAGGAAAACATGTTTGTCTTCCC
>LR749490.1:6360206-6382648 GCA_902729485.2 Mus minutoides
CCTCCCCAAACTTGTGGTTTTAGCCCTTAAAAATGCTAAGAAAATTAGAATCGGGGTCAGACTCCTCTATCCCTGTGTGGAATATGAGTCTCACCCTAGCTTGCTAGCTTAGAATAAACCTCCTGCTGTTTGCATCAAGTTCGGCTCTGGTGTCTTCCTGGGGGACGTGCTCTCCGGGGACTGGATAAGGGTCTCCCTATGCGGGGGTCTCTTCAAAACTTTCTCCACAGAAAGTCCCCAAATCAACAAAAACTCTAGGAACTAACATAATATAGCAAATTTAAAGGTCTATCATTTTTTCAGAGAAACAGCAATATAACTTAATTATAGTTAGTAAAATAACATAACATAAATGTCACCATTGATAAAAGAAGACACAAATATAGACCTATACATACAATATTCCTTGGAACAAAACCCCACAGCACTATAGTCAAAATCAAAATCAAAGAAATCACTGACCAGCACATACCCCATGCACTCTGGTTCTTTCCTTTCCCAATTATAGATATTGTATTCAGATTAGAGGAGTATTCTGATTGGAGAGATTTCCTTAAAGCATTCTAATGTTTCAAAACTGGATGAAATAGTTTTCACTGCTAAAAGTATCTCATTGTCTCATGATAAAGAAAAGGGTGTCTGTTAGGTTCACTTGTAACCCTTTTGTTTCCTATGATTGATGAAGATTAGATGTAAGTCTGCACCAGAGTAAGGAGGTATACACTTTTCAACACTAAATGAAAGACAACAAAATATCCAGCTAAAGAGTTTGTTTTGCTCTTTTGAAAACAATTGTACCCTCAATTTTCTGTATGTATTTGTGTGTATGACAGAATGCTTTCCATGTGTGTACAGGTGACTCACCAGAGAAGTTGTCAGATCCTGTGTATTTGGCACAGCAGATGTTTGTGAGCCTCCTCACATGAGAGTTGCTATCTGAATTCAGGTCAACTCCAAGGACATTCACTATGTGACCTGCCCAGGCCACATTCTATTTTTTTTCCCATTAACAAACAAACAAAGCCGGGCGTGGTGGCGCACACCTTTAATCCCAGCAATCGGGTGTCAGAGGCAGGAGGATTTCTGAGTTCGAGGCCAGCCTGGTCTACAAAGTGAGTTCCAGGACAGCCAGGGCTACACAGAGAAACCCTGTCTCGAAAAAAACCAAAAAAAAAAAAAAAAAAAAAAAAAAAAAAAAAAAAAAAAAAAAAAAAAAAAAAAAAAAAAAAAAAAAAAAAAAAAAAAAAAAAAAAAAAAAAAACAAAAACAAAAACAAAACAAAAAAAAAAAAACAAAGATATTGCAGATCAATAATAGAAACCTAATGAATGAAGAAGTAAAAATACATGATCCCTGGGAACCTGATGTCTCTGTATTAAGATGTTGGGTATGGGACAAGGTAAGATGCCTCCAGACTTTTCCTACTCTCTGTTACCTGGGACCCAGTACTCACGGTTGGCCATGGTGATGCAGCTTCCTCTCCTACTGTCCATGCCTCAGGTAGACACCACAGACAATCCCACCTTCCCATCCTGTAATCGCTATTCCTGGTTGCCAACTTGACTATATCTGGAATGAATTACAATCCAGAATTAGAGGTTCTCTTATTTAGGCATGGTGGTACACACCTTTAATTTGGGCCACACTATTTGCTGGAGAACTACATAAAGACATCAGAAGGCAGGAAGATTCGTTCTTCTTTACCTGCTCACTATTACTTGCCAGGTACATCTGTTAGAATCTACTTCTGAAGAAAACCAGCTGAAACAAGTAGCCTGTGAGGTACTGAGCAACTTCTAGATTCATGGACTTCCCATTCACAGCAGACCACTGTTGCGGCCATCACAGTATATTCCCTCAATATTGAGAGGCATTTTATAAATTCTGTGATTCTAGAGAGCCCTGACTAATACACATCCCTTCAGGTGATCCCTTTGTCCTCACTACAAACTATGGTCAGACACCCCTGATTAATCACAGGCCATGCCTACCAGAAGACTAGCCAGTCTGTACAAAGACTTACCACCCTATTACTTACCAGTAACTCTATTCTTACATTCACCCTTAGCACTAGAACAAAATAGTAGGGGAAGCTTCCTCTCCCCCTATTTATGCCTTCTGGAGATAATACACACCATCCCCACCTGTCTTTCCTATCCTACCTCATTTCTGTTCAACCTCATGCCATGCTTGCCAGAAGACCAGGTAGGCTGCCCACAAATCCATGAATGCTACCAGTTTCCACAGACCCAATCTTCACAGCTTCCTTAGCAATGGACCAGAATAGCAGAGACAACTTCACCAATCCCCTTCATCTATGGCTCCTTTGGATAGCTAAGATCATGTCTCCCTGGCCTCCTTTTCATCAAGCCTCTAACATAAGCAAGCATTCCCACTTGAACACACTAGCCAAGAAGGCCAGTAAAATAGGCAGCATTCAGCCAGCACACTCTGGAAATACAGAGGGCAAACAGAACCACAGGAATAAAAATCCCTTGCCAGATGAACCCATAAATCAAAACCTAAACCAATAATCACCCCAAACTCAGATGCCTGGACACCAGCACAGGCAGATAATCATCAACATCCAGGGAAACAGGTTAGCAACAGAGATAAACTATCCTATCCCAACAGGTCCTGAATATTCCAACATGTCTCCTAGAATTGTACCTGTGCTCTCCAGAGAGATTGTAAAACCAGAAGGGCTTGGACACAGATTCTATGATTACTAAACGTACAAAATTTCATTTACCATTAAAAAAAAGTACGATATTGAAACAGTATATATCTACAAATACAACCCTAAAAGAGGTTGAGAAAAGGAAAAATCCAACACAAGGTTACCTACACACATGAAAACACAGAAAATAAGTAACCTCACATTATCAGGAGAAACAGAAGCACACACACACAGACACACACACACACACACACACACACACACACACACAAACTATCACCATCAACAAGAAACAAAATACAAGAATTAGTAATCACTGCTGGGTGCACACCTTTAATCTCAGCACTTGGAAGGCAGAGGCAGGCTGATTTCTGAGTTTGAGGGCAGCCAGGTCTACAAAGTGAGTTCCCAGGACAGCCAGGGATACAGAGAAACCCTGTCTCAAAAAAACAAAACAAAACAAAAAACAAAAAGAATTAGTAATCACTGTTCACTGATGTTTCTTAATATCAATGGCCTCAAGCTCTCCTATAAAAACACACAGACTAACAGAATGGACCATAAAACTGCACGCATCCTTCCACTGCATACTAGAAACCCATTTCAACATCAAAATAGATATTACCACAAGGTAAAATGTTGGAAAAAGATATTCCAGGCAAAGAGACTTAAGGAACATGCTGGTATAGCCATTTTAATATCTAAAAAATATACTCTTCAAGCCAAAACTAAACTAAAATAGATAGAAGGCAGTATATATTATGAAAAATAATGCTCCAAGATAACATTTCAATTCATAACAATAAACCCCCAAATAGATTAGCTAAAATTGTAAAAGAAACACCTTTGCAGATTAAGTCACACACTGACCCTCAAGCATTTATAGTGGGAGATTTCAATATATCATTGTCACCAATAGACAGGTCCAGCATACAAAACTTTAACAGAAAACAACTCAAGCTAACTGAAAATGTAAGCCAAATGGACTTAACCTGATATTTACAGCCTGTTACACCCAAACACACACAAAAATGTATGCAATTCATGAAACTGTCTCCAAAGTTAGTGACATACTCAAACGTACTGCAACTCTCTATAGCTATGAAAACCTCGAAATGAGCTGCTGCCTCCTATCAGAGCACATGGATTAAAGCTGCACATCTGCAGCTACAGAAACGGCAGACCAGGAACAAACTCATGGAACTGAAGAACTCTGTACTGAAGGGAAAATGTGTCAGACAGTGATGAAGAGAGAAATTAAGTTTTTCTGAATTCAATGAAAATGAATACACGACATATCCAGACTTATGGGACACAATGAAAATTCTGATAAGAGGACAGGTCATAGCACTGAGTGCACACATTAAGAAGGAGGGGGTGGGGAGCTGTCTTACTAGCAACTTAACAGAACACCTGAAAGCTTTAGAACAGAAAGAAGTCAGCACACCTTACAGGAGTAGATAGCAGGCAACTATCAAATTCAGGACCAAAGCCAACAACAACAACCAGTGAAATTCACAGTAGATTCTTTGAGAAAAAGCAACAAAATAGACAACTCTGATCCAAACTAAAATAGAAAGAATATGCAGATTAAGAATATCAGAACTGCTGGGCAGTGGTGGTGCATGCCTTTAATCTCAGGCACTAGGAGACAGAGGAGCTGGATTTCTCAGTTTGAGGCCAGGCAGCTCTACAGAGTGAGTTCCAGGACAGCTAGGGCTACACAGAGAAAACCTGTCTGGAAAACAAAACTGACAAATAAAAGAAGAGAAATGAAAAAGAAAGAGGAAGAGAAAGAGGAAGAGGAAGAGAAAGAGAAAGAGAAAGAGAAAGAGAAAGAGAAAGAGAAAGAGAAAGAGAAAGAGAAAGAGAAAAGGAAAGGACAAAGAATATCAGAACCAAATGGGGCCATTTCAACAGACATTGAGGAAATCCAGATAATCATAACAATATACTTTATAAACCTGTGCCTCTCCTAATTTGGGAGAATAAAACACATGAAGAATTTTTTTTGATAGGTACGACTTACCAAAGATTAAACAAAGATCAGATAAACAATGTTAATAGACCTATAACCCCCAAGTAAATAGAAGTCATTACAAGACTCCCAACTGAAAAAACAAAAAAACAAAAAAACAAAAAGGAGGCTGGATGGTTTTAGTGCAGTTTTCAGTCAGACTTTCAAAGAAGACTTAATGCCATTAGTGCTCAAAGTATTTTACAAAACAGAAACAGAAGGAACATTACCCCAGACCCTCATACTCAACATACACAAAAACTCAACAATAAAGCATATTACAAACCAATTTCCCTCATTAACATGAATGCAAAAATACTCAATAAACAACTTGCAAACTGAATAAAAAATACATCAAGAAGATTACCAACCATGATTGTGAAGGCTTCACCTGAGGGATGAAGAAACGGATCAACATAAAAAAATAAAATAAAATAAATGGAATCCACTATACAAATAAAGTGACTGACTAAGTGGCTGGGTAGAAGATTAACTGAAAACAACCACCAAAAAACCTATATAAAAATGATACATAGGCTGGGAAAGAAATTGGGGGAACAATACCCTTCAAAATACCCTCAAATAATAATTTAAGATCACTGACTGTTCTTCCAGAGGTCCTGAATTCAAATCCCATGAACCAGATAATGGATTACAACCACCTGTAGTGAGATCTGATGCCTTTCTCTGGTGTCTCTGAAGATAGCTACAGTGTACTTATATATAATAAATAAATAAATCTTAAAAAATGAAAGTGGAATTCTCAACTTCACTTCAACAAACACTTCCAGGATAGCCAAAACAATCAAAAACAATAAAAGAACTCCTGGAAGAATCACAATTCATTTATTTATACATATATACTGGTTTTTCGATTCAGGGTTTTTCTGTATAGCCCTGTCTGTCCTTGAATTCAGTCTGTAGGCCAGGCTGTCCTCAAACTCAGAAATCCGCCTGCCTGGGCCGCCCAAGGGCTGGGATTAAAAGCATGTGCCACCACATCTGGCTTGGAATCACAATTCCTGATTTCAAGCTGTACTACATAACAATAGTGATAAAAACCCAATGGTATTTTTACAGAGACAGACAGGCAGATCAAGCGAATAGATTGAAGACGCAGAAATGAACTCATACACTTATGGACACTGAGTGATCTTTGGCAAAGAAACAAAAACCATATGATAGAAAAAGAAAGCATCTTCAACAAATGTTCTGGTCTAACTGGAAATATGTATATAGAAGAATGAAATTGATCAAATTTGTCACCCTGCACAAGATAGATCAAGGACCTCAACATAAAACCAGACACACTGAATCTAATAGCAGACAAAGTAGGGAATACCCTTGGAAGCATTGGTACAGGACACAGAATTTCCTGAGTACAAAATCAATGGCTCAGGCTCTAAGACCAACACTTAATAAATTTTTTGAAAATGAAAAGCTTCTGTAAGTGAAAGGACGCTGCCAATAGAACAAAACAGCAGCCTACAAATTGAGAAAAGATGTTCACCAACCCTATAGCCAATAGAGGGCTAATATCTAAAAGTTATAAAGAACTCAAGAAGTTAGATGCCAAAAAGAGAAAAAAAAAAAAAACCAACCTGATTAAAAATGGGATACAGAGTTAACCAGAATTCTTAACAGAGAAAAGTTCAAATGACCTAGTATCAATTCAATAAATGTTCAACCTTGTTGCTAATCAGATAAATGCAAACAAAAACAACCCTGAGATTCCACTTTCTGTGAATCAGAATGGCTAAAATTGAAAACTCATGGAACAAAGCATGCTGGCAAGGACACTGAGAAAGGCAAACACTCCTCCATCTCTAGTAGGATTGTAAACGTGTACAACGACTCTGGAACTCAAGCTGGTGGTTTGTCAGAAAACTGAGTATAGGTCTATCTCAAGACCCACTTATAGCACTCCAGGGTATACACCCTAAAGATGTTCCACATATCGTAAGGAAACATGCTCCACTATGTTCATATCAGCCTTATTTATAATAGTCAGGCACAGGAAACAAAACGACTCATTTCAAAACTCTATTGTGGCAAGGCCCTTTAATATACTGGTTTATAAGTTTGATGAAAAGGACAGCAAAGGCATTGATTGCCTTGGGGAGCAACAGACTGGGAGTCAACAAAGCATGTCTCAGAAACCTTTTCCTAAAAGGCTGAAGATGCAGCAGTTCTAGAATCCATATGCCTTCCCTGTGAGAGATCACTATGCACACAATGAGAACATTAATTAAGAAATATTTCTTTTAGTGAGTTCCAGGACAGCCAGGGCTGTACAGAAAAACTCTGTCTCGAAAAACCAAAGAAAGAAAGAACGAACGAACGAAAGAAAGAAAGAAAGAAAGAAAGAAAGAAAGAAAGAAAGAAAGAAAGAAAATCTCTTTAACAATAGCATGAGTCAAGAAAGAAAGAAAGAAAGAAAGAAAGAAAGAAAGAAAGAAAGAAAGAAAGAAAGAAAATCTCTTTAACAATAGCATGAGTCTAGCACTGGTTAATGCTCAATGAGGAGCCAGTCTAGAACAGACCTTGCATACCACAACTGTCAACACCCTTAGTCTCTTTTATGTTCAGCCTCCAGGTTACACTTTGAACAATTTGGGACAGAAGACTGCAAGTCTAGCCACTTAGGCAGAGGGGAGATTTACACAGCAAAGACACCCCAGAAGCACTTCTTAAGTACATCAGAGACCTGAAACAGTGACACAGTCCTAAGTGGAAGATCCCAAAGGATGAAAAGCAGAAGAAAGGCAGAAGGTACAAAGTACAAGAGTTGGGATGGGGAGGTCTCGCACAAGCAATATCTTATGCCAGGTCAGCTTCTTAAGAAGAATACCATCTTTTATACTCCTTCCTGCGGTGTATTAAGTCAGCAGACACTGTTACACGATGGGATAAACTCGTAGGAGTCTAAAACAGTGCTGCGCAGCTGACCAAACAAACAAAATTGTAGAAGATACTGGATGAGCTAGGCATTTCTCTGTTTGCCATCTTGCCAAGAATGGTTCAACACACAAGTCCAGGCTCCAAATGCTTCCACAGAGGCAGACCCAGAGCAAAGTTATTCGGAGGTCGCCTCCATGCTCAGGGAGCAGCTAAGACCACAAACAACCTCACACGTGGCCCTGTGGAGCTGCGGTTCCCGGTTCCCACCCAGCCCCAGGGAGGACTCACCATACTCGCTCCCGCTGTTCAATCGCCTGCTCCTTCCCATTGCAAGAAGTTGCCATATACTCACCATGTCGCGGGTTCAGAGTTCGCCTGAACTCCCCTCACAGCTCCTGGCAGTAGCACAGAGAGCAGGACACACAAACCACTCGAGCATCTCCAGCAACATGGCACCCGGAAGCACCCGGCTCCACTTCTGACTGGCAGGTCAAACTGGAGGCCTCGATTGGCCAGCGCGTTTTGAGTGACATAAGCACCTCCCTTAAGATTAGTGTGTGATGAAGGGACACAGCACAGTGATTCCTGGCTCATGCTGCTGGTCCAGGGCCAACCCTTTTCCAGATAAGTAGGGTAGAGTGCACTCAAGGGTTAAGTCAAGGTGGTTGTGTTAGGACCCCCAGGGGCCCAAATGTTGAGAACGCAACCTCCAGAAACACAGCTTGACAATAGATTTCTGCAATGCAAGAGGTTTTTATTCCAAAGCATGTAGGGTGGCTCAGCCTCACAGGGAGAGTCGACCCTGATTGCTAACAGTACAGTTTTTATTTTTTTAATACTCTTTTTTGTGTGTGTTTGTGTTTGTGTGGAGGGGGTGTTACACAACTTTATTATTGTTGGCTAGCAAAGTAACACTTATGTTTTTTTACTTTTGGTGGTCAGTTAGCAACCTGTCAGAAACTTTGTCAAAAGGTGGGTTTATATTAGAACTCAAACTGAGGCCGGGTTATTATTGTTATGGCTAATATGAGAACAGCTAGCCTTGTTTTGTTTTGTTTGTTTGTTTGTTTGTTTGTTTGTTTTTTGAGACAGGGTTTCTCTGTATATCCCTGGCTGTCCTGGAACTCACTTTGTAGACCAGGCTGGCCTCGAACTCAGAAATCCGCCTGCCTCTGCCTCCCGAGTGCTGGGATTAAAGGCGTGCGCTACCACGCCCGGCTGCCTCTGATTCTTTCTGCTGCTTGTTGGGTTTCTCAGAGGGCAACCATGCTAGGCTCCTGTCTGCAATCACATCACAGCACCATTAACAATGTCAGGACCCTGGACCTCCCCCTTGAGCTGGATCCCAATTTGGGCCTGTCACTAGATTTCCTTTCTCTCATGCTCTTCCCCATTTTGTCCCTGCAGTTTCATCAGACAGGAACAATTCGGGATCAGAGCTTTTGACTATGGGATCGAAACCCCATCCCTGCACTTGATGTCATGTCCCTCCACTGGAGGTGGATCTACAAGTTCCCTCTCCCCACTATAGAGCACTTCATCCAACATCCTTCCCTTTGAATCCTGAGAATCTTACAACTTCCAGGTCACCAGTACCTTCTAGAGTGTCCCCCTACCTCCAGAGGTTAGCTGTTTCCATCCTTTCTGCTGGCCCTCAGGACTTCAGTCCTGTTCCCCAAACCCAATACCTGATCATTTTCCTTACTTCCCCTCACTGTGCCCTCTCCCAACCAGGTCACTCCCTTCCCCTGCCCCCCATGATTGCTGTCTTCTCCCACCCAAGTGGGTTTGAGGAAACCTCACGTGGGTCCTTGTGCTTGTTACCCTTCTGAGTCCTGTGGGTTGTGTCTTGGGTATTCTGTATTTTGGTTAATACCTACTTATTGGTGAGTACATAAATTTTGGATCTTAGTTACCTTAGTCACTCTGTTGCGAATTCTCTGTTTAGTTCTATAGCTCATATTTTGATTGGATTGTTCAGTTTTTTGGTGGTTAGCTTCTTGAATTCTTTATATATTTTGGATATTAGATGTGGGTGAAGATTTTTTCTCAATCTGTAGGTTGCTGTTTGTCCTATTAACTATATCCTTGCCGTACAGAAGCTTTCCAGTTTTATAAGGTACCATTTATCGATTCTAGATCTTAGAGAATGAGCCATTGGAGTTCTGTTTAGGAAATTTCCCCCTGTGCCAATGAATTTGAGGTTCATTCTCACTTTCTCTTCTATTTGATTCAGTGTACTGGTTTTATATTGAGGTCATTGATCCACTTGGACTTAAGCTTTGTGCAATGTGATAAGTGTGGATCTATAATCATTTTTATACATACAGACTACTGGTTAGACCAGCACCATCTAGTGGCCCTCAGGACTTCAGTCCTGATTCCCCACCCTCAAAACCTGATTATATTCCCTACTTCCTCTTCCTGTCCCCACTCCCACCCAGGACCCTCCTTCCCTCTGCCCCTTCCCCCACCGTGACTGCTTTCTTTCCCCTCCCAAGTGAAATTGAGGCAACCACACATGCACCCTTCAGCTACTTCTCCCCCTTGCAAAAGAGTTTCACACTTTAATGAGGAACACAGTGTTGGGGCACAAAGGACCTTGCACCCACAGATCCCCAGGGAAACCAGAAATCTTAAATATACAGAGGCCTGCACTCAATTGAAGAAAATAAAGGGCTGGAGAGATGGCTCAGTCGTTAAGAGCACCAATTGCTCTTTCGAAGGTCCTGAGTTCAAATCCAAGCAACTACATAGAGGCTCACAACCATCCGTAATGAGATCTGATGCCCTCTTCTGGTGCATCTGAAGACAGCTACAGTGTACTTACATTTAACAATAAATAAATCTTTTTTTTTTTTTTTGGTTTTTCAAGACAGGGTTTCTCTGTCTAGCCCTGGCTGTCCTGGAACTCACTTTGTAGACCAGGCTGGCCTCGAACTCAGAAATCCACCTGCCTCTGCCTCCCGAGTGCTGGGATTAAAGGCGTGCGCCACCACGCCCGGCTTTTTTTTTTTTTTTTTTTTTAAAGATTTATTTATTTATTATATATGTAAATACACTGTAGCTATCTTCAGACACTCCAGAAGAGGGCATCAGATTTCATTACGGATGGTTGTGATCCACCATGTGGTTGCTGGGATTTGAACTTGGGACCTTCAGAAGAGCAGTCGGCGCTCTTAACCACTGAGCCATCTCACCAGCCCCAACAATAAATAAATCTTTGAAAAGAAAAAGAAAACAAAATACCTACATTCAACCTAAAAGTCTGGGAGTGGATTTTCTTTCTTTTCAGACCAAGCAGAGCCAGAGCAAGCATAGGTCCTGAGTTCAATTCCCAGCAACTATATGATGGCTCACAACCATCTGTACAGCTAAAATGTAATCATATACATAAAATAAATAAATAAATAAATAAATCTTTTTAAAAAATAGAAAACTCGGGATAGAAAACACATCAAAAGTTTAGAGGAAGGGGGCTGGTGATATGGCTCAGCGGGTAAGAGCACCCTACTGCTCTTCCAAAGGTGATAAGTTCAAATCCCAGCAACCACATGGTGGCTCACAACCATCCATAACAAGATCTGGCGCCCTCTTCTGAACTGTCTGAAGACAGCTTCAGTGTACTTACATATAATAAGTAAAATAATAAATCTTTGGTGGTGGCGCACGCCTTTAATCCCAGCACTCGGGAGGCAGAGGCAGGCGGATTTCTGAGTTCAAGGCCAGCCTGGTCTACAGAGCGAGTTCCAGGACAGCCAGGGCTACACAGAGAAACCCTGTCTCGAAAAACCAAAAAAAAAAAAAAAAAAAAGTTTAGAGGACGACTGCTCTTCCGAAGGTGATGAGTTCAAATCCCAGCAACCACATGGTGGCTTACAACCACCCGTAACAAGATCTGATGCCCTCCTCTGGTGCGTCTGAAGTCAGCTACAGCGTACTTAAGAAGAATAATAAGAAATGAATCCTTGGACCGGAGAGACCAACCTGAGCAAGCAAAGCTCTCCGGAGCAAGTGGAGCCGAACTGGGACAGCTGGAGCAAGCCAGGACTGCTGAAGCTAGCGGGGCCAGAGCGAGTGGGGCTGAACGGGGATGGCCGGAACTGAAAGATCCTGAGAAAATGTAACAGGTCTCAAAGACCCTGAAACTGGGAAAGAGATTTCATTATTAGTAGAAAGCCTTTACATAGCTAAATATAATAGCCTGAACATTTCTTGAATCTGTGTGCTTGCCCCTACTGTTCTTTGAATGCATATATTTGCCAACTGCTATAGCTCACTGCCAAGAGTTTGTGATAAGAATTTCACTTTGCACCTGTGCACCCGAGCATAAAAATCCTCCATGTACCCATTTCTCCTGTAGAAAGAATGGATATTGTCAGATATTGTCAAATCAGAAAAATCCCCTACTCTTTCCTCCTCCTTCTCTCCCTCTTGAGGAACCATAAAAACCGGGTCCTCTTTTCCCTCAGGGTCGACTCCTCTATCCACTTCCGGGATATGAGTCGTCCCCAGAGCTCTGGCTTTCCCCGAAAAAAGCCTCATGTGATTTGCAGCAAGCCTGGTCTTCTGTGAGTTCTTGGGGGATTCGCCAATATCCCGTGACTTGAGTGGAGGTCTCCCTACGGGGGTCCTTTCAGAACAAGCTGGGCCAACTGGAGCGAGCGGGGCTGGCTGGAACAAGCAGGGGCTGTACAGGGGCGGCCAGGAGCGAGTGGGGTTGGCCGGAGCTAGAGGAGGCAGTGAGAGCAAGCCAGGTCGAGCAGAGCCTCACTCAGTGAGGCTCAAGGGCCAAGAGCCTTTGCTCAGGTTACCACATGTACTAACAGAACCACCATCTAGCTCACAGTTCACTCCACTCCTTAGCTAATTGAACTCTAATAGTTCAGCAACCTGCTCTTCCTGGTCTGGTGACAGTGGCTCCCAGGGTAACAGGGCATGGCTTCTGGACTCCCTCATAGCTCCCTCCCTACAGCTACTTTAGAGAAGAATCCTGGAATGAACCTGTAAGCCCCACCCACTAGTACTACTAATTTCTTGGCTTACTCAGAGTCCTTCATTGGCTAATACAACCAAACTAGTTCTCAGGATATTAGCAGCTCCTCCAGAAAGGGATCAAAGACCAAAAGGCTCAGACAGTGAGGCCTTCCTAGCTCTGTCCTTCTGCCCTCTGGCCAGACAGAGCCCTAGACTGGGAAAATGTATTTTAGTCAAACTTTGGAGTTACCAGAGCACTTCCTGTTCTTCTTCCAAGGCACAGGGTCCTCTTTGTGAACATAACATGACACAATCAGTGTACAGTGCAGCCATCTATACTTCATAGAAAGTAAGTCCTGCACCCAAACTTCAGTCAATTTTTTTTTTTTTTGGATTTTCGAGACAGGGTTTCTCTGAATAGCCCTGGCTGTCCTGGAACTCACTTTGTAGACCAGGCTGGCCTCGAACCAGAAATCTGCCTGCCTCTGCCTCCCCAGTGCTGGGATTAAAGGCGTGTGCAATCACGCCCGGCTAACTTCAGTCAAATTTAAACAGAAATAATGATTAAAGTAAAAACTAACTATTAGCCAGCAGAGGTGGCACACGCCTTTAATCCGAGCACTTGGGAGGCAGAGGCAGGCGGATTATGAGTTTGAGGCCAGCCTGGTCTACAAAGTGAGTTCCAAGACAGCCAGGGCTTTACAAAGAGACCATGTCTTGAAAAACCAAAAGAAACAAAAAACAAAAAACAACTAGTCATTAATTTGAAAACAAGGTGTGGTAAATGAAGGTAAAAGAAAAAAAAGAAGAAAGAAAGAAAGAAAGAAAGAAAGAAAGAAAGAAAGAAAGAAAGAAAACCAAACCTGAGGCTGCTCCTAGGTATAATGGAGTGGAAAGTTTATTATGGATGAAAAGGAGGGCATAGGCAAAGGCATGGACATCTTGGAGAGTCCAGAGTAGTCATGAACATGAGCCCTGTAAGAGAGAAAGGAGAAAAGAAACAGACCAAAAGCAAAGGCTGGAAATGGTAGAGAAAAGGTCCAGGTCACCAAAATGGCTCAATTCCATCAGGAAGACTTGCACAGAGAAGGGCAGTCCAATCACTATGTTGGAGGTTGTGGTATGACAGCCATATCCTCGAACAGGTAGACTCTGAGGGATGCTGGGAGAACCTCAAGGCAAGGCAAGGTCCACTTTGACTTGTTAAATAGGTCATTTGTCCATGTGTTTGAAGCTTAATAGTAGAGTGGAATGAAAAGGGAGAAACGATTTAATTAAAAATCTCAAAACTCATTTTAAAGTTGAGATCGGCTTTGTGGGTCAATATTCTCTAGGGACTAGACATAAGTATTAGGGCACACCAGGTCTTACTGGTATATTTTCTCTCTGTTTATGCATTTTCAGACAGGAGTAATAACATGCCTGTTAGGAAGAGCCACACCAGTCTGTTCATATCTTCTGTATTGGTTAACTTGATGAAACTACAGAATTTTGGTTTCTAAAAATGAGTTCAGTTCTTTATCCAGAGTTTTGATTGCCCAGGTTTATGAAACCAAAACATCTTCAGTCAGAATTTTTACTGATCATCAAAATTTGATGACCTGAATACTCATTGCTAATGACAACCAAATATTGTGAAACATGAAAGCTCTCCCCCTTCTCCCTCCCTATCCGTCTCTGTGCTGTGAATACGGCAGCATCAGAGTTGGTCAGTGAAGTCAATTCTGTCTCAAGTCCCATTTCATTTTAAATGCCCAATAAAAGGAATGAAAGGCAGAGGACCCTCACGCACTGGTCTCTTTTCCATTCCATTGAGTAGTAAGGGTCAAGCCTGAAAGAGTTGAAGAAATATTTTCAAGTCA
Organism: Mus minutoides; assembly: GCA_902729485.2. Lineage (NCBI taxonomy): Eukaryota > Metazoa > Chordata > Mammalia > Rodentia > Muridae > Mus > Mus minutoides. The sequence continues at coordinate 6,374,644 of LR749490.1, forward strand.
CTGTACCACAAAGGCAGGATGAGTATACAAAGGTGCACAATGCCATTTTTTTATGGTTTTTTTTTTGTTCCTTTTTTTTGTTTGTTTTCTTGAGACAGGGTTTCTCTGTGTAGCCTTGGCTATCCTGGAACTCACTCTGTAGACTAGGCTGGCCTCTAACTCAAGAGATCCACCCGCCTCTGACTCCCAAGTGCTGGGATTAAAGGCGTGTGCCACCACGCCCAGATACAATGCCATTCTTAATCACAAGCCTGAGGGAAGCCAAATATTCAGAAAATATTATTCTAATGAGAAACTAATATTAAAGCACTTTAAGGAAGGAATTAAATTCTTAAACACTCGGAAACATTGCACAGGCAGAGGCAGACACAGAGGCAGGCAGAACTCTCTGAGTTCAAGGCCAACCTGGTAGATGGAACAAGTTCCAGGACCACAAGCTCATCACTCAGAAAAACCAGTTTTGAAAAACACACAACCAAACAACATAGTCAATATGGCCATGGTATCAAAAACAATCTACAAATTCAATGCAATTCCCCTCAAAATGCAAACACAACTTTCTACAGACATTGAAGTTGCAATTCTCAGGCTGGAGAGATAGCTCAGCATTTAAGATCACTGACTGTTCTTCCAGAGGTCCTGAATTCAAATCCCATGAACCACATAATGGATTACAACCACCTGTAGTGAGATCTGATGCCTTTTTCTGGTGTCTCTTAAGATAGCTACAGTGTACTTATATATAATAAATAAATAAATCTTAAAAAATAAAAGTGGAATTCTCAACTTCATATGGAAGAACAAACACTTCCAGGATAGCCAAAACAATCAAAAACAATAAAAGAACTCCTGGAAGAATCACAATTCATTTATTTATATATATATATATTGGTTTTTCGACACAAGGTTTTTCTGTATAGCCCTGGCTGTCCTGGAACTCACTCTGTAGGCCAGGCTGTCCTCAAACTCAGAAATCCGCCTGCCTGGGTCACCCAAGTGCTGGGATTAAAAACATGTGCCACCACATCTGGCTTGGAATCACAATTCCTGATTTCAAGCTGTACTACATAACAATAGTGATAAAAACCCAATGGTATTTTTACAGAGACAGACAGGCAGATCAAGCGAATAGAATTGAAGACCCAGAAATGAACTCATACACTTATGGACACTGAGTGATCTTTGGCAAAGAAACAAAAACCATATGATAGAAAAAGAAAGCATCTTCAACAAATGTTCTGGTCTAACTGGAAATATGTATATAGAAGAATGAAATTGATCAAATTTGTCACCCTGCACAAGATAGATCAAGGACCTCAACATAAAACCAGATACACTGAATCTAATAGCAGACAAAGTTGGGAATACCCTTGGAAGCATTGGTACAGGACACAGAATTTCCTGAGTAGAACATCAATGGCTCAGGCTCTAAGACCAACACTTAATAAATTTTTTGAAAATGAAAAGCTTCTGTAAGTGAAAGGACGCTGTCAATAGAACAAAACAGCAGCCTACAAATTGAGAAAAGATGTTCACCAACCCTATAGCCAATAGAGGGCTAATATCCAAAAGTTATAAAGAACTCAAAAAGTTAGATGCAAAAAAAAAAAAAAACAACCTTATTAAAAATGGGATACAGAGCTAACAAGAATCCTCAACAGAGAAAGTTCAAATGACCTAGTATCAATTCAATAAATGTTCAACCTTGTTGCTAATCAGATAAATGCAAACAAAAACAACCCTAAGATTCCACCTTCTGTGAATCAGAATGGCTAAAATTGAAAATTCACGGAACAACACATACTGGCAAGGACACTGAGAAAGGCAAACACTCCTCCATCTCTAGTAGGATTGTAAACGTGTACAACGACTCTGGAACTCAAGCTGGTGGTTTGTCAGAAAACTGAGTATAGGTCTATCTCAAGACCCACTTATAGCACTCCAGGGTATACACCCTAAAGATGTTCCACATATCGCAAGGAAACATGCTCCACTATGTTCATATCAGCCTTATTTATAATAGCCAGGCACAGGAAACAAAATGGTTCATTTCAAAACTCTATTGTGGCAAGGCCCTTTAATATACTGGTTTATAAGTTTGATGAAAAGGACAGCAAAGGCATTGATTGCCTTGGGGAGCAACAGACTGGGAGTCAACAAAGCATGTCTCAGAAACCTTTTCCTAAAAGGCTGAAGATGCAGCAGTTCTAGAATCCATATGCCTTCCCTGTGAGAGATCACTATGCACACAAGGAGAACATTAATTAAGAAATATTTCTTTTAGCGAGTTCCAGGACAGCCAGGGCTATACAGAGAAACTATGTCTCGAAAAACCAAAGAAAGAAAGAACGAACGAACGAAAGAAAGAAAGAAAATCTCTTTAACAATAGCATGAGTCTAGCACTGGTTAATGCTCAAAGAGGAGCCAGTCTAGAACAGACCTTGCATTCCACAACTGTCAACACCCTTAGTCTCTTTTATGTTCAGCCTCCAGGTTACGATTTGAACAATTTGGGACAGAAGACTGCAAGTCTAGCTACTTAGGCAGAGGGGAGATTTACACAGCAAAGACACCCCAGAAGCACTTCTTAAGTACATCAGAGACCTGAAACAGTGACACAGTCCTAAGTGGAAGATCCCAAAGGATGAAAAGCAGAAGAAAGGCAGAAGGTACAAAGTACAAGAGTTGGGATGGGGAAGTCTCGCACAAGCAATATCTTATGCCAGGTCAGCTTCTTAAGAAGAATACCATCTTTTATACTCCTTCCTGCGGTGTATGAAGTCAAGAAGACACTGTTACAGGATGGGATAAACTCGGAGGAGTCTAAAACAGTGCTGCGCAGCTGACCAAACAAACAAAATTGTAGAAGATACTGGATGAACTAGGCATTTCTGTGTTTGCCAACTTGCCAAGAATGGCTCAATACACAAGCCCAGGCTCCAAATGCTTCCACAGAGGCAGACCCAGAGCAAAGTTATTCGGAGGTCGCCTCCATGCTCAGGGAGCAGCTAAGACCACAGACAACCTCACACGTGGCCCTGTGGAGCTGCGGTTCCCGGTTCCCACCCAGCCCCAGGGAAGACTCACCATACTCGCTCCCGCTGTTCAATCGCCTGCTCCTTCCCATTGCAAGAAGTTGCCATATACTCACCATGTCGCGGGTTCAGAGTTCGCCTGAACTCCCCTCACAGCTCCTGGCAGTAGCACACAGAGCAGGACACACAAACCACTCGAGCATCTCCAGCAACATGGCACCCGGAAGCACCCGGCTCCACTTCTGACTGGCAGGTCAAACTGGAGGCCTCGATTGGCCAGCGCGTTTTGAGTGACATAAGCACCTCCCTTAAGATTAGTGTGTGATGAAGGGACACAGCACAGTGATTCCTGGCTCATGCTGCTGGTCCAGGGCCAACCCTTTTCCAGATAAGTAGGGTAGAGTGCACTCAAGGGTTAAGTCAAGGTGGTTGTGTTAGGACCCCCAGGGACCCAAATGTTGAGAACGCAACCTCCAGAAACACAGCTTGACAATAGATTTCTGCAATGCAAGAGGTTTTTATTCCAAAGCATGTAGGGTGGCTCAGCCTCACAGGGAGAGTCGACCCTGATTGCTAACAGTACAGTTTTTATTTTTTTAATACTCTTTTTTGTGTGTGTTTGTGTTTGTGTGGAGGGGGTGTTACACAACTTTATTATTGTTGGCTAGCAAAGTAACACTTATGTTTTTTTACTTTTGGTGGTCAGCTAGCGACGTGTCACAAACTTTCTCAAAAGGTCGGTTTATATTAGAACTCAAACTGAGGCCGGGTTATTATTGTTATGGCTAATATGAGAACAGCTAGCCTTGTTTTGTTTTGTTTGTTTGTTTGTTTGTTTTTAGGACAGGGTTTACTCTGTATAGCCCTGGCTGTCCTGGAACTCACTTTGAAGAACAGGCTGGCCTCGAACTCAGAAATCTGCCTGCCTCTGCCTCCATAGTGCTGGGATCAAAGGCCTGTGCCACCATGCCTGGCCTAAGAACTGCTAGTCTTGTTATGGCAGTTGAGGTCATTTTGTCAGTGCCCTCAGATGGGGAAGGGACCAAGCAGTCTTGAGCTTGTTTCCACTGGCAGGGAAAGGCTTGTTTAGATTAGCAGGATAAGGGCAAGGAGAAGTGCTTCCGAAGGGAAAAGATTCTCCAAACTGAGAATTCCTCAAGCAGCATGGGGGAAGGGAAAGGCTTCTGCAAACTGCTTTGCCTTACATTAGCCAGGCTAAAACTATATTTCTTCAGTTGCTGTACCAGGCTTCCATTCCAGAGCTAGACCTTTCCAGATCTGGAGAGATTTGCATTTCAGTAGCACTTGAGTCTGTCCTCTAACCCCCTATCCTTCCTATTCCAGCACTTCCCCTTCTCCCTCCTGTAATTAAGGCTGATAGCTTGCAGGCCCAGGATTCAACTCCCAGTGAAATAAACTGTGGTCCCCACAGGGGAAGGGTGCTCAGAACAGTAACAATTAAAGAGAGACTTTTCAGAAAAACACTAAGATTTTTGTTCTGTGGTTTCATGGTTGGGTCAGGTAAATTGCAGCTACTTTTCACCTGGCAGGTATGAGACTTTACTCAGCCGCGGGAGAAAAGCAAGAAACAGAGAATAAACTCTATGTAACACTATTGCTAGGCAGCACAACTTCCTCAGTGGGAAGAAGAAAAAAATGCACAACTATCTAGATGAACATAACTGATAGAATGGATCTCTCTGTATCTGTAGAAAGTGGATGTATTGGAATGGCTTCCAAGCTGTGGTCCAACCAGTCCAACAATGGCTGTCTGCAAATGGACAAGTGAAGAATAGAGCAGTGGTTCAGTCCATGTGGCCAGATGATGCTACTGGTCTTCAGTCTATACCACAATTAGGAAGAAGTAGGCCAGTATTCAAAAAACGGAGCTTCCTAGTCAGAGGTAAGACATGAAGACAAGGAGAAAGAACTTCCTTTATAAATGTAAGTCTGCCACTAGAAGCTGTGGCCTAGATTAAAGTTATCTCTTATCAATTCAAAAGAATCAGATTTAATAGGGAGTTTACAACTTAAAAAGGTATAATTATGAAAAATCCTTCACAGTACTGGGACTGTAGACGTTTTAGTTAATTCCATGTATAGCCTGTTTGACTACCAAGAATAACCATCACAAGGCAAGACAGAAGAGCTAAGACAGATTTTGCTCCATTTGCAGGAAAGGAGAACCTGGAAGTCGTTTCCAAATCAATGCTTTTTGTCTAATTTTAAAATTTATTTACTTTTATTCATTGTTGTTTTTTACAGTCCATACTTCATCCTCCTCCCTGTCTGCCCCATGACCATTCTTCAAACCATACCTCCTTACCCACCCCTGTCTCCAAGAAGATGTCCTCACCTCACCACCCATCCCCACCAGGCGTCCCCACTCTCTGGGGACTCAAGTCATTTCATGGTTAGGTGCATCTTCTCTCACTGAGGACCAACCACACTGTCCTCTGCTTTATGCTGCCTGCTTGTTGGCTCAGTGTCTTGAGAGATCTCAGGGTTCAGGTCAGTTGAGACTTCTGGTTTTCCCTGGGGCCCCACTCCTCCTCAGATTCTTCCAGCTCTCCTTAAATTCAACCACGGGGGTCCTGGCTTCTATCCATTGATATCCATTGCCTGGGTGCTAGTATCTGCCTCTGATTCTTTTTTTTTTTGTTGTTTTTTGGTTTTTTGAGACAGGGTTTCTCTGTATATCCCTGGCTGTCCTGGAACTCACTTTGTAGACCAGGCTGGCCTCAAACTCAGAAATCCGCCTGCCTCTGCCTCCCGAGTGCTGGGATTAAAGGCGTGCGCTACCACGCCCGGCTGCCTCTGATTCTTTCTGCTGCTTGTTGGGTTTCTCAGAGGGCAACCATGCTAGGCTCCTGTCTGCAATCACATCACAGCACCATTAACAATGTCAGGACCCTGGACCTCCCCCTTGAGCTGGATCCCAATTTGGGCCTGTCACTAGATTTCCTTTCTCTCATGCTCTTCCCCATTTTGTCCCTGCAGTTTCATCAGACGGGAACAATTCGGGGTCAGAGCTTTTGACTATGGGATCGAAACCCCATCCCTGCACTTGATGTCATGTCCCTCCACTGGAGGTGGATCTACAAGTTCCCCCTCCCCATGTAGAGCACTTCATCCAACATCCTTCCCTTTGAATCCTGAGAATCTTACAACTTCCAGGTCACCAGTACCTTCTAGAGTGTCCCCCTACCTCCAGAGGTTAGCTGTTTCCATCCTTTCTGCTGGCCCTCAGGACTTCAGTCCTGTTCCCCAAACCCAATACCTGATCATTTTCCTTACTTCCCCTCACTGTGCCCTCTCCCAACCAGGTCACTCCCTTCCCCTGCCCCCCATGATTGCTGTCTTCTCCCACCCAAGTGGGTTTGAGGAAACCTCACGTGGTTCCTTATGCTTGTTACCCTTATTGTGTCCTGTGGGTTGTGTCTTGGGTATTCTGTATTTTGGTTAATATCTACTTATTGGTGAGTACATACCTTTTGGATCTGAGTTACCTTAGTTACTCTGTTGCGAATTCTCTGTTTAGTCCTATAGCTCATATTTTGATTGGATTGTTCAGTTTTTTGGTGGTTAGCTTCTTGAATTCTTTATATATTTTGGATATTAGATGTGGGTGAAGATTTTTCTCAATCTGTAGGTTGCTGTTTGTCCTATTAACTATATCCTTGCTGTACAGAAGCTTTCCAGTTTTATAAGGTACCATTTATCGATTCAAGATCTTAGAGAATGAGCCATTGGAGTTCTGTTTAGGAAATTTCCCCCTGTGCCAATGAATTTGAGGCTCATTCTCACTTTCTCTTCTATTTGATTCAGTGTACTGGTTTTATATTGAGGTCATTGATCCACTTGGACTTAAGCTCTGTGCAATGTGATAAGTATGGATCTATAATCATTTTTATACATACAGACTACTGGTTAGACCAGCACCATCTAGTGGCCCTCAGGACTTCAGTCCTGATTCCCCACCCTCAAAACCTGGTTATATTCCCTACTTCCTCTTCCTGTCCCCACTCCCACCCAGGACCCTCCTTCCCTCTGCCCCTTCCCCCACCGTGACTGCTTTCTTTCCCCTCCCAAGTGAAATTGAGGCAACCACACATGCACCCTTCAGCTACTTCTCCCACTTGCAAAAGAGTTTCACACTTTAATGAGGAACACAATGTTGGGGCACAAAGGACCTTGCACCCACAGATCCCCAGGGAAACCAGGAATCTTAAATATACCGAGGCCTGCACTCAATTGAAGAAAATAAAGGGCTGGAGAGATGGCTCAGTCGTTAAGAGCACCAATTGCTCTTTCGAAGGTCCTGAGTTCAAATCCAAGCAACCACATTGTGGCTCACAACCATCCGTAATGAGATCTGATGCCCTCTTCTGGTGCATCTGAAGACAGCTACAGTGTACTTACATATAACAATAAATAAATCTTTAAAAAGAAAAAGAAAAAGAAAAGAAAATACCTACATTCAACCTAAAAGTCTGGGAGTGGATTTTCTTTCTTTTCAGACCAAGCAGGGCCAGAGCAAGCATAGGTCCTGAGTTCAATTCCCAGCAACTATATGATGGCTCACAACCCTCTGTACAGCTACAATGTACTCATATACATTAAATAAATCAATAAATAAATAAATCTTTTTTAAAAATAGAAAACTCGGGGTAGAAAACACCTCAAAAGTTTAGAGGACGGGGGCTGGTGAGATGGCTCAGCGGGTAAGAGCACCCTACTGCTCTTCCAAAGGTGATAAGTTCAAATCCCAGCAACCACATGGTGGCTCACAACCATCCATAACAAGATCTGGCGCCCTCTTCTGAACTGTCTGAAGACAGCTTCAGTGTACTTACATATAATAAGTAAAATAATAAATCTTTGGTGGTGGCGCACGCCTTTAATCCCAGCACTCGGGAGGCAGAGGCAGGCGGATTTCTGAGTTCAAGGCCAGCCTGGTCTACAGAGT
>LR749490.1:6382748-6426192 GCA_902729485.2 Mus minutoides
AGTGGGTTCCAGGACAGCCAGGGCTACACAGAGAAACCCTGTCTCGAAAAACCAAAAAAAAAAAAAAAAGTTTAGAGGACGACTGCTCTTCCGAAGGTGATGAGTTCAAATCCCAGCAACCACATGGTGGCTTACAACCACCCGTAACAAGATCTGATGCCCTCCTCTGGTGCGTCTGAAGTCAGCTACAGCGTACTTATGAAGAATAATAAGAAATGAATCCTTGGACCGGAGAGACCAACCGGAGCAAGCCAGGCTGTCTGGAGCGAGTGGAGCCGAACGGGAACAGTCCTCTTCTTACTTATTTCTAATAGTTAATAAACATTAATTTAAAAAAAAGAGAGAGAGAGAGAGCATCAGATCTCATTATGGGCCGTTGTGAGCCACCATGTGGTTGCTGGGATTCGAACTCAGGACCTTCGGAAGAGCAGTTGGTGTTCTTACCCACTAAGCCATCTCACCAGCCCAAGATCTGATGCCCTCTTATGGTGCATCTGAAGACAGCTACAGTGTACTTCTGTATAATAATGAATAAATCTTTAAAAAAAAGTTTAGAGCCAGGCGTGGTGGCGCACGCCTTTAATCCCAGCACTTGGGAGGCAGAGGCAGGCGAATTTCTGAGTTGAGGCCAGCCTGGTCTACAAAGTGAGTTCCAAGACAGTCAGGGCTACACAGAGAAACCCTGTCTCAAAAAAACAAAACAAAAACAAAAACAAAAAAAGTTTAGAGAATAGAAATTTCTTTTAGAGCACCCAGTTTTCTTCATTGTCAGTATATAAGGCTACACATCACTATGTGTGTAACTCCAGCTAAAGGAAATCTCACAACATCCCCTGGTCTTCCTATCAATAGAATGAATGGAGTACAAAGACATACATATAGACAAACACTCATATACAAAATAGAATGATTAAATTTATTTAAAAAAAAATAAAGACAACTTATACCATAAAACTTACTTCTCAAGTTGGGTTTGGTAGAGAATTTCTTCCATGGATAGGCAGGATTAATATACTAACAATGGCCATCTTACTGAAAGCAATATACAGATTCAATGCAATCCCCATCAAAATTTCAAATCAATTCTTCATAGAGTTGGAAAGAGCAATTCTCAAATTCATCTGGAATAACCAAAAACCCAGGATAGCAAAAACTATTCTCAACAATAAAAGAACTTCTGGAGGAATCAGCATCCCAGACTTCAAGCTGTACTATAGAGCAATAGGGATAAAAACTGCATGATATTGGTACAGTGACAGACAGCTAGATCAATGGAATAGAATTGAAGATCCAGAAAGAACCCACACACCTACAGTCACTTCATCTTTGACAAAGGAACTAAAACCATCCAGTGATAAAAGCACAGCATTTTCAACAAATGGTGCTGGCTCAACTGGCAGTCAACATGTGGGAAAATGCAAATTGATCCATTCTTATCTCCCTGTACAAAGCTCATGTCCAAGTGGATCAAGGACTTCCACATAAAGCCAGATACACTGAATCTAACAGAAGAGAAAGTGAGGGAAAGTTTCAAACACGTGGGCACAGGAGAAAAGTTCCTGAGCACCAATGGCTTATGCTTTAAGATCAAGAATTGACAAATGGGACCTCATAAAATTACAAAGCGTCTGTAAAGCAAAGGACACTGTCAATAGAACAAAATAGCAACCAACAGATTGGGAAAGGATCTTTACCAATTTTTCATCTGATAGCGGGCTAATATCCAATATATACAAAGAACTCAAGAAGTTAGACTGCAGAGAACCAAATAACCCTTTTAAAAAATAGGGAATAGAGCTAAACAGTATTCTCAACTGAGGAAACTCAAAGATCTCAGTAATACCTACAGAAATATTCAAAACTTAGTCAACAGGGAAATGCAAATCAAAACGACCCTGAGATTCCACCTCACACCACTCAGAATGGATAAGATGGAAAAACCAGGGGGCTGGAGAGATGGCTCAGCAGTTAAGAGCACTGACTGCTCTTCCAGAGGTCCTGAGTTCAATTCCCAGAAACCACATGGTAGACCACAACCAACTGTAATGGGAAAAATATCCATAGTGTACTCATATAAATATAATCTTAGAAAAATAAAAAGCAGAGCAGTGGTGGTGCACACCTACAATCCAAGCACTTGGGAGGCAGAGGCAGGCAGATTTCTAAGTTCTAGGCCAACCTGGTCTATAGAGTAAGTTCCAGGACAGCTAGGGCTCCACAGAGAAACCCTGTCTAGAAAAACAAAAAACCAAATAAACAGAAACAAAAAAGAAAAATAAAAACTCAGGTTACAGCAGATACTAGAAAGAATGTGGAGAAACAGGACCATTCCTCCATTGCTTTTGGAATTGCAATCTGGTAAAACCACTCTGCAAATCAATCTCGTGGATCCTCAGAAAATTGGGCATAGTATTACCTGAGGACCCCGTTATACAAATCCTGGACATATACCCAGAAGATCTTCCAACATGTAATAAGGACACATCCTCCACTGTGATCATAGGAGTCATATTTATACTAGCCAGAAGCTGGAAGCAACCCAGACTTCCTTCAACAGAGGAATGGATACAAATTATGTGTACATTTACAAAATGGAGTACTACTCAGCCATTAAAAGCAATGAATTCATGAAACCTTCAGGCAAATGCTGGAATTTGAGAATATCTTCCTAAGTGAGGTGACTCAGTCACAAAGGCACAAACATGGTATGTACTCACTGATAAGTGGATATTAGTGAAAAAGTTTAGAATATTCAAGATTCAATTCACAAACCATATGAATCCTCAGAAGAAGGAAGACCACACTGTGGATGCTTCAGTGCTTTCTAGAAGGGTGAACAAAATACTCACAGGAGGATATATGGATACAAAATGAAAAGGTCAGCTCAGGAACTTTGGGAAGGTCATGAAACTTTTGCCCCTCCAGAAGAGAGAGGCAAATTAGCATTGCTCAGACCAAGGTGTGGGAACCGACCTGTGGGTAGAGACACATTCCACAGAATGAACTGTTGCCCACCCTCACACAAGGGAAGGCCTTGTCACCTCATTCCCTAAAGACCAATAGTTTAAAGGGTTCACTGTTCTGCCAATCACATTGTGCCTAGTTGTTGATGCTCTATTCTGCCCCTGGAAACTGCATCAAAACACTGAATGAGTGCCAGGTGTCGCTGCCTCTCCTTCAGGGCTGGAACAACCCCAGAGCACTGGAAAAATAAATTTCTCTTGATTTTTGCACGTTTCACTCATGGGGTCCCCAGTTAGGCTCTCCAGAGTCTTACAAAAGTGTGGAGCAGAGACTGAAGGAAAGGCCATATAGAACTGCCCCACCTGGGGATCCATCCCATATACAGCCAACAAACCCAGGTGCTATTTTGGATGCCTGGAAGTACTTGCTGAAAGAAGCCTGATATGGCTGTCTCCTGAGAGGCTCTGCCAGAGTCTGACAAATACAGAGGAGGAAGATCCTAGACAATCATTAGACTTAGCTCAGTCATTCCTGATGGAGGAGATGGAGAAGGGACTGAAGGATCTGAGGGGGTTTGCAGCCCCATGGCCAAACCCCCAGAGCTCCTGGGGACTAGAACACCAACTAAAGAATACACATGGCGCTGGCCACACATGTGGCAGAAGATGGCCTTGTTGGACATCAGTGGGAGGAGAGGCCCTCAGGCCTGAGGGTGTTCAATGCCCTAGTGAAGGGGAATGCCAGGGTGGGAGGATGGGAGTAGGTGGTTGGGGGTGCAACCTCATAGAGACAGGAAGAGGGGGTAAGCAGTAGGGCATTTCTGAAGGAGAGGGGTGGAAAAGGGAAAACATTTGAAATGTAAATAAAGAAAATATCCAAGAAAAATAAAAAGAAAGAGTAAGAGATGAGTTAAAAAAAAATAGAGACCACTTACATCTTAAACCTTATTTCTCAAGCTGGGTATGGTAGAGAATTTCTATAGTCCCAGCACTGAGGGCAAAGAAGCAGAAAGATCATGATGAGTTTGAGAAAGGTGATACATAGTACCTGTACACACACACACACACACACACACACACAATATGAAAAAGAAGAACAAATGTAAACAACATAGATAAAAAGGAGAATTGAAAAACTGCAAGAACAGAATCCCCTTAAGGTCCTCTCATGTGTTTGCCATCAGTGCCCACACAAACATTTTCAAACATGAATACTGCCAAGCATGGTAGCACATGCTAGCAATTTGGAGGCAAATTCATATCCATGAATTTGACACCATGCTGGTCTACATAAAAACTTCTTTTTTTTTTTTCTTGCAGAACACATGAAACTCAAGAAGAATGAAGACCAAAGTGTGGACACTTCACCCCTTCTTAGAATTGGGAACAAAACACCCATGGAAGGAGTTACAGAGACAAGTTTAGAGCTGAGACAAAAGCACGAACCATACAGAGACTGCCCCACCGGGGATCCATCCCATAATCAGTCATCAAAAGCAGACACTATTTTATACGCCAGCAAGATTTTGCTGAAAGGACACTGATATAGCTGTCTTATGTGAGGCTATGCCAGTGCCTGGCAAACACAGAAGTGGATGCTCACAGTCAGCTATTGGATAGAACACAGGGCCCCCAATGGAGGAGCTAGAGAAAGTACCCAATGAGCCTATAGGGTCTGCAACCCTATAGGTGGAACAACAATATGAACTAACCAGTACCCACAGAGCTCGTGTCTCTAGCTGAATATGTAGCAGAAGATGGCCTAGTTGGCCATCATTGGGAAGAAAGGCCCCTTGGTCTAGCAAACTTTATATGCCCCAGTACAGGGGAACACCAAGGGCAAGAAGTGGGAGTGGGTGGGTAGGCAGCAGGGAGATGGGGAGAGTATAGAGGAATTTCACGATTGCATTTGAAATGTAAATGAAGAAAGTACCTAATTAAAAATTGGAAAGAAAAAGATATCTTGAAATAAAAAAAAAATTAATACAATGTAATGAAACTTAAAAACAACCTCAATGAGACAGAAAGACAGTCCAAGACATGGGAAAAATTTTGACCAATATCACAACAGACACAGGCCTAATATATAAAACATTGGAAAAAAAAAACTCAAGAAACTACATTTTCAAAACATTAAAAAGCCTTAACACAAAATATCCAGGAAATCCATGATACAATGAAAACACCAAATGTAAGAGTAATTGGAATACAGGAGAATTAAGATTCCCAGCTCAAAGGACCTGAAAATATCTTCAATAAAATCATAGAAGAAAACTTCCCCAACCTAAAGAAGGAAATGGCCATAAAGGTAGAAGAAGCTCATAGAACACCAAATAAATGGGACCAGAAAAAAAAAATCCTCTCGTCACATAAAAATCAAAACACTAAATGCACAGGACAAAGAAAGAATATTAAAAGCTGCAAGGCAAAAGAGCCAAGTAACATACAAAGGTAGACCTATCAGAATTTCAACACACTTCTCAACAGAGACACTAAAAGCCAGAAGAGCCTGGTCAGAGGTCATGCAGACTCTAAGAGGACAGAAATGCCAGCCCAGGCTACTATACCCAGAAAAACTCTTTTTTTTTTTTTTTTTTTTTTTTTAAATTTATTATATGTAAGTACACTGTAGCTGTCTTCAGACACTCCAGAAGAGGGCACCAGATCTAGTTACGGATGGTTGTGAGCCACCATGTGGAGGCTGGGATTTGAACTTATCACCTTCGGAAGAGCAGTTGGGTGCTCTTACCCGCTGAGCCATCTCACCAGCCCCCCCCCCCATAAAAACTCTTAATCAATATGGAGATATGAGATGGAGAAAATAAAACATTTTATAAAAAAATAAAATATGGAGAGAGCAACATATTCTAAAACAAAAGCAAATTAAGAAAGTATCTATCTATCTACCAATCCAGGCCTACAGAGGATTCGAGAAGGAAAACTCTAACACAAGGAGGGTATCTAAGCCAAAGAAGGAACAAGATATTAATCATCTCACAACAAAGCCAAAATGAGAGAACCATATACACATAATGCCACCTACAAAAACAAATATAACAGGAACTAACGATCATCTGTCTTTAATATCTATTAAAATCAGTGGGTTCAATTCCCCAATAAAAAGACATAAACTAACAGACTGGATACACAACCAGGATCTAAAATTTGGCTGAATACAAGAAACACACCTGAATAACAAAGACAGACAGTATCTCAGATTAAAGGGTGGAAAAAAGTCTTCCAAGAAAATGGTCCCAAGAAACAATCCAGAGTTGCCATCCTAATATCCAATAAAATAGACTTTCAACACAAAGTTATCAAGCGTGATGAGGATGGATATTTCACATTCATCAAAGGGAAATTCCATCAAGAGAAAGTCTCAATTCTGAACATCTATCCCCCAAATGCAAGGGCACCTATATTCATAAAAGAAACCTTACTAAACCTCAAAACACACATTGAGCAACACACAATGATAGTGGGAGACTCTAACACCTCACTCTCACTAATGGACAGATCATGGAAACAGAAACTAAACAGAGACACAGTGAAATTGATAGACATTGTGAACCAAATGGACTTAAAAGATTTCACCCTAAAACAAAAGAAGACACCTTCTTCTCAGCACCTCCTGGTACATCCTCCAAAATTGACAATATAATTGGTCACAAAACAACCGTCAACTCATAAAAGAAGACTGAAAGAATCCCATGCATCCTATCAGATCACCATGGCCTAAGGCTGGTCTTCAATAGCAACAAAAACAACAGAAAGCCCAGATACACCAGGAAACTGAACAACTCTCTACTCAATGATAACTTGGTCAGCGAAAAAATATAGAAAGACATTAAAGACTTACAAACTTAACAAACTCAAACGCATGAGACACAATGAAGGAAGTACTAAGAGAAATATTCTTAGCACTAAACAATCACAAGGGGCAAGGGAAGGAGGGACCTGAGTGGGAAAGTGGACAGTAGAGGAGGAGGGGAAGATGATCAGGTATTGGGTAGGGAAAGGACTGAAGCCCTGAAGGCCAGCAGAAAGAATGGAAACAGACAATTTCATGAGGTAGGAGGTCGGGGCACCCTCCAGAATGTACCAGAAACATGGGAGGTGAGCGATTTTAAGGACTCAAAGGGAGGGATCTTAGATGAAATGCCCTACAGTGGGGAGAGGAAACCACCAGTGGAAAGACAGGGCATCAAGTGAGGGATGGGGTTACAATCCCACCCTCAAAATCTGACCTATAATTGTTCCTGTCTGAAAGAGCTGCAGGGACAAAAATGGGTAAGAGCCTGAGAAAAAGGAGGTCCACTAATAGGCCCAAAATAGTTTCCAGCTCAAGGGGAAACCCCAAGGCCTGACACTATTACTGAGGCTATGGATAGCTCACAAGAAGGTACCTATTATTACTACCCTCTAAAAGACACAACAAAAAGTGGAAAGAGTCAGATGTAGATATTTACACCCAAGCAATGGACAGAAGCTGCTGACCCAAGTGGCTGAATTAGGGAAAAGCTGGAAGAAGCTGAGGAGGAGGGCAACCCTGTAATAGGGCCAGCAATCTCAAATAACCTGGAACCCCAAGATCTCTCAAACACTGGACTAACAACCAGGCAGCATACACCAGTTGATATGACTTTCCCAACACGTATACAGCAGAGGACTGCTGGGTCTGGGTTCAGTCAGAGAAGATGCACCTAACCCTCAAGAGACTAGAGGCCCCAGGGATATTAGAGGTCTGGTGGGGAGTAGTAGTGGGGACACCCTAGTAGAGATAGGGGGATGGGGAACAGTCAGGGTATGGGTCAAGAGGGGCATAAATTCTGGAGTGTAAAAAAGAAAAGGAAAATAGATGCCAACTAGAAAATGAAAATCACCCTAAGTGAGGTAACAAAGACCCAGAAATACAAAGATGGCATACTTTCCCTTCTAAATGGATGTTACTTTTTAAGTAAATGATAATTGTGTTACAATAACCAGACCCAAAGATAGGTAAGGAGATCACTAGGTGGAAAACATGAATCTTTCTCAAAAGGAGAAACAGAATAGATTCTACGGGTGTACTGGGGGTGAATGGGGAGATCAGCTGGGGACATGGAGAGAGTGCAGTACAGGAAGGAACAACTGGATTTTGTGAACATTTGAGGGTTGGTGTGGAAACTGAATGCACTAGTAACTTCCTGGAATTTATGATGGTATATAAATAGCAAATAAAATTAAGTACACCAACAAATGGAGTAAAGAAGAAATCAGGCAAAGAACACCCTTCACAATACCCTCAAATTGCAGGGCATGGTGGTGCAGGCCTTTAACCCCAGCACTCAGGAGACAGAGGCAAGCGGATTTCTAAGTTCAAGGACAGGCTGGTCTACAAAGTGAGTTCCAGGACAGGCTGGGCTATACAGAGAAACCCTGCCTTGAAAAACCAAAACAAACAAACAAACAAACAAACAAAAAAACCAACCAACCAACCTCCCCCCCAAAAAAAAAACAATACCCCCAAATAATGTCTTGGTAATCCTGATAAGTCCACAGATGCAGTGACTTGGGGACTTTGTTTATTGCTTTATTTGATTACTACCTGGTGTGATCTCATTGTTCACTGCCTTTTTAATCACTTTGTCTTTGATCAAGGAACTGACCCTACTCTCTGCTAGGACCTAAGAAAGGTATAAAAGCTAGCTGGGAAAAATTAAATCTGTTTCAGCCTCCACACTGACTGGAATCATGTTTGTCTAATTGTCTTTTTATTTTCAATCCTTACTCCTGCCCTTGAAATCCTGTTGACTGACTGAGCTGGCATGGTCAAGAAGACTTGGAGCCTTCACCCTTATATTGTAGTCTCTCTGTCTGTGGTGAGAAGATACCCTATAGGCTTCAGATATAGAAACCTGTATGTGAACCCAGCTTAAAAACCCTCTACTAAAATCTGTCCTGCTTACAAAATGTGCAGAGGCATAGTTGCACCAAATGTATTTGAGTGTTAACCCAATGTTTGATTTAACTTGAGGCTGACTCCACGAGAAAGAATTCATGCATTATTCTACCTCAATGGCCAGAAATTTCACAATGACTTAAATGGTAAGCATGGGGTGTGTATGGCTTTGTATCAGGTTGCCGCAGACCCTCTGGGTCCCTTGTCTTCGTGGGTTGAGTTCTCTTGAGGAAGTGGACAAAGATTCGGCGATTGACAAACAGACACCTACACAAGGGAGTGTGGATCTCAATATAATTTGTCAAATTGAGCATCAGACATTCATAGGGAAGAAAATGGGGAAGTTAGGTGACACACCAGCAAGATAACAAAACAGTAATACAAACGGGGAAGGACTGGCAAGAACCAACTGAGATAAGATTCAAGGTTAACAACTGGGATCAAAAACAATTCCACCTGAGGTCAGCTTAAACTTAGGAGCCAGGGGCCAGGGCTTTGTGCCCTTGTCATAGTCCACCTTCCCCCTAGGCCATTGTAAATACTTGTATCTGGGTGTAACTCAGCTAGCTATAGTTCTAAGTATCTAGTCTGGTTCCTGCTCAGGTTGCAAACTTCCTTTTTCCTAGGTAGTGGTGAATTCCTGTGTAGGGCAGTGACTTAGCTATTCATGCTCAAGGTTGGATCAAGGACTGCCTAGAATCTAACTTGGCTATGTGTTAAAATATGAATCCTTAGGAGCACTTATAATGAAGCAATATTAGGGGAAAGCACACAGATCTGTTTACCCACTAATGCAAGGAACTTGGAGGATTCTTTGTACAGGATGCCACAATTCCAGGAGACTAAGTTTCCATGAGCTTTTTGCCCTGGGACCCCGCCTAGACTTTTCAGCCTGTCAGGCGATGTAGCACCAGGTCATGTTACTGGGTTAGAGCTGTTAGCTTGGTGTTTTTCTGGAACTCCTAACAGTAAGAGCAGGTATTGCTCTGTCTGTCTCACCTGCTTCTAAAACTCTTTACCTCCTATTGGGTCCCCTTATACAGGGTCCATATGAGGTCTATTGCCTCATCTTTTCATATCTTGTTTATTCTGGTTTCCTTGTGCTCTCTTGCAGACCTGCCCTATTCTGAAAAGGAAACAGAGTTGGAAGAGTAGATCTGAGGAAGAGGAAGTGAAGAAGAGGTTTGGGTTAGCTACAAGGAGTGGACACTGGTCAATATATTGTATGAAAGAAGAATACATTTCAGTTAAAAAATTCATTCAATATGCATACATAAAAATACAAAGAAGGGAAGCAATAATGAACAAAGAGCAGCAAAACAGCCAAGGCAGGGAAAGCATGATTTTTTTTCCAATTTTATTAGATATTTTCTTCATTTACATTTCAAATGTTATCCCGAATGTCCCCTATACCCTTCCGCATCCCCCACCCTGCTCCCCTATCCACCCACTCCCACAACTTGGCCCTGTGGTACCCCTGTACTGGGGCATTTAAAATTTGCATGATCAAGGGGCCTCTCTTCCCAGTGATGGCCAACTAGACCATCTTCTGCTACATATGCAGGTAGAGACACAAGCTCTGGGGGTACTGGTTAGTTCATATTGTTCTTCTACCTGTAGAGTTGGAGACCCCTTCAGCTCCTTGGGTACTTTCTCTAGCTCCTCCATTGGGAATCCTGTGTTCCATCTAATAGCTGACTGTGAGCATCCACTTCTGTGTTTGCCAGGCACTGGCATAGCCTCACACGAGACAGCTATATCAGGGTCCTTTCAGCAATATCTTGCTGGCATATGCAATAGTGTCAGCTTTTGGTGGTTGATTATGGGATGGATCCCCGGCTGCAGCAGTCACAGGATGGTCCATCCTTTTATTTCAGCTCCACACTTGATCTCTGTAGCTCCTTCAATGTGTGCTTTGTTCTTAATTCTAAGAAGTGGCAAAGTGTCCACACCTTGATCTTCATTCTTTTTGAGTTTCATGTGTTTAGCTGAAAGACCCCCAGAGGGAGATCCTCACTCATCCTCGGGACAGGCACGCACCCAGAAGGACACTGAGACCGAATTTGCCGTAATCACACGAGGATTTAATTGAAAGCAAAGCAGGATAAGCACATTGATCAGCATGCTGGGTCGAGACTCATACACCTCAGAGGGTATAGAGGAGTGTCGACCCTGACCAACAATTTTACAGAGCTTATATAGGCCAAACCACAGTGAGGGAGGGCAGTGGAAAGCTTCCAAAGTACAGCTTGACCCATAGCTGAACCTGTTATAAAACTCTTATGCAAACATCTTGGAACATTCTGTGGTTGTTCCAGGAAATGTTTTTCCTAACAGGATGTTCCAGGCATGTGGCCAAGGGTTTTAGTCAAGAATGTTCCAGGCATGTGGCCAGGAGTTTTTAGCCAAGAGTACAACAGTTCAAAAGTTCAGGTTCTCATAACTAACTAACAGTGGCATCTGTGACTCCAAATTTAAATTCAACTTCTTCATTCCCCACTTCTTCTAG
Organism: Mus minutoides; assembly: GCA_902729485.2. Taxonomy (NCBI): domain Eukaryota; kingdom Metazoa; phylum Chordata; class Mammalia; order Rodentia; family Muridae; genus Mus; species Mus minutoides. The sequence goes on from LR749490.1 coordinate 6,394,162, forward strand.
TACATAGCTCTAATCTTAGAGCTTTTCCTCTGCTTCCTGCAGAGTATGGTACTGCTGTCTCAAAACCATAACTTGTATAGCACTAACTCTCTCTTTAACAAAAGTCACTAAAATGTATTGAGAATATAAGGCCCGAAAGTTAACAGAAGTAGAAGTATTATTAGAGGTCCTGCTAGGGTGGACAAAAGAGTAGTGAACCATGGGGATCTATTAAACCAGCCCTCAAACAATCCCTGATCACTTTCTCTCTCTTTCTTGCGTTTCTCTAAGCGTTCTCTCAGTTTCATCATTGAATCCTTAATTACTCCTGAATGATCAACATAAAAGCAACATTCTTCTTTGAGGGCTGCACAGAGCCCCCCTTCTTTGAGAAAGAGTAAATCTAACCCTCTTCTGTTTTGTAAAACTACTTCAGAGAGTGAAGTCAAAGATTCTTCTAACTTGGTTATGGACTGTTCAGTTGCTCCTAAATCTACATCTATGGCTGCCCTTAGTTCTCTAAAATATTGGGGAGTCTGTATCAGGGCAGCTGTGCCAGTGCCCACCCCCGCGGCTACTCCAAGTCCCAACAGTACAGCAAGAGTCAAAGAGACCGGCTCTCTCCTCCAGTGTTTCCTGTGATCAAATTCGTCTATAAAAGAGGTATCATCATGGTACAGTAATCTAGGCACAAGTTGAACAAGAATACAGAAATCTCTTGAATTCTCGAAAACAGCAGTAGAGATGCAGGGGGTCAAACCGGTATTGCAAGCCCATACAGTATCTATAGGCGGCTATAGTGTACTTACATAAAACAGCAAATAAATCTTCATATATATATAATAATTAATAATAGCAAAATCACAATGTATGTGAATGTTCATAATTTTGCATTCAAATAATCTTGAAATATAAAAGTATTTAAGATTTCAAAGCATTAGCCAGGTGTGGTGGCACATGCCTTTAATCCCAGCACTCGAGAGGCAGAGACAGGTGGATTTCTGAGTTCGAGGCCAGCCTGGTCTACAAAGTGAGTTCCAGGACAGCCAGGGCTATACAGAGAAACCCTGTCTCGAAAAACGAAAAAAAAAAAAAAAAAGACATCTTTAAAAATCTTGATATTAGATCCATTTAAAAACTAAAGAACCATTGAAGCAACTATCTTTATTGTCCTGGCCCTGGCCCTGTAGTTTATTAATAGGTTGACTGACGTTTCATCTTCCAAATCGCTTAATTTGTGACATTAAACATTAAATGGCAGTAACAATAGACTATTGAAGGGAAGATCACAGTGGTACCCATGAATTTGGTGCGTTATCTGCTTCACATGTTTGTTTTTTGTTTGTTTGTTTTGTTTTGTTTGTTTTTTGAGACAGGGTTTCTCAGGATAGCCCTGGCTGTCCTGGAACTCACTTTGTAGGCCAGGCTGGACTTGAACTCAGAAATATGCCTGCCACTGCCTCCTGAGTGCTGGGATTAAAGGCATACGCCACCACACCTGGCTGCCTTTTATTTTTTTATTAGATTTTTTCTTTATTTACATTTCAAATGTTATCCCCTTTCCTAGTTTCCATCCAAAAATCCCCTATCTCATCTGCCCTCCTCTTGCTCCCGAACATACCCACTCCCATTTGTGGTCCTAACATTCCCCTATACTGGGTCATAGAGCCTTCACAGGACCAAGGGCCTGTCCTCCCACTGATGACCTACTAGGCCATCCTTTGTTACATATACAGCTAGTGTCACAAGTTTCACCATGTGTTTTCTTTGATTGGTGGTACAGATCCAAGGAGCTCTGGGGGTACTGGTTAGTTCATATTGATGTTCCTCCTATGGGGCTTCAGACCCCTTCAGCTCCCTGGGTACTTTCTCTAGCTCCTTCATTGGGGACCTTGTGCTTCATCCAATGGATGACTGTGAGCATCCACTTCTGTATTTGCCAGGCAATGGCAAAGCCTCTCAGGAGACAGCTATATCAGGCTCCTATTCAACACACCTGTTCTCACCTTTGCCACAGTGATCTCTTTGAGTGTCTTTACACTTGTAGGTTCATATTTCGGTTTTGCAGCTCTGTGTCTGTTGTGCCTTCTAAACATACCTTAGGGTTCAACTTTAATTTAATCCAGAGAGATAATGTATCTAAAAGTGATTTTACACATGCTGTTCTTCCTCTTGATGAAGACAGAAAGGACATTTTAGGCCAAAATGTTTCTATTTTCTTCACTGTCAGCTTCTCTAACCTCATGGAATAAGATATGCTATTAAAATTTTAATGTAGTTCTTTTTAGTAAACTGAAATGCAAGAAGGGTCTTTTGTAAAATTTAAGGAAGTAGTTTGGTTAAACTTATGACTAGGTAGATAGTTTGTGTTCAAACTTTCAGAGTCTGGCCTTGAGCTGTTTCTTGTAGGCACAACACAATTTGTGAAATATTTCCCAGTAATAACTAACTCAGTGTGATTACTATCTGTAAAATACATGGTATATCTTCAATAAAGATGACTCTGATACATTAACTATATGATACTTTCTACAAAGATGGTTTCTGTATATTGAAAACTCAATATAGTGTTCTAGAGGAGAATCTGGTATGGCTTATAGTCACACAGATAATGAAAACTGTCACCAGAATATTAAGTACCTCTACTGGCAGTTTCTAGAAGGAACACAGCTGTGTGTTTAACATTCTGGGTTCTCATATGGCTTATATGTGAGCAAAAGGTTCTCCCACGATGAAAGCTATATCAAAAAATCAAAAAGCTTAGCTATTCAGTGCTAAATTTATAACTTCATTCATATGAATGAATGCAAGTCAAACCTACTCTGAAATTCTATCTTACACCAATCAGAATGGCTAGGATCAAAAACTGAAAGGACAGCACATGCTGGTGAGGATATGAGCATGGGTAACACCCTTCCATTGCTGGTGGGAGTGCAAACTTATATAACCACTCTGGAAATCAATCTGATGGTTTCTCAAAATATTGGAAATAGTTCTACCTCAAGACCCAGCTATACCACTCTTGGACATATATGGAAAAGATGTTTCAACTTCTCACAAGAACACTTGTTCAACTACGTTAATAGCAGCTTTCTTCAGAAGAAACATGTAGGACTGTAAAAGGTAGCCTGGTTCCTGGTTGAGCAAAACCTAGAAGCCTCAGAGACCCTGAAGGGATGATAAGAACTTTGCCTGCTCATGGGCACCAGGCCTCTGTCATTAGCTGCAGCTCCCATATATTTGTGGCCATCAGTCACATAAGGGCAATACCCCAAGCCTCCCACATGAGGAAAAGGACATGATACAGCTATCTTAATACGGAGATCTTCATTGTAATGAGGTACCTAAAGGCCTGTAGGGCTTACCCAATAAGCTTTCCTTCCCAGATATTCCTCCCTGCAAAAGGTATTTAATCTCAGGCTCACCCTGAGAAGTAGGGTTTGGTTTTACATATCCACTTTCCACCTTGACAATAAATGCCTTAAAACAGTGGACTGCCTCTTTTCATTGAGATCCTCCATAGGTAGCCACAGAGAAGGCCTTCCCTTATCTCTGTTATCAGCTCTTCCAAGGCTTCCAGCAGTACCTGAATATCTAAGAGCCTAAGAACCAGATGGCCCAGGCCTCATCACAGGCCTGGGGACTCCCAAACCAGCTCTGGTGTCCTGTGCCATAGACTGTGCTTTCCTACCCCTGCAGAGGTATTCTGGGACATCCCTATGGCCCAATACCTACCCAGGTGTGCGGTCAGCCCAGTCACTCCCCAAGTCCTGCCTCCTGAAGCAGCCAAACCCTGCAGCAGAGCGGACTCAGGACACAATCCTACAGCTGGCACTACCACTGTGGGGCAAACCAGCTAAAGCATACTCCCAGCAGGTGTCCCCCACACAGAGACCCACATCAGAACTCCACATTACTCAAGGACTGTGAGTAACCCCTGACCTAATTCAAAAGACCCAGGCCTTCATCTCCTCTTCCTCCTCCTCCTCCTCNTCACACACACACACACACACACACACACACACACACACACACATATTCCTTGCCCAGCTTCCCTTGTCCCTTTTGACTTTTAGCTACACTCTAAATCTTATTTTGGGCTTTCTTGCTCTACTACCATGGTGACCAGCCTCTACTCTCTGCCCCTCCCCCAACACCACAGAGAGGGGGCTACTACATAGTTAACAGAGCTGCCTTTCAGAAGGCAGTGCCTGTTCTGGGCTCCCTGCTTCCCCTGTTTGCCACAGTTCAGCTACCTTAAAAGGACTAACAGTGCATCCAGGGGTGATAGATTAAGATTATGTAGGAGTGGTAAAAATCATGGTTTCTCCCCGCCCCCCTCCCCGCATATGTGCTATATCCCAGGAGATAGAACTGCACAGATAGTATTAGTCCCCAGTTGTCATGCTAAGTATCCAACCAAGGGAAAAGGAGGATTTGGATATGGGGGAGGGGGGGCTCAGGGAGGAAGCACGTGCAAAGGAAAATAAAGAAGATTTGAGCCAGCAGTGAATAAACCTTGTAGAAGGACAAGGTAGAGGTAAAATGTGTTTTGTGTAAGGTATTGTCTGTACTTGGCATGCCAATCCATTCATGTCTGTCATGTGAATCTGTGTTTTTGTTTTGTGGTTTGATTGTCTGATTGATTCACCGGTTCGCTAAAATTCTCGACGCAGACACTGGCATATGACAGAGAACAAACGGGTCCTGGCCAACTCCAGCTGAGAACTAAGGGGCAAAGTTCCAACTGACAGAGGCAGAATCGGACGCCTTCTTTAAAGACATCAATATTTAAAAAGATCTTAAAACATACTGCCGAGGAACCAGTAAATAAGAAAAGTGAAAAACATAATAACAGGTGTTAGAAAAACTCTTATCTCAAGTCTGAATCTATAGCACAGCTGATAGCAAGGGCTCTGAAAATAAGTGTAGGAGCTTTTGGTAAACAAACAAGTATGACAGGTGATTTTAATAATTATTACCCCTCTAGCCCCTGGATTCAGTTTTAAGAAATCCTGTGATTTTTTCCTAAGATCACAAGGCTGAAGCCGATTGATTGCAGGTGCTGTTAATGTATTTACAGAGGAATGTAAAGGAGGCACTGAGGTGATATATAGGGAAGGTTTTCCCCCCCAAATTTATCTTTTTCCACATGTATCAGCACAAGCAGCTGAGCTGAATGCAGTCTTGCAAGTGTTTCTAGAAACAGAAGAATCTTTTAATTTAATATCAGTCAGTATGTGGTTCAAGCTGTACAGCGATTGGAAAATGTGGGTTTGATAAAAAAGACATCTTGCTGTTTTTGAACTATTAACAGCAATACAAAAGTGCATATGGGACCGCGAGACCCCCTTTAGTATTGTTCATATCAGAGCTCACACAGGACTTCCAGGTCCATTGACATAGGGCAATGCTATTGCAGATAAATTTACCCAGACTCTATTTGCGTTTCTAACAAGCGCACCAGTGCAACTTGCCCAGGATTTTCAGAATAAATTCCATGTTAATGCCATGACTCTCTGGCATAAGTTTGGAAATACAAGAGAACAGGCCCAAGAAATCGTCCTCCAATGTGGCCATTGTGTTTCATTGTTGCCACAAGGGAGTATTGGAGTTAATCCTCCAGGGTTAAAACCCTTGATGATTTGGCAGATGGATGGGGCACATGTCCCTGAGTTTAGAACTTTAAAGTATGTACATGTTTCCATTGATACCTGTTATGGAGGAATTTTTGCATCAGCACATGCAGGGAAAAAGCACAACATGTTATTTCTCATTGCCTCCAGGCTTTTGCAGCCTGGGGCCTTCCAAAGCAATATAAAACAGATAATAGCACTGCTTATACTTCCCTAAAATTTATGAAATTTTGTCAAGCTATGGGTATACATGTACATCATGGATTGCCTTACAATCCTCAGGACCAAGGCATAGTAGAACGTGCCAATGCTAGCCTTAAGCCTTAATTAAACAAAAACGGGGAATAGGGGCACAGTTCCACTCCCCCAAAGATAAATTAAAATTGGATTTGCATGGCTGTAGTGCTGCGGACAGGCACCGTTCGCCACGTGCCCAAAGGGCTACTATCTCTGTGTTATAGAAAGATATCCTTATGGGTCAGTGGAAGGGCCCAGAACATGTATTGGTCAGGGTGTGGGGAGCAGTGTGTGTCTTTCCACAGGATGAAGAAAATCCCATCTGGGTGCCTGAATGATTAGTTTGACAGTGGAGAACACGGAGCCAACAAGATGGAAAGGATAACTCATCTACTGATGATGGTAATAGGTATACTTCCAATGATGATTAGCTCCTAAGAAGTGGATTTGTGGGGTGTTGTTAAGGCTCTCCCACTTGTAGTACCCTTTAGTGTGGATGCTACAGTTTTAAAATCTTTGCATTGTCATCCATAGTCATAGAAAAGGAATGTTTGTTTAATGTGTCTTTGAGATGTAGCCTTTGTTCTTCTATAGTGTTACCTTTTTTCTTGAAATATCTATGATAACTTTTTGAGACATCAGAATTCTCATTAGTCGGTTGCCTTGGTTCCCTTTAAATTATATGCTTGGGGTTGATGTAGCCTTTGTTATTCTATAGTGTTACCTTTTTTCTTGAAATATCTATGATAACTTTTTGAGACATCAGAATTCTCATTAGTTGGTTGCCTTGGTTATATGCTTAGGGTTTGTATAACTTCTGTGCAGTCTCATAATCTCTCATATACAGCCAAATTGTCTTGAAAACTTGGAAAGATGCTGCTGAGGAATTGGAGTCCTGATTTCAACAAAGGATATCGATCACCATCATGAATAATACCCAAGTTGACATTGCTATAGTGAAGCAGTGGTCAGAGATGGCTCATGGAACCTCCAGCATAATAAAGAACTGGGGCGGGATGGCATTCTGGGCATTCCATGTGATTGGTGTGTGAGTGTGTGGAGGAATGGTTTGGAGGATGGTGCGCATATGAAGGCAAGCTAAGGCAGAGACCAACATCTGCTGATACAAGCAATGGCAGCTATAGAGACTGGAGGCTCACCCCAAATTTGGCTCAATATGATGGACCATTAATCAGAGACGGGTAAGATTCTGATGGAAAACCTACCAACCTATGTTGGACCATTAATCAGTGATGGGTAAGATTCTGCAACGGTCCCACCAACCTAAGGCAAGAGGCCTGTGCCATAAAAGCTGCATGGGTCTTGATGACGGGTAAAGGGGAATCCCTTGTCAGGACAACTTAAGGCAGATGCGGTCCCGGAGGTAAAGGAGGGAGTCCCAATCAGGACAAGCTAAGGCAGATGCAGTCCCAGAGCTCTTATTTAAACAAAAAGGCTGAGGTGTGGAGAGCGGGCGCGGCCACATGGGCCAAAGATGGCACCTGGCTTTATGCCAAGCCCCATGACCCACTTGTTTACCTTAGTCTCAATCATGCACAGTAAAAGTAGCACATGTAACTCGTTGGATAGGTTAGTGCAACATCTTGCAATACCATTCTAGCAAGCAATCCTACATGCTGCCTTGGATGTGTGTGATTGGGTGGTGTGAGGTGACATGAGTGAATGGAAGAGGATAAGTGTGGACAGTCCCAAGGATGATATATATGATTGAGGATGGATGACTGACTGAAGCTGGGTAGACTGCGAGAAATCTCCGAATAAAGAGAAGCGGCTGCAGCTGCTTTGAACCTGCTTTGGAGTTGGTGTCCTTTATTCCCACGCTCTGCTGGTCAGAGATTGGGCTGCAACACCCCAACACCACAGAGGGGGGGGCTACTACATAGTTAACAGAGCTGCCTTTCAGAAGGCAGTGCCTGTTCTGGGCTCCCTGCTTCCCCTGCTTGCCAGCCGGAGAGCCCAACCTGCAGTCCCCTGTGGCCCAAAAAGCTAGATACACACTTGCCCACTGGCCTACAGATACTGCCTCTCACTCTCTCTGGTCCTGGTGATAACCATGCTATCAAGCATCTATGCTTCTTCCTTTGAGCTTTTCTTGGAAGTTGCCCTTTCATCTTCTCCTTCTGCTCTACATTTAGGATATACCATCTAAGAAAAAACAAACAGGCAAGACAAGGGGGCCTGTCTGCTAGAGCACACAGCCTCAGCATCGCAGTGCAGGCCCTTCCCCCATATAGTTGGTCACAAAGCAAGCCTCAACAAATACAAGAAAAATTTCAGGAATGCCTTGTATCTTACTAAGACCACCATGGATTAAAACTGGACTTCAACAACAACAGAAACATCGGAAAGCCTACATATTCTTTAAAATTGAACAACTCTCTACTCAATAATCTCTGGGTCAAGGAAGACATGAAGATAGAAATTAGAGACCTTCTAGAATTCAGTGAAAATGAACATAAAACATACCCAAATTTATTAGACACAATGAAAGCAGTGCTAAGAAGAAAGCTCATAGAACTAAGTGTTTGCATAAAGAAATTAGGAAGTTCTCATGAAAGCATTTTAAGAGTACACCGGAGAGCTCTAGCAAAAGGAGGAGGAAGAGAAGGAAGAGGAGAAGCAGAAACAAACACCACAAAGAAGAGTATAAGACAGGAAGTAATCAAAATCAATCAGTTAGAAACAAAGAAAACAATACAAAGAAGCTACAACACCAAAAGCTAGTTCGTTGAGAAAAAAAGCAAGAAAGACAAAGCCTTAGACACACTAACCAAGAGACAGAGAGACAATACCCAAATGAAAAAATAATAATAATAAAAGTGGAGACATAACAACTGACACTGAGGAAAATCCAAGAATCAATAGGTCTTAAGTCGAAAGCCTGTACTCTACAAAATTTGAAAATCTTAACAAAATGGACCATTTTATAGACAGATATCACTTATCAAAGTTAAATCAAGAACAGATAAACTATTTAAAGAGCCACATAACCTCTAAAGAAATAGAAGCAGTCAGTAAAAGCCTTCCAACAAAAAAGCCCAGGTCCAGATAATTTTAGTACAGAATTCTACCAGTCTTTCAAAGAAAAGCTAATACAAATACTCCTCAAACTATTCCACAGAATAGACAAAGAAGGAACACTGCCAAACTTATTCCATAAAATTACAGTCACACTGATACCTAAACCACACATAGACTCAGCAAATAAAGAGAAGTTCAGACAGATTTCTCTATGAATATTGATGTGAAAACACTGAAGATAATACTAGCAAACTGAATCCAGAAACACATCAAAGACATCATCCACCACGATCAAGTAGGTTTCATACCAGCAATGCAGGGATGATTCAAATTACTAAACTCCATCAATGTATTCCTCCATATAGATACACTGAAAAAAAATCACATGATTATCTCATTCAATGGAGAAAAGCCTGTGACAGACACTCCTTCTTGTGAAAAGTACTAGAGAGTTTAGAGATACAAGACATACCCTTTTGTTATGATAAACATAAACAAAACAATACACACGAAGCCAATAGACAACATTAAACTCAATGGAGAAAAACATAAAGCCTTTACACTGAAATGCAACGGCTGAGGCAGTCTGTGAGGCTGGATCATCTGGCTAGCTGCTTTGTCTTCACTAGTGTCTGTTTTGATCTGAAAACACACAAACTTTAAAAATTATCAGTATTAGGACATGTATAGAATGTACAGTGTGCAAAATTCTCTCTTCTATGTCTGATCAGGTGAAAAGCATCTGTCCGGTTTTATCAGTCCATTTGGACTGCTTAAGCAAACTGTAACAGGGTGTAATTAATCCTCATCCATCTGATACATTTTATTTCTTTGGGTACATTTAGAGTTACCTCTGGCAGGTAGTAGAGCTTAAGTTTATATATAAAAAAAAAGGTAGGGCAATTTTTCCCCTTGGCTTGTTACCAGGTTATAGAATATTTTTCTTTAAGCTTCTACTATTTACATGGTGTCTCATGAAAATTTAAAACTTCAGAAACATCTTTACAATAATTGAAATGTCTCCTCATTTTCTAGTGCTAATGGTGCTGGCAAAGGTATACAAGATCAAGTAGGGTTGTATATAGTTGATGATCTCTGTTTCAAATGTATACAAGATCCAGTAGGGTTGTATATAATTGATTATCTCTGTTTTGAATTGCCTGTTGTAGTTGTATAAATAACAAAGTTACTTCTGAATCATCTCAAAGATTCAGCAGTTTCTATATGCAAAGCAACACCTTATGCATATTCAGAGTCAGTAAATATAGTAAGAGATTCTTGTAAATCAAATAACACCATGAGAATATCATATAGTTCTAATTTTTGAATTGAAGCATATGGGCTTTAAATTTGTTTAATTATATTTCCTGACTTAATAACCTGCCCTTCCAAATTTATTGGCATCTTTATAAAAAACTGCAACTTGTGAGATTGGTATTTCTCTTACTATATAAGGAAGAATCCAAGTAATTGTCTTTATAAACTGAAGTTGCTTACTTTGGGGGAACTTGTTGTTAATTTCTTCCACCACCCCCCAAAATATACTTTAAGCTACTTGACAGTATTCATTGCCTTCCCATAATGATGTAATTTCAGAATTAGTGTAAAGCACTATAATCACTGCTGGATATTTTCATGTTAATGTTCTTATTCTTCCTCTCACAATCAATTCGGGAACCTTTTCTATGTAGGTTCTCATTTCTTTACTGTTTATGTGTACAAAATATTCATCTTAAGATATTATCTTCTCTTTACATAAGAATTCCTTTTAAGAGAATTAGGAGAAAAAAATAACTAAAATACATTTAAGCATAGAATTCAAGTGATTCACATATGCATGCTGAATTCTCTTTTTGACCTGAGTCAATTCTCTTAGCTTTAGCTGATAATTTTTATGGATGATTTAAGTCTGAATTACCTTGTAAGGTATGAAATATATTGTGTCGCCCTTAAGTATTTAATCCAATTATGGGCCACAGACAATTAAAATCTCCCAGTAATTTTTGAAAGCCATTAAGACTTTGTAACTTATCTCCCCTAATGTGTATTTCCTATATGTGTCTTCTCTCTAAATCTATCTTATATCCTAGATATTTAAGAGAATCTTATCTTTGCATTCTCCTAGGAGCAATTTGTAATCCCACACAAGGAATTTTTTTTATTTCAATGAACATTTTTTCCCTAAGAATCAGCAAGTAGCCAGGCGGTGGTGGTGCATGCTTTTAATCTGAGCACTTGGGAGGCAGAGGCAGGCAAATTTCTGAGTTCGAAGCCAGCCTGGTCTACAAATGAGTTCCAGGACTCTCAGACAGGCAGGGATATACAGAGAAATCCTGTCTCAGAAAAAAAAATGGAAAAAAAGAAGATTCAGCAAGTAAGATATTGTCAATCTAATAATAAAGTATAAATTGAATAAATTGTTTATTAGTTATTTCTAATGGCTGTTACGCAAAGTATTGAGACAAAGTGGGGATACTTATTTTGATTTAAATTATCTTGTATTTTTTTTTACTGCTTTTAATCTAGCATTCCACCTCACAATATTCTCCCTATCTGAGTCTTTTTTATATGAATTTAAGGGAGAAAGACAATGAGATTCTCTGCTTTCTTCTTTATGTTGAGTTTTCTAAAAGAAGACATAGAAAATAACAATCATTACTGAGCATATTATAATTTGTTCTGTGAGATAATTAAAACAAAGTTATATGAGGTACAAATGCCCTCTGCTATACTATTTTCCTTTAATAAAAAAAAAAAAACACACAGAAAATGTCTTTTTAAAATCTTCCTTTAAAAGCCGGGCGGTGGTGGTGCACGCCTTTAATCCAGGCACTTGGGAGGCAGAGGCAGGTGGATTTCTGAGTTTGAGGCCAGCCTGGTCTACAGAGTAGGTTCCAGGACAGCCAGGGCTACAAAGAGAAACCCTGTCTCGAAAACAAACAAACAAACAAACAAACAAACAAAAATCTTCCTTTAGAGGCTCCACTTTATTACGCACTTTTACAAAATATTTCTACTTATTTCTCTTTACCACTCCTACACTTAATATTTATTTCTTTTTAAAAAGTTTTAAAAGTTTTAAAAGCTTTTTAAAATTCTGTCCTCTGGGGAATATTCTGTTATGAGCATATATTATAAACTCTGCGGTCTAGAATTTCAGCTTCTGATTCTGCTCCACATTCCTGTGTCTGGGATGATCCTGTGTCTAGATTCTCTCATCCAGCTCCCATATCTGGAAATTGTGGAGAAATTTGATCTTGTGCCTAAGATTGTATCTCAGGCCTAATCTGAATCTCATGGCCGAGCCTGGATTTCAGGCCTTATGTTTTTTTGTTTTTTTTTTATTTTTTTAAAATTAGATATGTTCTTAATTTACATTTCAAATGCTATCCAGAAGTTCCTTCCCCCCCCCCCCCCGTCCTGCTCTCCTGCCCACCAACTCCCACTTCTTGGCCCTGGCATTCTCCTGTATTGTGGCATATAAAGATTGCAATACCAAAGGGTCTCTCTTCACAATGATGGCCGACTACAATTCATGCACTAACTTCTCCATTACACTCCCTGTGCTTAGTTCTATGTTTGGCTGTGTACATATGCATCTGTATTGATCCGTCTCTGGCAGAGCCTCTCAGGGGACTGCTATACAGGGCTCCTGTCACTAGTTATTTTTTGGCATCAGCCTTGTTGGCCATCACTGGGATGAGAGGTCCCTTGGTCATGCAAACTTTATATGCCCTAGTACAGGGGAACGCCAGGGCCAATAGGTGAGAGTGGGTGGGGTGGGTAGGGGAGCAGGGTGGGGGATGGGGGAGGGTTTAGGGGATTTGGGGGAGAACATGTGAAATGTAAATGAAGAAAATATCTAATAAAAAATGGAAGAAAAAAAAAAGAGGAAATGCAGGGACAAAATGTGGAGCAGAAACTGAAGTGAAGGACATCTAGAGACTTCTGCACGTAGGGTTTCATTCCATCTGGAGACACCAAACCCAGGCCTTATGTTTGTACACCAAATAGTGTGAGACTTTTGTGATCCCATTTGAGGGTAAGTCAAGACATGGAGACATCTACAAATTTTAAAACTCTTGCCCTTCTGCTGGGGTAGTCTCCCAGCTAGCTGCTAACTTAAATTGACTTCTCAAACGTTCTGTCTTTCCATGTGATTCTCACTACCTAAAACCCTACTCCATTCTGTCTTCCTTCCTTCCCCTTTTCAATCAATCTGTATCTACATTTGTCTCCCTGCATCTCTGTATATATCTTGTTCTGCCTGGGAAGCCTGGCTGTATTTCCTATCCCAGCTCCAGATGCCAGCTCTTTATTATGCAAAAAGCCACATTCCTTCATTTTAAAGGCAGCTAAGAAAGTGTCTATCGCATCCTGCTAGCTGGGTACTACTAGGTGCTGTTTCTCTGTTAAAAATTTGGGCTAGAAGAACAAGCTATACATATATTCAAAGAGATCTGCTGGGTTTTCAGGGCATGTTATTTGCCTGACACACCAATCCCCTAGGACTCAAATCCTTTTTGGCTTGTCTTCTCCCCATCTTTGTCCCCTATTGGCCTATTTCTTCCTGCACTCTGCCTTATCTAATATTTTAAATGGCAGGTAATTTAAGACCAAAATTTCTAAAGACATCCAAACAAAACTTCCCAAACTAAGAAATGCTATGCAATCTATGGACATTAAACAACTTGGGAACCTCAGAGATGTTATAAACAATTACCCCAATAAACCCTGCCTCACCCTTGGTACCAATCACAATGGCCAGCGAAAAGCTCTGTAATGTGAGAGACTCTGAGAACAATTATTCCCAGCTGGTTTAGCCTCAAGGACCTGGGTCCCTGGGCCTACACACACAGGGACCTTCCCTGTTAATCTAAATGTAACAAGACAAGACCTACTGGTCTCTATCCTATCCCAGCCACAGACATAATAGAACAATGCCAAGCTATGCATGAGGATGGAATTCATGCCCCATGGACTAAATTTATCTTTTAAAATTTCACTAGTAACATTTTAACTCACCAAGCCTGGAGAGATATGTCAGTCTTCTCTCCCCCGCACTCAGTTTGCCCTATTGAAAGATAAATGTCAGATACAGGATTAAAAAAAAAAAAACAAAATAAACAGATAGGATAGGGCTATAACAAGAACAGATACACCCTACACAATTGATAAAATAGAATTATGACCAGATGTATGGCTAGTTTAATTTTTCCATGGAGCAACAGGATGGGGTCAAGGCCACCTGAGTCAACAAAGCATGACTCAGAAATTATTTCCTCTTTAATCCCAGCACTTGGAAGGCAGAGGCCTTCCAATCTGAGTTTGGATATCTGAGTTTGAGGCCAGAGTGGTCTGCAGAGTGAATTCTAGGACAGCCAGGGCTACACAGCAAAAGCCTGTCTTGAAAAACAAACAAACAAACAAACAAACAAAAAAGAAAAAAAGAAAGAAAAAGAAACCTTTTCCTAAAATGCTTAAGATGCAGCTGTTGTAGAATTCAAATGCCCAACCTGGGAGAAATCACTACACACATAATAGATAACATTAATTAAGAAATATCTTGCTGGGCATGGTGGCACACACCTTTAATCCCAGCACTCTGGAGGCAGAGACAGGCGGTTTTCTGAGTTTGAAGTCAGCCTGGTCCACAAAGTGAGTTCCAGGACAGCCAGGGCTACACTGAGAAACCCTGTCTCAAAAAACAAAAAACAAGTAAACAAAAATGAGAAATATCTCTTGCCAGGCGGTGGTGGCACACGCCTTTAATCCCAGCACTTGGGAGGCAGAGGCAGGCAGATTTCTGAGTTTGAGGCCAGGTTGGTCTACAGAATGAGTTCTAAGACAGCCAGAGCTATACATAGAAGCCCTGTCTCAAAAAACAAATATACATTGACTGGTTGGAGGCCCCTAGCACATAAGTAGGAGAGGACTTCCTAGTCTTACCTCACTGGGTGAGGTTGAGCCTAATACCAGGCTATGGTTCCTTATCAAAGGAATTTATATAATAAAGAGGAAAGCAAGGTCATTGTCCTGGGGATCAACAGGATGGGGTCAAGGCCACCTGAGTCAACAAAGTATGACTCAGAAATCATTTCCTCTTTAATCTCAGCACTTGGAAGGCAGAGGCCTTCCAATCTGAGTGGATTTCTGAGGTCGAGGCCAGCGTGGTCTACAGAGTGAGTTCCAGGACAGCCAGGGCTATACAGTGAAACCCTGTCTTGAAAAACCAAAAAAAAAAAAAAAAAAAAAAAAAAAAAAAAAAAAAAAAAAAAAAAAAAAAAAAAAAAAAAGAAAGAAATAGGAAAAAGAAAAAGATGCAGCTGTTCTAGAATTCATATGCCTTCCCAGGGAGAAATCACTACACACACAATGAGAACATCAATTAAGAAATATCTCTTTAAGCACACATGGACTGGTTGGAGGCCCCTAGCACATAAGTAGGAGAAGACTGCCTAGTCTGGCCTCACTGGGAGAGGTTGAGCCTAATCCTGGAAAAACTTCATCCCCCTCCCCCCCCCAAGAGGGATGGGGGGGAGGGGAGGGGGGAGTGGGCGTGGGGTGGGGTGAAGGAGAGACCTATCTCAGAGGCCAAGGAGAGGGGGATGGAGCGAAGACTTTAGAAAACAGGAATGGGAGCAACAATCTGAATGTAATAAATAAAACAATTTTAAAAAGAAAAGAAATATCTCTTAAATAAATGCATGCATCAAGCACTGGTTAATGCTCAAAGAGGAGCCAGCCTAGAACAGATTTTGCAGTCCAGGTGCCACCATTAATAATTGTCTTTTATGTTCAGTCTCTAGGTTACACTTTGAACAGCTTAAATAGGGACAGAAGACCTCAGGTCTAGCTGCTTAGGCAGACAGCAAAGATATGCCCAGAAACATTTCTTAAGTACACCAGAGACCTGGAGCAGTGACAGAGTCCTAAGTGGAAGATCCCAAAGAATGAAAAGGACAAGAAAGATATTGCCAGGAACCACCCCAGTTGGGTATGAGGGTCCCTGGGTGGAGGGTCCTCGAAGGCTAGGTGGGTAAGAATTTAGCAGTGACAATCAGAAAACAAACACAGAGGCAGTTTGAATCTGAATGTATTTTGCAGTTTTCAAGCAAGGATTTTTATGCATAAAGAAACAACTATTACAACTCTGAGAAAATGTCTACAAAGTGAGTTCCAGGACAGCCAGGGCTACACAGAGAAAACCTGTCTCAAAAAACCAATATATATATATATATATCAGCTTTTATACTACGTCCTGGCAGGGATAGGGACGACCTGTGTGAAGTCAGCGGACAAAATTAGACAATCGGATAAACTAGGAGGACTCTAAGACAGTGCTGCTCAGCTTAATATTCGACTGCCATGCAAGAGAAGAGGTGAGGTTTACAACTTTCGCAAATTAACTCCAAATATATGTTACATCAAAATGTTAAAACAAAATGCAATAATTGTAGAAGACACTGTAGAAATAGGCATTTCTGTGTTTGCTATCTTCCCAAGGTTTCCACACACAAGCCCAATATCCAAAACCTGCACAAATGAAGCCCCAGAACAAAGTTATTCAGAGGTCACCTTAAGAGCGGCTAGGACCAAAAACAACCTCACATGTGGCCCTGTGGAGCTGCGGTTCGCAGTTCCCACCCAGCCCCAGGGAGGACTCACCATACCCGCTCCCAGTGTTCAATCGCCTGCCACTTCCCACTGGAAGCAGCTGCCATATACTCACCATGTCACAGGTTCAGAGCACGCCTGAATTCCCCTCACAGCACCTGGCAGTAGCACACAGAGCAGGACAACAAATCACTCCAACCTCCTCAGCTAAAGCATCTAACCAGCAACATGGTGCCCGGAAGTACCCTCCTCCTCTTCTGACTGGCAGCTCAGACTTGAGGCCCTGATTGGCCATCAAGTCTTGAGTGACATGAACACCTCCCTTAGGGTTGAGTGTGATGAAGGGACAAAGTATAGTGCTTCCAGGCCCATGGTCCAGGGACAACCCTTTTCCATATAAGGAGGGTGAGAGTGCACTGAAGGGATAAGGTAAAGTGGTTGCTGTACCAGGCATCCATTACAGAGTTAGACCTTTTCCAGAGCTGGAGAGATTTGCATTTCAGTAGCACTCGTGCCTGTCCTCTAACACACTGTCCTTCTTGCTTCCAGCACTTACCCTTCTCCCTCCTGGAATCAAGGCCAATAGCTTGCAGGCCCATTATTCAACATGCAGTGAAGTAAACAATCCTGCCCACATGGGAAGGGTGGCCAGAATAGTAACCATTCAAAAAAGATTTTTAGGAAACACTGTTTTTTTTTTTTTCGTGGTTTCATGGTTGGGTGAGGTAAATTGCATCTCCTTTTCCCTTGGTTAGCAGGAGACTTTACACAATGCTGGGAGAAAAGCAGGAAGCAGATGGCAAACTCTATGGAACATTATTGCTAATCAGTGCATCTTCCTCAGTGGGAAGGGGAAAAAAACACAGTTGTATTAATAATGGTATCTAGATGAACAGAATTGATGGAACGGATCTCTCTGTGCATGTAGAAAGTGGATTCCTTGGAATTTTTTGCAAGCTGTGTTCCAACAAGTCCAACAATGGCTGTGTGCAAATGAACAGATGAAGAATACTGTAGTGCTTCAGTCCATGTGGCTGGATGTCTCTGCTGGTCTTCAGTCTATACCAGAATTACAAAGAAGTAGGCTCTAATGCTAGTTTTTAAAAATATATACTGTTGTGGTCCACTGCCCGCAGTGGACTGGGTTACTGGAGGATTGGCCCGAAGCTGAAATGAAACTAAGGGAGTGGGGGAAGAAAAAAGATCTCCAAGGCTACATTGTTGCTCCTGCTTAGAACTACTGTTTAATGGTGGACAAGCATTTGGGGAAAAAAGAAGGGAAGCCCTGCCCCCAGTCTTCTGCGCAGGCGTTCTGGAGTTTGGCAGGAACCCTGAAGTATCATGACATCTCGCAGGTTGCACAGGTGGGCTGGTCATAGGTGGGCCGCTGGTAAGCTGGGCGGAGCTGGGGGATCTGGCAGACACACAGAACCTGGCTGGGGGGGGGGGAGCTGGGCTATCTCTTAGCCTAGTTAACAACACAATGGATGCCATTGGGTGTGGCACAGCTCCGGTCATTGCACCAACTATGTTGGTGAAGAAGGGACACCACATTTCCTCCCTTCTTTTAATATACAAAGCGGGACTGAGGCACAAGTATTATTTTGTGCTATTTAAGTCCTGCATACGCTGCTTTCCGACTGAGTCCTGTCTCAGAATATCTCCACTACCCAGCTTGCCGTCACTGAGATTTGCATGCAGCTAGTTTTTGAGCTTCATAACACAAACCTGGCTCTTGTGGCAAAATATTAATAAGCCATGGCCTTTTGGCATGCATCTCTGCCTTAGCGCTTGGAATAGCTGAAATATTTCTGGGTGCCCGTCGTCAGGCTACAGTCATCTCAGCATATTTAGTTTCCCATAGGACCAAAAGCCAATAATTATGATTTTTCTTATGTGTGCTCACATCTCGGCGACCCTGGCAGCCTTGTCTGCAACATCTCTCTCAGTTCCCGACCCTCCGCAGCTGTTGTCTTTCTGAGGACCTGCAGAGGGAGGTACAAGCCTGTGGAAACACAAAGCTGAGAACAGTTAAAACACAATAGGATTGAGAATCTCTTTTGGAGGAGCTTGGAACTTGCAAGGCTCAGGCTTAGGAAGAAGAGGAAGTCTCTATTCAGCTGCAAATTAACTACCACCGAGCTCAGGCTCTGACCTTCAGGTGTGAAAGAGGTGGTTTGGAAAGTCAGCACAAAAGTTCCAAGTTAACCTTAATGGCTGAAAAATCCTTTAAAACAATCTTAATAGGAGAATTTTATATAAGAATAATTGCTAGACCAGTTTGAGATTGTAAGACTAACTGGTCACATTGAAGGTCACCGAAAAATCATGATAACTCCTTCTTATAAGCAAGATTTTAAAGTTAAGTTCCACATTCTCTCATGTACTCTGTCCCATAAAGTTAAACACGTATAAAGTAAGGCCTTTGAGCCTTTCTCAACTGGGACCAGTTAAAAGTTAAAAGTATATGCCCCATTCAGTCTTCTAGAAGAAACCATCAGGGCAGTAAAGAACTTACGTGTCAGCAACTGTTGGATGAGTCCTTCTTGTCAGTTTCTGCAATATACTGTAGAGAAAAACCTAAAATCTCTCTATATATAGATTTTTATAGAGTCTTTGGACCCTGTTCATTAATACTCCAATGGGTCTAGCCATTATACCATGGCTTAAGTAATTAATTTAATGCCAATCCACCACAGACTGATCTTTTAATAATAGTCTGCAAAAGTTTAAAACGCTTTTGTGTGTGTGTGTGTGTGTGTGTGTGTGTGTGTGTGTGTGTCCTGGGGGGGGGTAGCTCTCTGCCCCTGTTTTTTTTTTAATTTAAATTTTAATAGCCAAAATTGTTTATCTTAGAGAACTATTAAAATTCTCTGTCACATGGACAACATTAAATTGTTTCAATGGCTCACTATTTAAGTCAGCTCCAGCATTTGTATAAATCTGAATGCCAAACACCAAAAGAAAAAATTTTTAACATAGGCATAACACCTTTAGTTATTTCTCTTAAGGAGTAATCATAACTGGAATGCTTCTAAGGTTTCAAATGGCATATGCAAGTCTCATTTATCTTATTAATTAGCAATAAAAGTATCTAAATGTAGCACTTGATTAAGTAAGCGTCCTCAAGAATCATTATCATTATCTGGAAACAAGTAAAAGCTGAGGACACTAAGAACAACTCTTTGAAATTTGACCTATATTTTTGTAAAAATATTGAAACAATATCTTAAGCCATCACCATTTGGATGATGTAAAAAATGAATTCATATGGCCAATCATTCCTGTAAAAGTTCTACAATCAGCCTGGGAGTCTGAATTTAGCACTGCATTGCTTTGGAGGTTATATCCAGGCGATCTAGAGCAATTTTTTAAATATTCAAAGATAGTCCTTTTAACAGGATGGCATTTATTCCCCAGAGTAGTACATTCTTAGACAATTGCGAACTAGAAAATTAATATCTGAAGGTCAAACAATTTTAGCAATTGTCAATTGTCAGCTCTGAGATATACCCATATTGACTTAATATACAACTTGATAAAATTTTAACCTTATAAAACACCATCTGTAGCATGCAATTTAATTATCTGTGCTGAAGTAGGAACCTCAAAAGAATTATTCAAAGTAACCAAATTTATTGCTGTTTGGAATGAGAAGCTAACACTTTGTCAGGTTTTTAAGACACAACTTTAATTCTCGAAAATCTAAGGATTTACTTTATAATTCTTAATAAGCACCACAGTAGCCCTTAAAATTTGAGGTAAAGAATGATTTCATATTCAATGGTCATCATTAAAAGAAATAGCTAGTATTAATATCCATAAATTATAATTAATATCAATCAAAAAGGCCTTTTAAAATTTCTATAATGTCTTTCATATTTACCAATTAGCTTGTGTCTTTTTTAGATAATACCCAAGAAAGGTTTGAGTCATCTTAAGACTCTAAGTGAGGTCTTTAGCCAAATAAAATCTCCTAGAAGCTTTTGAAAATGAAATTTTGACGTGAATCAATATTTCTTACTTAGATTTTTTTGTACCACAATTTTCTAGCATAATTAAAACCCTAAATATTGCCTCTGAAAACTTTTCTTTACGAACAGGGACTTAAACCCTGGATCTTCAATTTTAAAAGTCTGATGCTCTACTGACTGAGCTTAACCGGGCTGTAATTTGGAGCCACTTTTACCCACTAGAGCTTTAGAGCTCAATGTGTGAGCGCAAAATTTTTGAACAAAACTGTCCTTAAAAACTGCACTAATAAATGACATGCCTTCTACTAAAGCATCTAAACCCATAGCCTTTCACTATTGAGGCGAAAATTATAAACTTTTCTTACAAAATGTAAGGCTACTAGCCGTGCCTAAAATCAAAAACCTTTTCTGGTTCACTAGAACTCGTTCAAATCTGCAAGAGTGTAAAGAAAAACAAACATTTTAATCAATAATAACCCTTTAAAAAATTAAGCAATCCAGCCTGGAGTGTTTCTTTAAATCTTGTATAACTCTTAAGTCTAAACTTCAATCTTAATTGCCTTTGGGTCCTTCTGAAAAGGAACGTGTGGTTTTAGCTGCTGGGAGGAATCTGCCCTGAACTGAACGCAGGGAGAGTGCAGAGAGGGGGTGAGGTGAGGTCTGTGGAACAAAGAAACGCCAGGAGGCTTGCCAGTCAATTTATGAATGCATGACCATGCACATTTTAATGTTTAACTTAGATCCTATTTCCAAAAGACTACCATTTAGGATAAAAATTCCATAAAACATTGTATCAATTAGAAAAATTTCTGAGACCCTTTCTGGACTTGTTCATATCCCATGCTTGAAACGACCTCAGCACTATTTAAACATTATTAAATATCCTGGTGGCCTAGCTTTCTGCACCACTTCTTGCCACGTGCTGCTGTTTAAGGCTGCTCTAAGCCTGGGCAGACATCTTAAAGTTAACCTTTTCAAAATCTTTGTTACATCCTTTGATCAAGCCCATTAATTGTAAGCCTTTATCTTATGACTAATACCCATAGCATGTATTTTTACCTTTAAGACTGGTCAGGAATCTGAATCACATGGTGAAACTTGTCTCATAAAACCGACAATTCAAACCTTTTACCTTTTCTAGCCACAATTTCAAGATAAACAATCTGCCAATTCTTAGACCCAATTGCAGCGAATCTTCTAGGAAAATTCCTCCAGGAACAAACACTCTTAGCCTCCCATCCCTGGGCCTAAGAAGTTAACAATCTATATTACCACACCTTCCTCCGGGCAAGGCCCAAGAACACGTGGCAAATGTGCCTGCCTTTCTTAGCATCTGTGGAAGCTCATACTAAAATTAAGAAGTCAGAGACCAATAGACACGCTTTTTGTAACCATTTTTCTTTTTTTGACACAAAACAGAAAACACAAAACAGCCAATCATCCAGACAACAAAACATGAAACATAAATAGACAGACAAAATGGTACCGTGCACATAAAGGCCGTAGCAAAACTTCTCAGAGTTCCAGAGATAGTTCACCCAGGTGTCCCTGGGGAATGTTTGAAAAATTATCCATTCCTTGGATTTAATTACCTTAGTTTCCCTATAAATCAATAGACCCATTCTGATCTTTTACTATGTAGTCCTTTGACTGTAGGCGGATGCCTTGGAATTCTTAGCTTTCACATTCGCTTTTGAAAACCTTTCTTTCTGGGGGACATCTCATTAGAGCTTCCTCCAGCTCTGCCTGCAGCTCTGCCTGCATGTTAACTAAGGTCTGTGAGGTGTTCTTTTCAATTGTATCCTAAGCAACCTGGGCATTTCTCAATGCTTCTCTAACTCCCAATTTTCTGTGTCTCGGTTTCTTTCTTCTTTGAACCATGGGGAGTAGACACCTTATCTTATCTGAAAGACCTTTTTAGCATCTGCTTGTCTAACCCATTTCTTTCCCCGAAATGAGCCTCTGAAGGCTTGGTCCATTGCTGGTCGAGAATTACTTAGTTTCATATTCGCTGGCTGATCCTAAGCGAGTTCAACATTGGGACTGTGTTGAACTCCACTTAGCCATATGCACTGGCGACTAATTGCACCTTCCTTTGAAATAGCGCTGAATTGGGTGCACTTACCTCGCTATATCCCATGCTCTGTATGAAAATCCTACATCTGTTTTCCTGCGGAGCTCCATGCATGAGCCAGCTAGCTCTCGGGGGGTGTTCCATCCTCGTCCATGCCCGACGTTGGCTGCCAGAAATGTTGAGTCCACTGCCCACAGTGGACAGGGTTCCTGGAGGATTGGCCCGAAGCTGAAATGAAACTAAGGGAGTGGGGGAAGAAAAAAGATCTCCAAGGTTACATGGTTGCTTCTGCTTAGAATGACTGTTTAATGGTGGACAAGCATTTGGGGAAAAAGGAAGGGAAGCCCCGCCCCCAGTCTTCTGCGCAGGCGTTCTGGAGTTTGGCGGGAACCCTGAAGTATCCTGACATCTCGCAGGTTGCACAGGTGGGCTGGTCGTAGGTGGGCCTCTGGTAAGCTGGGCGGAGCCGGGGGATCTGGCAGACACACAGATCCTGGCTGCAGGTGGGGGGGTGGGTGGGGGGAGCCGGGCTATCTCTTAGCCTAGTTAACAACACAATGGATGCCATTGGGTGTGGCACGGCTCCGGTCATTGCACCAACTATGTTGGTGGAGAAGGGAGACCACAATATACTTACAAGGCAGAGGTAGATCATGAAGACAAAGAGAAAGAATTACCATCTTCAATGACATTTATAAGTGAAGGCTACCATCAGAAGCTGTGGCCTATGTTAAAGGTATTTCTTATTATTTCAAAAGATCCAGATTAAGAAGAGGGTCTTTACAACTTAAAAAACTATGATACAAGGAGCACCTGGGAGTCATTTCCAAAGCAATGCTTTATTTTTTATCAACAAAGGAAGCATTAGGATTCTACTTAGGGAGTCTGGATATCTTCAAATACAGATTCACTTATTCCTAAGAGTGCTAAGTTAAATCTAATTCTGAATGTGGTCACAATGTAAAAAGCAGAAATATTTAAGGGCATTCTTAGTTCAAAGTTACTCAGGAACATATGTATATTGTAAAAATGATGGACAGAAATCTCTCAGGAATGGTCACCTTATACTGTAAGGTCTTAGCAGAAAATCAAGTAGATGATATTGTGAAAGTAGATATCTCAGGAACCAATGTTATTTCTCAATCATAATGTATGATTTAACAGATATATGTATCAATCAATGCCACAATTCTCATATACATAGAAAAGAAAGCACAAATACAGAAACTTCAAGGAAAAGTCATCTATCAGCATTGGGAATGTTGTTCACAGATGAACAGCTATGCTGAACTATTCTAACTTTAAAACAAAGCTGCTTTTGCCTGTTAGGAGGCTGGATCAAAGGAAGGCCACAGCTGATTCTATGAAGGACTGTAAGGAGTGTATTTTAACTAGCTGTGAGTGATATCTATCTTCTGGCTATGACATAAATGTAGGGTATGCCACTATTTTAAAACTTTATTTTTATTTTACATGGGGGTGGGTGGGCATTTGCCTGCACTTATCTGCACACAATACTAGCAGAGGCCAGAAGAGGACATTAGATCCCTTGGGACTGGAGTTCCAGCAGTTACTGGTTAGCTACTATATGGTTTCTGAGAATGGAATCGATATCCTCTGTAAAATCATGCAATGCTCGTGTCTGTTAAGCCATCAGTCTAGCAACTGTCTTTTGCTTAGCATTTATTTTTATATATTTTAATTAAATATGTTACATCACTTTCCACTTGGTTGTCCTCTCTCCAGCCGTTCCTAAATTCTACCCAGCCAATTTCTTTCTTGTTACATATGTGTAAATATGACTGCTACAAAATGTTAATGTAATTTTCTGTCTCCCACAGGCCTGGGAATAGGGAAAGCTTGAATGTTTGGGGAACAATTGTAAGTCTTGATTTTTTTGTGGGATGTGGTTATTTTTTGAATTTGATTTGGCAGTGATTATGCAATGTCTTTTTTTTCTACTTGCTTTTGGAGTATCAATAAAAGACTGGGGCAAAAAAAAAAAGGTGAGAGTGCGAGTGAGGAGGAGTGGAGAGCAAGTGGGGTGCTCATGAGGTGTGTGTAAGGTGTGTTTGAAGAGTGCCTGTGTGAGTGAAAGGGGAATGCACAGAGGTGTGTAGGAGTGTGGGAGTTCAAGAAGAGAAAAGCAGCCAGGCAGTGGTGGTGCACGCCTTTAATCCCAGCACTTGGGAGGCAGAGAAAGGCAGATTTCTGAGTTCAAGACCAGCCTGGTCTACAAAGTGAGTTCCAGGATAGCCAGGGCTACACAGAGAAACCCTGTCTTGAAAAACCAAAAAAAAAAAAAAAAAAAAAAAAGAAGAAGAAGAAGGGAAAAGCAGAGTGTGCCTGAGAATGAAGAGGGTGTGCAGCCTCAAGCTGCAAGGGAGAGAGAGAAAGAGGGAGAGGGGAGGGAGAGAGAGAGGGAGAGGGAGAGAGAGAGAGAGAGAGAGAGAGAGAGAGAGAGGAGAGTAATTTTAAGCCTTGACAAACTGCCTGTCAAGTTTGTACTCAAAAAGTAGTCTGTGTCTATTTATTATGCCTCCCAGATGAGAATACCAATCCTGTATTGAGGCTGGATCCCGACACGGAAGCGTATCATCCATCATTCAAGAGGCTGAATATAAAGATAAGCACAAGTGACATAAATATTTGTTTTATACTGAAATTCAAATCTTTTTTTTTTTTTTTTTTTTTTTTGGTTTTTCGAGACAGAGTTTTTCTGTGTAGCCCTGGCTGTCCTGGAACTCACTTGGTAGACCAGGCTGGCCTCGAACTCAGAAATCCGCCTGCCTCTGCCTCCCGAGTGCTGGGATTAAAGGCGTGCGCCACCACGCCCGGCTCAAATCTTTTCTTTTAAACAAAAAATACACTTGTGAGACTCATTCACACAGAATGGTTATGGCACTGTTTACATTTGATAGATATCCCTGAGATAAAACTAGGAATCATGAAATAATGAAATTCTTCCTCACAGAGCCTGAGTTGCTGTGGTTCTCTAATATGTCAGACCCTTGCGAAGTCTTCTTAGCACAAGCCAGAAATTTCCACTCCTCCTGTGAGTCTATGGCCACATCCTTCACAGTCAACAGACCCAGGAAAGGAAGATTATGTTTTCAACCTGTGTCCACTCACCAAAGAATTTTCTCAGCCCATGGAGAAATTAGTTAACTTTAGAATATGTTTTAAGCTCCATAAATTATGTAAATTATTCTAATAGATCTGTTTTTGAGAGGGAGGATTGGGTGACATAAGTTTTGAATACATAATGAGGGGAGAGATTTGACATCAGCACTAGAGGGGAAATATAGGCTGAAATGCACTATGGGAGTCTGGCTCAGTAATTCTCAGGCAAGGTCAGTGGAAGGAACAGGTCTGGTAGAAGTGTCTGTGTCTGTGACAGGAGATAGAACATCTGAAGTTTGCTTCTCTGGAGCTGTCCTTGGTGTAGCAAGTGTCTGGACTTGACAAGATATTGAAACACATTTTTACAGGTAGAGAATAAGATTAAGTACATTTGGGAGAAAGAAAAAATTTTAAGATATACATTTGAAACCCTGAGGAATCCCATCCTTTGCAATAAGTAGTAAAAGGGAACTTTGGCCAAATGTACTTATCTAGATGGAGCCTATTTGGTCCATGAGAGGTAACTGAGTGTGTTTCCTGTAGCTTATAAGTTTATAAAAGAGGTAATAACATGAGTTAACAACATGCACAGTCTTTAAGATGAGCCTTTTGTGGGACAGAAGGAACAAGATTAAAAACTTGGGTCATATAGTGGAATGTTTTATTAGAGTTAGGCAATTTTATAGAAACTCAGATAATGTTAGGACAGTGGCATAGAGAGAAGAAGAAATATGAAGTATTTAATTAATGGAAAACAAGTTTAGGTAAGGAGATAACAGATTACATCTGTGAAAGCTTTTTTTCTAGCTGTCAGTGTAGTCAGAAGTCTGAAAAAGAGTAAACAATAGCCTATCAGGGACTGGAGAGATGGCTCAGCAGTTAAGAACACTGACTGCTCTTCAGAAGGTCCTGAGTTCAATTCCCAGCCATCACATGGGGACTCACAATCATCTGTATTGAGATCTGATGCCCTCTTCTGGTGTGTTTGAAGACAGTTACAGTGTACTTAGTAATAAAAAAATCTTAAAATGTGCAAAAAAAACCCAATAGCCTATCAGTTATATATTATTTAAAAAGTGACAGAGTCCACAAGCCAACACATTGTTACCTTTTTTTTTTAATATAAAATTGCAGCTGGAGCCATGTGCATTCCTTGGTTGGTGGCTTAGTCCCTGGGAGCTTGGGGGGGTCGTCTGGTTTGTGTTTTTTTTAAAGAGAGGGATTATTAAAATTTTTAGAATAATGAAATAGTTTTAAAGGGAAGCACACAGATATAGCAGAAATGGTATCACATAGACAAACTACTGAAAACATTTACATTCTATTAAACTGAAAAATCTAATCCAAGGCATATTTCTTAATATTTATAAACTATCAACACTAAACCAGATGACATTGTTAACATAATGAGCCAATAACAACTATTGAGTTATAAGCCATAATAAACCACTTCCAGCTAAAAGAATATCCTTGGGCAAAGGTCTCTGGAGAATTCTGACACATCTCCAAAGAATGCATGCAGATTCTACATCAATTTTCAATAATTACTTTGTTAGCAAAAACGAGACTAAGACCTAAAAGAATAAGAAAAGTACAGGGAAAAAAATTCTGAAGATTGTAGGTGTAAGGTGCGATAGAATCTTTGCTAATTCTACATCTGAAAGAGGATGAGTCTCGAGAATTTGTAATGAGGGCTGGTGAGATGGCTCAGCAGGTAAGAGCACTGATTGCTCTTCTAAAGGTCCTGAATTCAAATCCCAGCAACCACATGATGGTTCACAACCACCAGTAATGAGATATGACACCCTTTTCTGGTGTGTCTGAAGACAGCTACAGTGTCTTAATAAATAATAATAAATAGATCTTTTTTTAAAAAGAATTTATAATGAACTCAAATTCTGTAAAATTAGCAAAGTCCAATTAAAATAACCCATTCAAGGGAGATACCATGCTAAGTAAACAGGTCATACTTGAAGAGGAAAGGAGGAAGAGGAGGAAGAAGAGGAGAAGAAATATTTCTAAGAAAGTTCACCATCTCTAGTAAGTGGAAAATGCAAATTCTAACAACTTTGAGATTTCTTGTATTCTAATTAGAATGAAAAGCACAACAAACAAAGGATAGCAAAAGTTGGGAGGCATGAATGGAAAAGACATGTTTTGTTAGAACTGCAACTCCAGACAGACCACACCAGAGCAAATAGTTCCACCTGAGGTTCACTGTAGGAAGTAAAGGGCAATGGTGGCAGAGAAGAAGTGTGTGTGTGCGTCAGAGGGGTCTTCCTTTTATTTAGCCATTCACAGGTAAAGGTGGGAACTGAGCCAATTGGATTTTGTGAATATCTTGGTGGTCACCTAGGCAACAGATATGCAGGTCACTGTCACCTAGGTGTGAAGTCACTGGTTTCCCAGCCGATCCTGATACCAACAGGACACAGCTGAAGGAATGTGTTAGAAAAATCAGAATTGCTAAATATCTAGGCTTTTTTCTCAATGGGAAGAAAATGACAGATGTTTGTTCACCTGGAAGGCTGGAGTGGATCCTGACTAACAACCTGGTAATCTTTTGCCATTCTGTTCAGCTAGCCTTCACCTGAATCCCTCAAATCCTGAATATTGCTAGGCCCTAATGCTGACTCTGCCTCTCAGTGAATAAAAGCCATCTTTCTTAAACAAGTCCCACAATAGAACCCAATCTTATGCATATTACAAATCCTTTCTCCAGAGGGCCCCTGAATAAAGTATCTCAGTGTATAAGAACCTATTCATATGGTAAATATCACAGGTGCTTCACTAAAGAGGTGTACTTCACTGAGGAGTTTCCATGTAACCTTGTCTAAAGCTTTGTTGTGATTATTGTCACCAAGAATCCATTCCTCAGTTTTACTGTGTTTAAATGTGTAAGGAAAATAAACCACTTGGTTAGACTCTAGAGACTTTAGTTGCAGCACCTGATAAAATGATGCTGATCCAAGTTTCATTCTATACCTTTTAGGTAAAATTTCCCTGCCAATCATGATGTTTGCCAGGGCCACAACAACAGGAGAGAATTCCTGAAAGCTAAACATAAATCTACCATATGACCTAGCTGTTCCACTCCTCAGAATATGCAAATGAGATGGCTAGGCTTATTTCATGACAGGCTTCAAATTGGCAGTTAAGGAGACTGGGCCTAAATTTCTGTTTCCAAAAAAATGGACAAATCCAAGCAAGCCCAGGTGTGGGAAGCCTTTTGGGGTACGGCTTGGCAGCAGTCTGATACTGGCAAGGACAAAGAAATGGCTTTGAGAGAGGAATCTGACCTTGGGAGCAAGCTCAGGCAGAGATCTGACATCAGGGCATAATAAGGAAGTAAGTTTCAGCAAAAAGCTAACTTTAGGTTGTAATAGAGAAGTAAGATAAAGCAGGAATTTTAATTTTAGGGTGGAACTAAGCTTCAGGCAAAATTTTGGGCTTGGACAAGGAAGTGGGCTCAAGTTTCTATGACAAGCCCTTTTTTACAACTGTCCTGTTGCCTTGTTTGTAGTTCCTTATTGTACTGCTTGCCCAAAATACTTGCATGTAATTAAATTGGTTTAAAAGTGGATTGGTAAATAAAACTTTGCCTTCAGTCTCAGAATTGACTGGGGTCACGCTGCACCCTTGTCTAACTGTCTTTTTTCTTTTTAATCCTCGCTCCTGCACTGGAGAACCTGTTGACTGACTGAGCGGGCTTGGTCAGGTGGTGCCTTGACCCCAGTAAGTGGGATACAGTGAAGGACACTGGGGGAAGAGGAAGCGCGCGCAGAGGAAAATTTGGGCCAGCGGTGAGTAAACCCCATAAAGATGGGGCTAGGGAATGACAGAATGCCTTTTGTATATTTTCTTAAAAGTATGCTAAAGGCCAGAGGAGCGAAAACAAGTCAGAAACAGATTACTCAGCTTCTAATTTTTGTAGAAGAAGTCTGTCCTTGGTTACCCAAGGAGGGCATGATAAGTGTACAGGTTTGGGAGAAAGTGGGAGAAGGGATAAAAGGGTACTACACAAAATATGGTCCTGAAAAAATTCCCATAGAAGCTTTTAGCCTTTGGACATTAATTAGAGATACGTTAGATCCTAGACATGAAACTGTAAAATTAGTTAAGATATTGGAAGATGCAGATACTGAAAGTAAGAAAAAAGATGAAATTGTTCTATCCACGCCTCCTATTTCCGAGTTTTCGGACAAGGCAGAAAAGAGTGGTGAGCCTCCTGATCCCGGAGAAAAATTCGAATTGGAAAAAGAGGCTGCTAAATACCATGATGAGGATCAGCCTCCTTCTCAGGATTCTCTTAAGGTATTTTTTGAGAAGGAACAGCCAAAGATAGCCCAGAGACAGAAAAAGATGAAACGAAAAGAACTAGCTCAGCTTATTGTAAGACTTGAACAAGTTTTTAAAGAACCAAAGAGTAGTGAAGGTTCAGATCCTGAGGAGGAGGCACCAATGGCAGTGCCGAAAACAAAGATCTCGCCTCCTTCAGTGACTTTAAAGGTTAATAAAGGGAGACCTCTCACTTTAAATCCTAGTGTTCCTCTTTTATCACCCCTTCAGGCAGGTCTGAAACAGGTGGCAGTACAAGGGGAAGATATACAGGGATATGTTTTGCAATGTCTGGTGTTTGTAGCACAGGATCAAGAAGGGAACGCAGTTAGATACCATACTCCCATTCCTTTTAAACAGCTAAAGGAATTAAAAACTGCCTGTGCTCAGTATGGACCTACTGCTCCATTCACCATGGCTATGTTAGATGGCCTGTCTACTGAGGCTCTCCCACATGCAGATTGGAAACAATTAGCTCATGCATGCTTGGGGGGAGGAGATTATCTGCTATGGAAAACGGAATTTTTTGAAAGATGTCAGCAGGCAGCAGAGTTAAACGCTAGAAATAACAATCCAGGGTACTTATGAGATGTTGGCAGGAGAAGGCCAATATCGGGATGTACAGAACCAATTAGGATTTAATCTTGGTACTTATGCTCAAATTAGTGCCGCTGCTCGTAAAGCCTGGAATACCTTACCTCATAAAGGGGATTTGTCTCAAGATATCTCAAAAATAAGACAGGGACCCGATGAGGAATTTGTTGACAGGCTGATGAAAGCAGCTGGGAGAGTGTTTGGAGATGCCAATGCTGGAATGCTTCTAGTAAAACAGTTGGCTTATGAGAATGCAAATACAGCCTGCCAGGCGGCCATGAGACCCTTCAAAAGGAATGGCATGATTACTGATTATATTAGATTATGTGCTGACATCGGTCCCTCTTATGTGCAGGGTGTGGCCCTGGCTGCCGCACAAGGAAAAACTATGCGACAGATTTTGTTCCAACAGACTGGTAAAGGAAAGAGGAGGGTTAATGGGCCTCCAGTGAGCTGTTTTGGGTGTGGACAGATGGGGCATTTAGTGAGAAACTGCCCAAATAACACTAAAGAAAATAGTGGGAGAAAACCAGGGGTTTGTCCTAGATGCAACAGAGGGATGCACTGGGTTAGTGAATGCAGGTCTAAGAGAGATAACCTAGGAAATCCTCTCCCTCAGGGAAACGGGAGAGGGGGCCAGCCCCAGGCCCCGTGTCAATGTTGTGAGGCCATGCAGTTCATTCCTCGGCAAAGCAATCCTTTCGAGACCTCTTCTGAGCCACCCCAGGCAGCGCAGGATTGGACCTCAGTTCCTCTCTCTACACAGTATTAACTCCAGAAATGGGGGTGCAGGCTATTCCTACTGGAATATATAGTCCGCTATTGTCAGGAACTGCAGGATTGTTACTGGGAAGAAGCAGTGCCACTATGGCAGGATTGATGATTGCCCCAGGAGTTATAGATGCAGATTATACTGGAGAAATTAAAATTATGACTTCTTCACCTACCCATATCTCTGTCATTCAACCTTGACATATAATTGCTCAATTACTCCTTATACCATTAGTTATGACAGAAAATAAGGTTAAGACTAATGCTAGAGGATCCAGAGGGTTTGGTTCTTCAGATGTCTACTGGGTCCAAGCAATAAAAGCTGAAAGACCCAAACTAGTCTTAAGAATAAATGGAAAAAAATTTAAAGGGCTGCTAGATACAGGAGCAGATGTATCTGTTATAACTTCTGTTCATTGGCCTGGATCTTGGCCTAAAACAACTACTATTACTCAATTGCAAGGGATAGGGCAGAGTCAGAGTCCTGAGCAAAGCAGTGATCTCTTACATTGGGAGGATGAAGAAGGCCACCAAGGATATTTTCAACCTTACATTGTTTCAAATTTGCCTGTTAATTTGTGGGGGAGAGACATAATGAAGGACATGGGGGTCCTTCTATATAGTCCAAATAGTAAAGTTACACAAC
>LR749490.1:6426292-6447810 GCA_902729485.2 Mus minutoides
ACAAGGAGAATTAGAGCCCATTGTAATTAGCCCTAGAAAAGGAAGAGCAGGTCTAGGGTATTTTTGATGGAGACCATTGACAAGCCTGTGCTCCATGCAGATAAAATCACTTGGAAAAGTGATGTTCCTGTATGGGTTGATCAGTGGTCTCTTACTTCAGAAAAAATCCTGGCATCTCAACAGCTAGTGCAGGAGCAGTTGCAAGCTGGCCACATTGAGCCCTCCAGTTCCCCTTGGAACTCACCTATATTTGTAATTAGGAAAAAAATCAGGCAAGTGGAGATTATTGCAAGACTTGCGGAAAGTTAATGAAACTATGGAACTTATGGGAGCATTACAACCAGGTCTCCCTACCCCAGCTGCCATCCCAAAAAATACATATAAAATCATTATTGATTTAAAAGATTGTTTCTATACTATTCCTTTACATCCTGATGATTGCAAAAGATTTGCATTTAGTGTTCCTGTGTGCAATTTTAAAGAACCCATGAAGCGATGTCATTGGAAAGTTTTGCCTCAAGGAATGGCTAATAGCCCTACTTTATGTCAAAAGTTTGTTGCTGCTTCAATACAAGAGGTTAGGACCTTGTACCCCTCTATGTATATCGTTCATTTCATGGATGATATTTTATTAGCTTATCACTCTGAGGGGGTCTTACTGCAAGCCTTTGCACTTATGCAATAAGCTTTAAAATCTTGGGGTTTAGTTGTTGCTCCAGAGAAAATTCAGAGACAATATCCTTTTCAGTACTTGGGACATCAGCTGTACCCTAAACGAATTGTAGCACAGAAAATTCAAATAAGAAAAGATAATTTGCTTACTCTAAATGATTTTGAAAGGTTATTAGGAGATATTAATTGGCTGAGACCTCATCTTAAGCTTACTACAGGAGAACTCAAACCTCTGTTTGATACCCTCAAGGGGGATGCAAATCCTAATTCCCCTAGACAATTAACAGTTGAGGGATGAATAGCTCTGGGGAAAGTAGAAGAAGCTATTAGCCAGCAACAGATACAATATATAGACTATGATCAATCGTTGGCTGCTTGCATTATTGCAACAACTCATACGCCCACAGCAGTCCTTTGGCAAAAGGGACCATTAATGTGGATTCATCTTTCTTCATCTCCAAAGAAAGTTTTAACACCTTATTATGAGGCTGTTGCTGTGTTAATACAGAATTGTAGGATGGAGTCATGGAAATACTTTGGGAGAGAACCTGATGAAATATTTATCCCTTATTCTAAACAGCAATTGAATTATTTATTGCAAAATACTGATATTTGGCCTATTGCATGTGCAAATTTTTTAGGCAAAATTGATAACCATTATCCAAAAGACAAATTGTTACAATTTGCCTCTATGCATGCTTTTGTATTCCCCATAAACTTACTCATGCAGCCCATAGAGAACACACTTACTGTATTTACAGATGGTTCATCTAATGGGAAGGCAGCATATGTGATTGGATCAAATGTTCATTCTCTTGAATTTCCCCCTGCTTCAGCACAAATAATTTAACTATGTGCTGTAGCTGCTGTTTTTGAAATACTGAAAAGTCAAGTTTTTAATTTATATACTGACAGCCAATATATAGCTCATGGTTTACAGCTACTTGAAACCGTTCCTTTTTTAGATACTGCTAATTCTCAAATTTTGCAATTGTTTTTGCAAATACAACTAAATTTAAGAGAACTTACAGTTCCTTATTTTGTAGGTCATTTAAGAGCTCATACTGGTTTGCCTGGACCCCTTAGTGAGGGCAATGCCACAGCAGATTTGTATGCCAGGAAAGTTATAGGCCTCACACAGGAACAATTGTCCAAACAATCTCATTCTTTACATCATCAAAATAGTAATAGCTTGAGACAATAATTTGGTATTTCTAGAGAATGTGCACGTCAGATTATAAAGACTTGCCCTGAATGTCCTCAATTTTTACCTGTGCCACATAATGGTGTTAATCCTCGAGGACTTGTACCTAATCAATTATGGCAAATGGATGTTACTCATGTTTCTGATTTCGAAAACTAAAATATGTACATGTAACTATTGACACCTTTTCAGGCTTTCTAGTTGCAACTGCTTTAACAGGAGAAGCAACAAAAACGTAATTAATCATTGTCTATGATGTTTTTCTATACTGGTTATTCCCAGTCAAATTAAAACAGATAATGGAACTGGCTATTGGAGTCGAGCATTTGAAACTTTCTGTCAGCAATTTAATATTACTCATACTACTGGGATTCCTTACAATTCTCAAGGACAAGGCATTGTGGATCGAGCCCATGGAACTTTAAAGCAATATCTTCATAAAATAAAAAAGGGGGAGTTATATCCCCGCACACCACAAAACTATTTAAGTCATGCTCTTTTTATTTTAAATTTTTAAAATTTGGATGTGCATGGACGTTCAGCAGCTGAGCGTTTTTGGCACCCTCACACTTCCACTACATATGCTTCAGTGAAGTGGAAGGATCCTATGACAGGCCAATGGCATGGACCCGACCCTGTACTCATATGGGGTCGAGGTCACGTTTGTGTTTTTTCACAGGAAGAAAATGGGCTCAGTGGTTGCCAGAGAGACTGGTGCGACAAATGGAACAACCCCGTGCTCCTGCTGATTCCCCTACTGATGATGCTGATTCCTGCACACCGTGAAGTCCACTGGGCCTATGTTCCTGACCCGCCACTGATACATCCAGCAGTATGGACCAGACCTGAGATTCTCGTACTGGTAATAATACTCAACTCCTTGGACCTCCTTGGACTTATAATAAGACTCTGACTTTCAGTGCATTGGGTGAGGGAATCCTTGTTTGCTTTGTAAAGAATAGTATAAATGATGGATGTATTTCAGTGTTTCCTCAAACTTGGAAGAAAAATGTTTCACAAACTGTAACTCAGATCATAAACATAGGTATGCCAAAACATTATAAGGGATCTGCCCCTGATCCTCATGAACTACAATCCTGTAGATCTAAACCCACAAAGGATGTGGAACAGACATTTGACAAAGATATTTGTGGTGTCCCTTCTCCACCAACATAGTTGGTGCTAAGACCAAAGCCTTGAGAAAGCCGTACCCAATGGCACCTGTTGTTTTGTTAATTAGGCTAAGAGATAGCCCGCCCCCCCCCCCCAGCAGCCAGGTTCTGTGTGTCTCCCAGATCCCCCGGCTCCGCCCAGCTTACCAGTGGCCCACCTATGACCAGCCTACCTGCACAACCTGCGAGATGTCATGATACTTCAGGGTTCCCACCAAACTCCAGAACACCTGCGCAGAAGACTGGGGGCAGGGCTTCCTTTCCTTTTCCCCCAAATGTTTGTCCACCATTAAACAGTCATTCTAAGCAGAAGCAACCATGTAGCCTTGGAGATCTTTTTTCTTCCCCCACTCCCTTAGTTTCATTTCAGCTTCGGACCAATCCTCCAGGAACCCCGTCCACTGCGGGCAGTGGACCCCAACAGTTATTAGTTGGAAAGAATGTTTTAATCAACCCCCAATGTGGTTTAATATTTCCAATAATATGCAGATTATTGATTGGGCAGGGAATCAGTCAGACATTGGCCAAAAGGAGATGTCCATAGGCCTTTGGCAATCAGAAACAGGCCATTTCCAGCGGCATATCTGGAAGTTAGCTGTAGCTCTCTATAAAGTTACTTTAGTTACAGAAAAAATTGAGACGGGATCTAGATTTCAAACAAGTGTTAGTGCATGTGTTAAAGCTCCCAATCTTTTGTTAATTGGTCATGTCAAAATTACTTTTGTTTCTTCTACTATATTTAATGTGAGTTGTATTGATTGTACACTTTCTAATTGTGTTAGTGTGTTGAAACCTGGAATGTCTGTTTGGTGGTGTATCAACCAGCTTTTGTTTTATTGCCTGTGGAAATTACAGGACCTTGGTATTCTGAGAAAAGCTTGCAGGTACTGGAAGAAGTGAGCCAGGCTTTAAGCAGAAACAAGAGGGTAGTGGGCCTGATTATTGCTGGTATAGCCGCTTTAATTGCAATGATAGCTAGCACCACTGTCTCTGCAATTGCTTTAACACAAGAAGTTAAGACAGCTACTTTTGTTAATCATTTAGCTTAAAATGTTACTAATGCTCTGAGTATTCAGGAGGATTTAGACAAGCTAATCAAATTATTATATAGGAGACTCAGTGCTTAAGAGTAAGAAGCCATCTTGAGTGCCATGCCAGATACCAGTGGATTTGTGTTACTTCTAAAATTTACAGTAATAGTCACTATAATTGGGAAAAGGTTTATAGACACTTGCAGGATGTTTGGCATATAATTCCAACACCTCTCTGGATATTTTAACTTTGAATAGTGAGATTATGAATTAAAGAATGCTGCTCTACTGAGCTTTGATGATGCAGATCTTGCTGATAGAATTATTCATGGCCTGAAGTCAGTATTTCCATCCTGGTCAAGCTTCAAGAATGGCATATATGGCTTGATCATGCTAGTCCTTCTTGTCCTAGGAATACACTTTTTTTTTGAGACAGGGTTTCTCTGTATAGCCCTGGCTGTCCTGGAACTCACTTTGTAGACCAGGCTGGCCTCGAACTGAGAGATCCACCTGCCTCTGCCTCCCGAGTGCTGGGATTCCTAGGAATACTCTTATTCCTGCCCATTGTGTTAAAGCTTGCCTTTAAAAGCATCAATATGCTAGCGGCCCAAGTAAATGGCTTTAAACTAAGAATGAACCCCCAAACATAGTTATTGATTTAACAGGCTGGCAAGCCAAGGACGGGTAAAGATTCTGCACAAGGGCCTTGCCAACCTAAGGCAGATGCATGTGCCAACAGGCCATTTTTGTTTATAACAAACACTAAAAGGCCATGTTTGTTCATATAATACAAAGAAGCTGCACATGTTTTGAGGACGGGTAAGGGGGGCATTCTTGTCAGAACAACCTAAGACAGGCTCAGCCTTGTTTATTAAATTAAAAAGGGGGAGATGTGCGAAGCCTTTTGGGGTACCCGAACCGTCGTCAGACTGTGACCGTTCCTGTTTCTTTACCGAAACTCTGTCCTTAGACTGGAACCCTCGTTCGAGTCCGTCTCTAGACTGTAGTCCCGTATTATTCCTTCATTCAAAGTCGTTTTTCGATTGAAATCCAACATTATCTCTTCATTCTATTTCGTCCTTAAAATCAAAATCCGTGGAACTAAGCTTCAGGTAAGATTTTGGGCTTGGACAAGGAAGTGGGCTCAAGTTTCTATGACAAGCCCTTTTTTACAACTGTCCTGTTGCCTTGTTTGTAGTTCCTTATTGTACTGCTTGCCCAAAATACTTGCATGTAATTAAATTGGTTTAAAAGTGGATTGGTAAATAAAACTTTGCCTTCAGTCTCAGAATGGACTGGGGTCATGCTACAATGTTGTCTAACTGTCTTCTTTCTTTTTAATCCTCACTCCTGCGCTGGAAAACCTGTTGACTGACTGAGCGGGCTTGGTCACCCAGCAAGTCAATTTCTGGGAAAAAAAATAACCCAAAACCAACCAACCAAAATAACCCCAGGCTTCAGGTACCTAGTCAGAAGCTGGCCTGCCACCTGGCCTGAATCAAGGACAATGGGTCAGCAATAGTTTCAAGACTTACCCAGCCACTTTGCCAAAGGTGTTTATCACTGGTAAAGGTTCTCTGAGAGAGCTTTTCGGTTCACTTATATATACTATCACATCATCTACAATAGAGATACTTTGACTTCATCCTTCCAAATTCGTATACTATTGATCTCCTCTCCTCTCCTCTCCTCTCCTCTCCTCTCCTCTCCTCTCCTTTCCTTTCCTCTTTCCTTTCTTTCTTTCTTTCTTTCTTTCTTTCTTTCTTTCTTTCTTTCTTTCTTTCTCTCTCTCTCTCTCTCTTTCTCTCTCTCTCTCTCTCTTTCTCTCTTTCTTTCTTTTATTTTTTTTTTTGAGACAGAGTTTCTCTGTATAGCTCTGGCTGTCCTGGAACTCACTCTGTAGACCAGGCTGGCCTTGAACTCAGAAATTCACCTGACTCTGCCTCCCAAGTACTGGGATTAAAGGTGAGAGCCACCACGCCTGGCTCTTTTCGTTTTCTTGTTGCTTTAGCTAAAATTTAAAGTACTATATTGAGGACATAGGGAGGACTAACCAGCTTTGCCTTCTTCCTGATTTTAGTAGAATTGTTTTAAGTTTCTCTTCATTTAATTTGATGTTGGCTATTGGATTGCTGTATATTGCTCTTATTGTGTTTAGG
The DNA here is from genome assembly GCA_902729485.2 of Mus minutoides. Classification (NCBI taxonomy): domain Eukaryota; kingdom Metazoa; phylum Chordata; class Mammalia; order Rodentia; family Muridae; genus Mus; species Mus minutoides. Next base: position 6,432,531 of record LR749490.1, read on the forward strand.
TATGTACCCTCTATTCCTGATCTCTCCATGTCTTTTAACATGAAGGGGTGTTGGATTTTGTCAAAGGCTTTTTCAACATCTCATGCGATGATCATGTGTTTTTTTTTTCCTTTTATTTCGTTATATGGTGAATTATGTTCATGGATTTTTATATATTGAATCACCCCTGCATCCCTGGACTGAAGTTTATTTGATCATGTTAGATGTGTTGGATGTGTTCTTGGATTCATTTTACTAGTTTTTATTGAGTGTATTTATATTGATGTTCATAGAAATTTCTCTGAAATTCTGTTTTTTGATTGAGTCTTTGTGTGGTTTACTATCAGAGTTACATTTGTCTTACAGAATGAGTTTTTCAATATTCCCTATGTATCAATTTTGTGAAATAGTTTTAGGAGTATTGGTCTTATCTCTTCTTTGGAAGTCTGGTAGAATTCAGGTATAAAACCATCTGGCCCTGGGCCTTTTTTGGTTTTGTTTCTTTAGGGGTTATAAGTCTATGTAGATAAATTACATGATATTGATTTAATTTTAGTATATGATATCTTTCTAGAAAATTGTACATTTCATTTAGATTTTTTAATTTTGTGGAGTACTGGCTTTTGAAGAAAAACCTAATAATTTTTTTGAATTTCCTCAGTGTCCATTGTTATGTTTTCTTTTTTCTTTCTGAATTTTTTAATTTGGGTACAGTCTCTCTGCATTTTAGGTAGTCTGACTAAGGGTTTATTGATTTTTTGTCAAGGAACCAGCTCTTGGTTTTGTCCAGTCTTTGCATTGTTCCCTTTGTTTCTAATTGACTGATACTTGCTCTGAGATTGATTTTTTCTTGTTGTGTACTCCTCTTGGGTTCTTTGGTATTTTTTTTTTAAGCTTTCTGGTGTACTTTTAAATTGTTAATCTGAGAACTCTCAAATTCTTTCATGAAAACACTTAATACTGTTGAACTTTCCTCTTAGCACTGCTTTCATTGGGTTCTATAAGTTAGGTATCTTGTTCTTCCATTTTCATTGAATTCTGAGAACTCTTTACTTTCTTTGTTTCTTTCTTCCCTTAATCAGAGATCATTGAATAGAGAATTATTGATTTTCCGTGAGTAGGTAGCCTTTCTGCTGTTTCTGTTGTTCTTGTAGTACACCTTTAATCCTTGGTCTTCTGATAGGATACAAGAAGTTATTGCAATTTTCTTTTATCTGTTGAAACTTGTTTTGTCACTGAGTATATGGTCAATTTTGCACAATGTTCTCTGAGATGATGAGATGATTGAAATGCTCTTTAGATATATGGAAGGTTTATTTCACCCATAATGTCTTTTAATTTCATTATTTCTGTTTAGTTTATCTCAATAACCTATCCATTGGTGAGAGGGGAATGCTCGAATAGCTGGTTGTCCCTGATGTCTGCATACCACAAATATACTACTTTGAATACTGCTTCCTAATAATTCATATCCTCCTGGCTCATCAGAATAGGGTTGGGATAGTTTGAATGAGATTTCATCTTTCAGTCTTAGGCATTTGAATACTTGATCCCCAACTGCTGGCTCTCTGGGAAGGGGATAGGACTTTGTTGGATGGAGCATGTCATTTAGGGTAAAAAGATCCTGAGAAAAATGTAACAGGTCACAAAGACCCTGAAACTGGGAAGAGAGATTTCACTATTAGCAGTAAGTCTTTGCATAGCTGAGCACAATACCCTGACCATTCCTTAAATCTCTGTGTTTGCCCATGTCCTGACTGTTCTTTGAATTCATGTATTTGCCAACCGATACAGCTCACTGCCAAGTGTTTGTGGTTTGGTTGATGGACTGAGATACAGCTCACTGCAAGTGCATGTGGTTTGATTGCTGGACTGAGATTGAAAATTTTCACATCTACACCTGTGCATCTGTGCATGACTCCTTCCTTGTACCAATTTCTTCTTTAGAAAACATCCTAAGAATAGATATTGTTAGATCAGGAAGATCCCCTACTCCCTCCTCCTCCTCCTCCTCCTTTCCCCCTTGAGGGCCCATAAATACCAGGTTCCCTTTCCCCTTGGGGTCTACTCTTCTACCCATTCCTGGGATATGAGTAGTCCTCAGATCTCTGGCTTTCCCCGAATAATAAGACTCGTGTCAAGCCTGGTCTCCTGTGAGTTCTTGAGGGGTCTGCAAATATCCTGAGACTTGAGTGAGGGTCTCCCTTCGGGCGTCCTTTAAGGGGTAGGTGTGGAGTTTCAAAAGTTACTAGGCACCCCCAGTTCTTTTTGTTAGCTCCTTGATTGTGGATCAAGATTTGATGTTTTAGCTGCTGCTCTAGCCATCTGCCTTCATACCTTCACTCCACCATCATAAGATTCTAACCCTCTGGAAGCATAGCACAATTAAACCCTTTCTTTTATAAGCTGCCTTGGTTACACTGTGTTATGAGGTCGGGAGAGGAACCTAATACGGTGGCCTTGTAAAAAAATAGAAAAAATACATTAAGATTCAATTTATATATAACTGTTGTGGGTTGATTAGAGCCCTGAATTCAGTTAGCTTTATCCATGTGACAAACCTTGGGAAGACCCAACCTCTTCTTTTAGAGGGTTCTGAGGAAGGGGTGTCTGGGAACAGTGAAACAAAGGACTGAAATTCAAATGGTGGCTCCAAGCTGGCAGCCTATGTTCTGTTGGAGACAGTTTTCAACCTGCTTTCTCTCTGGTCTACTTTTTCTGGAGCTCTGCAGACAACTTTATGTTTTGCTCCAGGAAGTTCTCTCTTGCATTCTATACAATTCTCTGGACAGCACATCTCCTGTAGATCATAAACCTAGACATTTTTTTTCTCTTTTTGTCCATTTCTTTTTTTTCTCTTTATTAGATATTTTCTTCATTTACATTTCAAATGTTATCCAGAAATTTCCCCTTACCCTCCCGCATCCCCGCCCTGCTCGCCTACCCACCCCCTCCCATGTAATGGCCCTGGCGTTCCCCTGTACTGGGGCATATAAAGTCTGTATGACCAACGGGCCTCTCCTCCCAATGATGGCCAACTAGGCCATCTTCTTCCATATATGCAGCTAGAGACATGAGCGCAGGGGGAACTAGTTGGTTCATGTTATTCTTCCACCTATATGGTTGAAGACCTCTTCAGCTCCTTGGGTACTCTCTCTAGCTCCTTCCTTGGGAGTCCTGTGTTCCAACTAATAGCTGCTTGTGAGCAACCACTTTCGTGTTTGCCAGGCACTGCTATAGCCTCCCATGAGACAGTTATATCAGGTCCCTTTCAGCATTATCTTGCTGGCATATGCTATAGTGTTTATTTTGGTGGCTGATTATGGGAAGGATCCCTGGCAGCCACCATCACTGGTTGGTCTTTCCTTTTGATTCAGCTTCACACATGATCTCTGTAACTCCTTCAGTGTGTGCTTTGTTCTTAATTCTAGGAACGGACAAAGAGAGCACATTTTGAAATTCATTCTTGAGATTCATGTGTTTAGTAAATTGTATCTTGGGTAGTCTAGGCTTCTGGGCTAGTAGCCACATATCAGTGAGTACATGTTATGTGAGTTCTTTTGTGATTGGGTTACCTCACTCAGGATGACACCCTTCAGATCCATCCATTTGCCTAGGAATTTCATATATTCATTGATTCTAATAGCTGAGTAGTACTCCATTGTGTAAGTGTACCAAATTTTTTGTATCCATTCCTCTGTTGAGGGACATCTGGGTTCTTTCCAGCTTCTGGCTATTATGAATAAGGCTGCTATGAACATAGTGGAACATGTGTCCTTATAACCAGATGGAAACTCTTCTGGATATATGCCAAGTAGAGGTATTGCTGGATCTTCCAGTAGTACTATGTCCAATTTTCTGAGGAACCTCCAGACTGATTTCCAGAGTGGTTGCACAAGCTTGCAGTCCCACCAACAGTGGAGGAGTGTTCCCCTTTCTCCACATCCACGCCAGCATCTGCTATCACCTGATTTTTTAATCCTAGCCATTCTTACTGGTGTGAGGTGGAATCTCAGGGTTGTTTTGATTTGCATTTCCCTGATGATTAAGGATGTTGAACATTTTTTCAGGTGCTTCTCAGCCATTCGGTATTCCTCAGTTGAGAATTCTTTGTTTGACTCTGTGCCCCACTTTTTAATGGGGATATTTGATTTTCTGTTGTCCACCTTCTTGAGTTCTTTATATATATTGGATATCAGTCCCCTATCAGATTTAGGATTGGTAAAGATCCTTTCCCAATCTGTTGGTGGCCCTTTTGTCTTGTTGACAGTATCTTTTGCCTTACAGAAGCTTTGCAACTTTATGAGGTCCCATTTGTCAATTCTTGATCTTACAGCACAAGCCATTGCTGTTCTATTNATTCCACCAGAGGTTCTTTTATTGTTGAGAAGAGTTTTTGCTAATCTAGGTTTTTTGTTATTCCAGATGAACTTGCTAATTGTCTTTTCTATATCCTTGAAGAATTGAGTTGGAATTTTGATGGGGATTGCATTGAATCTGTAGATAGCTTTTGGCAAGATAGCCATTTTTACTATATTGATTCTGCCAATCCATGAGCGTGGGAGATCCTTCCATCTTCTGAGATCTTCCTTTCTTCAGAGACTTGAAATTCTTGTCATACAAATCTTTCACTTCCTTCGTAAGAGTCACACCAAGATATTTTATACTGTTGGTGACTATTGTGAAGGGTCATGTTTCCCTGATCTCTTTCTCAGCCAGTTCATCCTTTGTATAGAGAAAGGCCCTCGATTTGTTTGAGTTGATTCTATATCCAGCTACTGCTAAAGCTGTTTATCAGGTTTAGGAGTTCTCTGGTGGAGTTTTTGGGGTCACTTATATATACTATCATATCATCTGCAAATAGCGATAATTTGAGTTCTTCCTTTCCAATTTGTATCCCCTTGACCTCCTTTTGTTGTCGAATCCCTCTGGCTAGGACTTCAAGTCCTATATTGAATAGGTCCGGAGAAAGTGGGCAGCCTTGTCTGGTACCTGATTTTAGTGGGATTGCTTCCAGCTTCTCTCCATTTAGTTTGATGTTGGCCACTGTTTTGCTGTAGATTGCTTTTATCATGTTTAGGTAAGGGCCTTGAATTCCTGATCTTTCCAAGACCTTTATCATGAATGGGTGTTGAATTTTGTCAAATGCTTTCTCAGCATCTAAGGAGATGATTATGTGGTTTTTATCTTTGAGTTTGTTTATATAGTGTATTACGTTGATGGATTTCCGTATATTAAACCATCCCTGCATTCCTGGGATGAAGCCTACTTGGTCATGATGGATGATCATTTTGATGTGTTCTTGGATTCGGTTGGCGAGAATTTTATTGAGTATTTTTGCATCGATATTCATGAGGGAAATTGGTCTGAAGTTCTCTATCTTTGTTGTGTCTTTATGTGGTTTAGGTATCAGAGTAATTGTGGCTTCATAAAATGAGTTGGGTAATGTACCTTCAGATTCTATTTTGTTGAATAGTTTGAGGAGAACTGGAACTAGGTCTTCTTTGAAGGTCTGATAGAACTCTGCACTAAACCCATCTGGTCCTGGGCTTTTTTTGGTTGGGAGACTATTAATGACTGCTTCTATTTCTTTAGGAGATATAGGGCTGTTTAGGTCATTAATCTGATCGTGCTTTAACTTTGGAACTTGGTATCTGTCTAGAAAGTTATCCATTTCATCCAGATTTTCCAATTTTTTAGAGTATAACCTTTTGTAGAATGATCTGATGGTGTTTTGAATTTCCTCAGGATCTGTTGTTATGTCTCCCTTTTCCTTTCTGATTTTTAAAATTTGGATGCTATCCCTGTGCCCTCTAGTTAGTCTGGCCAAGGGTTTGTCTATCTTGTTGACTTTTTCAAAGAACCAGCTCCTGGTTTGATTGATTCTTTGGATAGTTCTTATTGTTTCCACATGGTTGATTTCACCCCTGAGTTTGATTATTTCCTGCTGTCTACTCCTCTTAGGTGAATTTGCTTCCATTTGTTCTAGAGTTTACAGATTTGCTGTCAAGCTACTAGTGTATGCTCTCTCCATTTTTTTTTTTTTTTTGTAGGAACTCAGAGCTATGAGTTTCCCTCTCAGGAATGCTTTCATTGTGTCCCACAAGTTTGGGTATGTTGTGGCTTCATTTTCATTAAACTCTAGAAAGTCTTTAATTTCTTTCTTTATTTCTTCCTTGACCAAGGTATCATTGAGTAGAGTGTTGTTCAGTTTCCAAGCGAATGATGGTGTTCTGCTTCTTATGTTGTTATTTAAGAACAGCCTTAGACCATGGTGATCTGATAGGGTGCATGGGATAATTTCAATACTTTTGTATCTGTTGAGATCTGTTTTGTGGCCAATTATGTGGTCAATTTTGGAGAATGTGCCATGAGGTGAGAAGAAAAAGGTATATCCTTTTGTTTTAGGATGAAATATTCTGTAGATATCTGTTAAGTCCATTTGTTTCATAGCCTCTGTTAGTTTGACTGAGTCTTTGTTTAGTTTCTGTTTCCAGGATCTGTCCCTTGATGAGAGTGGGGTGTTGAAGTCTCCCACTATCATTGTTTGAGATGCAATGTGTGTTTTGAGCTTTACTAACCTTTCTTTAATGAAAGCAGCTGCCCTTGCATTTGGAGCATAGATATTCAGGATTGAGAGTTCCTCTTGGAAGATTTTGCCTTTGATGAGTATAAAGTGCCCCTCTTTGTCTTTTTTGATAATTTTGGGTTGAAAGTCTATTTTATTCGATATTAGAATGGCTACCCCAGCTTTTTTCCCCGGACTGTTTGCTTGGAAAATTGTTTTCCAACCCTTCACTCTGAGGTAGTGTCTGTTTTTTTTCCTGAGGTGTGTTTCTTGTAAGCAGCAAAACGTTTTGTCCAGTTTGTGCAGCCAGTCTGATAGTCTCTGTCTTTTTATCGGGGAATTGAGTCCATTGATATTAAGAGATATTAAGGAACAGTAATTGTTGTTTCCTGTTATTTTTGTTTTTAGAGTTGGTATTCTGTTCTTGTGGCTGTCTTCTTTTAGGTTTGTTGAAGGATTACTTTCTTCCTTTTTCTAGGGCATAGTTTCCGTCCTTGTATTGGTGTTTTTCTGTTATTATCCTTTGAAGGGCTGGATTCGTGGAAAGATATTGTGTGAATTTGAATTTGTCATGGAATACTTTGGTTTCTCTGTCTATGGTAAATGAGAGTTTTGCTGGGTACAGTAGCCTGGGCTGGCATTTGTGTCCTCTTAGTGTCTGTATAATCTCTGTCCATGATCTTCTGGCTTTCATAGTCTCTGGTGAGAAGTCTGGAGTAATTCTGATAGGCCTGCCCTTATATGTTACTTGACCTTTTTCCCTTGCTGCCTTTAATATTCTGTCTTTATTTAGTGCATTTGTTGTTCTGATTATTATGTGTCGGGAGGAATTTCTTTTCTGGTCTTGCCTATTGGTTTTCTGTAGGCTTCTTCTATGTTTATGGGCAAGAGTAAGAAATCCATACCTTTCAAAAGAAGATAATAAAACAACTTCTATAAACGACCGGGAAATCAAACTATCAGAAGGAAGAGTAGATGAGGATAATAGGAATTCAAACCAGAAGAGTAACACAGGACCTAAAGGACCTATAAAACACAATCTTAGAAAAACGTAAATCGTAAAAGAAACTAAGTCTTGTGTATGCTTCCTATAGAATCTTCTGTGCCTGAGATTCTCTCTTCTATCTCTTTTATTCTGTTGCTGATGCTCATATCTATGGTTCCTGATTTTTTTCCTATGGTTTCTATCTCCAGGGTTATCTCCTTTTGGTTTTTCTTAATTGTTTCTACTTCCATTTTTAGGTCCTGGATGATTTTGTTCCATTCCATCACCTGTTTGGTATTGTTTTCCTGTAACTCTCTATGTATTTCCTCTTTAAATGCTTCTAGTTGTTTATCTGTGTTTTCCTGCATTTCCTTCTTATAGTCCTCCATCATCATCATGACGAGTGACTTTATATCCATGTCCTGTTTTTCTGGTGTGCTGTTGTATCTAGGACTTGATGGGGTGGGTGAGTTTGGATCTGGTGATGCCACCTACCCTTGGATTCTGTTGCTTCTGTTCTTATGCTTACCTCCTGCCATCCCTAACCAAGGAGACCTGGTGTTGGTGCAGGCCAGAAGGGAGAGTCTGAAATGGTCTGGGCCTTTATCTCTGTCCTGGCTGGTGACTCAGGTCTCAGGGGATTGGGCAGGAACAGATGCTGCGTTCAGCTGCTCACCTGTGGTCCCAAGATAGCCTGTGGCCCAAGATAGACTGGGGAGTCCCAGAGAGAGTGTGCAGAGCCTGTGCCTGAGCCCTGGGCTGGTGCGGGTGCACCGGACCAGACCGGAAGGGAAGGGAGAGTCTGTCCTGGGGGTTGGGCCTTTATCTCTATCCTGGCTGGTGGCTCAGGTTGCACGGGATTGGGCAGGAACCGATGCTGCATTCAGCTGTTCACCTGTGGTCCCAAGAGGCCTGGGAGTCCCGGAGAGAGTGTGCAGAGCCTGTGCCTGAGCCCTAGGCTGGTGCGGGTGCACCGGACCAGACTGTGGTCCCAAGAGGCCTGGGGAGTCCCGGAGAGAGTGAGCAGAGCATGTGCCGGAGCCCTGGGCTGGTGTGGGTGCACCGGACCAGACCGGAAGGGAAGGGGAAACCTAAACTTTTATTTTACTGCCATTTACTATTTTCAAGTCATTTACTTCAGCTTTCCTTTTCATTGTACAATGACTCTGCATACTTTGACTCCAGCCCCTTTAATTCTTAGGAAACAGTATGCATACTCTTTTTTTTTTTTTAACATTGCAAAAGAATTCAGAGAACTGCCTGCCCATGTTAAGCAGATACTAAAAACTAGATGGGTGGGATCCCACTCTGAAATTATCATTTCTCCCACACCTGGACCTAACCTTACCTCGTCTCAGGCTGAACACTCAGGGATTTGTCTGCCTTTGTAAATATAAACAAACAAACAAACAAACATAACTTTGCTGAGTGGGTTCTCCTGCAGTCATCATTCCCTAGTTCTCTCTATCTCCTTCCTCAGTATCTTTCTAACAATTTGGCTTAAAGTGTAGCTGCCTCTGTTCCTTTAGATTTTTGAAGCCCCTCATATAACTTATATTGCATCCTTATTTTTTTTTAAATTGAGAAATTATTAATTTTAAATTGTCTCTTCAGATATTTTTTTTTATCACAGCCTTTAGATCTGTCCACAATGTACCAGAATTTACCATTTTGCTAAGGCATTAGCCACACTTTTTCCTCCTGACCTTGTTCTTATTCTGATTATCTTGAAGTCATCTCAATTAACAGGTAGGACATTCCTTAAAGGAGGAATTGTAAAATATGTATATTACCATACAAATAAGCCTATGTCCATTGCTGCCATCAACACTTGTGGAGGCCCATGACCGTTGGACCTGTCCCACAGGCAGAAGGCCTGTCATTCTGTCCCCACCAAGGCCAAGCTGGACCTGGCAACCCAGAATAAGAAAAGAAGATCATGGAGGCGAGGATGGTTATGACCTGAATCGGAGACATGAACTGTTGCAGAATCTTAGCAGACAAAATTACAGAGAGGCTGATTTCTTTCTCAGGAGTCTCCAGAAATGATCTCTTATCGATAAATTTCAAAATTCTGGTTCCATACTGGCATGCTCACCCTGACATGGCCCCTCACACTTTTGGCTCTCCAATCCTTTTTCATCATCCTTACCTCTTGATTCTTCTGGAACTATATATAACTCTCTGACCACACTCTCATTCCCATGTGCCTCACTCTGAGAAAACTCATCACCTGTTATCTGTCTTTCTTCCTATATATGAATAGTCTTGAGTCTCCCAGATGTCTCCTCCTAGTCAATTCTCAGACATTCTTTCCTGTTTTGCTTCTTTTTAAGAATCTCTGGACATCCCATTTCCCTTTTAGACCTGAATTTTTTTTTTTTTTTTTTTTTGGTTTTTTGAAAAAGGGTTTCTCTGTATAGCCCTGGCTGTCCTGGAATTCACTTTGTAGACCAGGGTGGCCTCGAACTCAGAAATCCACCTGCCTCTGCCTTCCAAGTGCTGGGATTAAAGGCATGCGCCACCAAGCCCGCTAGACCTGATTTTTTGTTTTGTTATGTTGTAGCTTTGGAGATCTGAGCTTGCGTTCAAGTAGGCTATGAACTCCCTATTTAACCTACCCTAGCCTTGAATTCATGAGCCTTCCTGTCTCGGCCTCCTAAGTACACAACATAATAAACATCTACCAGGTAACCTTTTTTTTTTTTTTTAACTGTTACAATCCAGCATTCCCTCATGATGTAAACTAGACTAACAATCTATTCATATTGGATAATCTCTCTCCAGTACCTGCAACTAAGAATGGCTTTTATCCTTGTTTCAATGCATCAGATATCGCAAAATGAAAATTATGTGATTTTAAGGCTACCTCATAAAATGTTATAGAGGATCCTCATTGTTAATGTAAATAAATACTTTCTCTTGAAGACTTCAGCTGCCATGTAAGATTCTGACTCACTCTGAGGTCACCAAGCTTAGGAAATACAAATTAGTGAAGATGGAGAGACCTTTAGTTGGGCATGAAAAATACAATGACCACCAATTGCCCAAGCTTCAGTATAATGGTCCCAGGTTTATCACATATCATCAACAGCAGAAACACATGGATCACAACCATCCAGCCAGGCCCTTCCAAATCTCCTATCATATAGGAAGTAAGAGCTGCTCAAAGCTATTATGATTTAAGGAAATTGCAGCCATGCACCAACAAGTAACTATAACACTTTCCTTCACCCATAATGACTGAGTTGAACATTTGCTTTTTTCTGTTTACAGATTCTGGCTTCTTTTCCAGATATCCTTGCCTGGAGACCTGTGTGAGGTTAGTAAGGGTTTCTTTTATGTGTAGAAATGTAGGATAAGATGATGGTTCAGTTTGCAGAACATCTCTGAATTCTATAATATATTCACCTTTAATTCCTCTATAAGATGACTGAGTTTGTAGTACATATCTGGGTACAGAATCTCTAGACAGAATACCTGGATCAACTGGTGATCTTATTCAACTTCAGTTCATCATATACTGAGAGACACAGAATGTGATGATGACATCTTGGTGATCTTTCTTTCTTTCTTTCTTTCTTTCTTTCTTTCTTTCTTTCTTTCTTTCTTTCTTTCTTTCTAAAAATGAGAATGGTGGGTTTTTTCCTTAGTTTAAGATGTGTTTATTTCATTTCTATGGGTGCACTGTAGCTGTCTTCAAACATACCAAAGGAGGGCACCAAATTCCATTGCAGATGTCTGTGAGCCACCATGTGATTTCTGGGAATTGAACTCATGACATCTGGAAGAGCAGTCAGTGCTCTTAACTATTGAGTCATCTCTCCAGCCCAAGATATGCACCTTTATGTTCTCTTTAAGATAACCCAGTTTGTAGTAAATATCTGGGTATGAAATCCCTAGACAGAATATCTGGATCAACTTGTGATCTTATTCAATTTCAGTATGTCATATATAAGAGACACAGAATGTGATGATGGTGTCTTGTTGGTGATTCTTTAGATAGAAAATTGCTCCCACGAGCTAGAGGTGTACTTTCTGAAATGGCACTGGGAACTAACTCTCTGTGCTCTTCTGTTCTGTGAAATCTCACAAGTCATCCTTACCTCTGAAAACATCTTGAGAGGACTCATGGGTCTTAGTACAGGTTGTTGCAACTAGCCTTCCCCAACTGAGTTTGCAGATAGTAGATGATGAATGGTCTCCTATGAAGAAGGCCATACATACACCCTCTTTCAGCATAGGCTTTCCAAGCCACATTTCAGTAACACTGACACAAGTTTCACTGGAGATCTTACATGTATAAAAATGAAAACAGGGGCTGGAGAGATGGCTCATTGGTTAAGAGCACAGACTGCTCTTCCAGAGGTTCTGAGTTCAATTCCCAGAAACCACATGGTGGCTCACAACCATCTTTAATGGTATCCAATGACCATTTCTGGTGTGTCTGAAGTCAGCTGCAGTGTACTCATATACATGAAATAAACAAATTTTAAAAGAGAATGAAGATAGATCTTTATCTCTCACCCTGAACAAAAATCTTTCCTAATCTAGGTATGTAAATCTAAAAGCTTCAATGTAAGAGAATCCAAGTTGAAACTGTTAGAGGAAAACATAGGTAAAAATTATTCAGGATATAGGTAGAGGGGATGCTGTTCCTCAGGAAGTAATAGTGAAAACCAGCTAATGAACTTCACAAAGTTCAGAAGCTCTGTAAAACAAAGGAAATCGTTAATCAAGTGAAGAGAAAACACAGAGAATGCAAGTAAAATCATTGATAACTGTACAGCTAGCTGTAAATCATAGATCCAGAGTATACTAAGAAATCAAAAAAGGAACAAATGTTTTCATCATTTTGCAGTAATTCTCTAAAATGACAAAGGAGAAGAGGAGAGGTGTCTTCTATGTGCAGGCCTCTAAGAAAACAGGGGGTCAAATATAGGAGAACTTATATGAAAAGTGGTATTTTGATAAAAGAGGAATGGGTGTGGTTCACAAAGTAATGCCCTATAAATGTCACCATGGCAGAAGTATGAGAGTCTACAGTGCACATCAGCATGCTGTTGTCAGTGTAGTCAATGAGTAAGTCAGGGGCAATAATAGTATTTGTTTGTTGTTTTGTTTTTGACACAGAGTCTCTCTGTACATACCATGGAAACCTGAAACTCACTATGTAGACACGAATGGCCACAACTTCACAGCTATTTGCCTGTTTCTACCTCGTGAGTTTTTAAACTAAAGTCATGTGTCACTTCACCTGGTTAAGGACAAGATTGCTGCAAGAGAATTAATGTGCATATTGAGCATATATAGCATTCTTTTTCAAAATTATCTTTGTCATATAACAATAACAACTTGAAGCCAGGCATAGTGTGAAATACTCCTTTAATCCCAATACTCGAGAGAAGAAGGAGAGGAATATTTGTGAACTCAATGCTAGCCTTGTCTACAGAGTAAGACTCTGCCAAAAAAAGAAAGAAAGGAAGAAAGAAAGAAAGAAAGAAAGAAAGAAAGAAAGAAAGAAAGAAGAAAAAGCTTGCATCAGCAATCCTGTCAGAGTTTGGTGCCCACCCATGGGATAAATCCCTAGTTGGGTTAGTCACTGGGTGGCCTTTCCTTCAGTCTCTGCTCCATTTTTTGTTCCTGCATTTCTTTTAGGCAGGAACAATTCTGGGTCAAAAAATTTAAAAGTAGGTTGGTAACCCCATCCCTCTAAGGGGGCCTTGTCTATCTACTAGAGATGGTCTCTTCAGCTTCCATCTCCCCACTATTGGGCATTTTGGCTAACGTCACCTGCATTGAGTCCTGGGAGCCTCCTACATCCCAGGTCTCTGGGATTTTCAAGATGATCTCCCCACACCACCCAACCAAACCACCTACCCTCTGGGAGCTTCATATTTCCATTCTTTCTCCTGTCTCTGCCCATACATGATCCTGCCAACACTTTCCCCTCCATCTCCCCACCTACCACTCTTCCTTCCTCTGCTTCCCGTGACTGATTATTTTATTCCCCTTCTAAGTGGGATTGAAGCACTTATTGTTTGACTTCTTAGGGTCTTTGGCGTGTATCATGGGTACATTGAACTTTTTGGCCCTGGCATATAATGTAGCAGAGGACTACCTCATTCAACTTCAGGGGGAAAGGATATGGCTAAGGCTGTAGAGACGTGAAGCCCCAGGGATAGGGTATGCCTGGGGTAGAGATGGGGAACCTAATCAGAGGTGAAGAGGAGAGGGAAAGAAATCTTGGAGGGGGAACCTGAAGGAGGGGCACCATGTGGGATTTAACAAATGAAATAATTAATTAAAAAGCACAAAGCTTGCAAACAATAACACACCCAAATTAGTCAAAATATATACCACTTAATGAACCTATTTACAATTATATTTTGCATTTAAAATGGTTCTGTAGAGGTTCACAATAAATTTTACACTTTGTATTGAATATATTTCATACACTTAACTTTCAGCAAAATGAAAATAAGCATTCCTAATAGTAGAGATAGTGTCCTGAAAAGAGTAAATGGAAACAATCAGAAAATAGAAAACCAAAGAAGAGGATACCTGGGTTCAGCTGAAGCTGCAGCCTGTTCCTCCCAGAGAGGAGCACTTTGACAACAAATCGGAAAGATCCTGAGTTGCCTGATTTTAGTCCTGATGAACCAGGCTTAATGTTCAAAAGAAATAAAAGAGTGTGAAAGAGAAATCAAATAAACAACAACAGAAAAACTAAACAAAACCCCCAAACCATAAATAAATACATACATACATACATACATACATACATACATACATACATAGACAGACAGACAGACAGACAGATAAATAAAATCCTGAAAAATAAAACCATGGGTCAAGGGATTGAACAGAGAATTTCCTTTCTTTTCCTTCCTTCCTTCCTTCCTTCCTTCCTTCCTTCCTTCCTTCCTTCCTTCCTTCCTTCCTTCCTTCCTTCCTCTCTCTCTGTCTCTCTCTCTGTCTCTCTTTGTCTTTCTTTCTTTCTTTCTTTCTTTCTTTCTTTCTTTCTTTCTTTCTTTCTTTCTTTCTTTCTATTAGATATTTTCTTCATTTACATTTCAAATGCTATCTCCAAAGCCCCCTATACCCTGCTCCTGCCTCACTCCCCAATCCACCCACTCCTGCTTCCTGGCCCTGGCATTGCCCTGTACTGGAGCATATGATCTTTGCAAGATCAAGGGCCTCATCTCCGTCTGATGGCTGACTAGGCCATCCTCTGTTACATATTCAACTAGAGACACAGCTCTGGGGGATACTGGTTAGTTCATATCGTTGTTCCTCCTATAGGGTTACAGACCCCTTTAGCTCCTTGGGTACATTCTCTAGCTCCTTTATTGGGGGCCCTGTGTTCCATCTAATAGATGACTGTGAGCATCCACTTCTGTATTTGCCAGGCATTGGCATAGACTCACAGGAGAGAGCTATCTCAGGGTCCTGTCAGCAAAATCTTTCTGGCATATGCAATAGTGTCTGGTTTGGTGGTCGTATATGGGATGGATCCCCAAGTGGGGAAGTCTCTGGATGGTCTTTCCTTCTGTCTTAGCTCCAAACTTTGTAACTCCTTTCATGGGTATTTTGTTCCCCATTCTAAGAAGGTACGAAGTATCCACATTTTGGTCTTCCTTTTTCTGAGTTTCATGTGTTTTGCAAATTGTATCTTGGATATTCTAAGGTTTTTTTTTTTTTTTTTTTTTTTTTTTTTTTTTTTTTTTTTTTTTTTTTTTTTTTTT
>LR749490.1:6451215-6474240 GCA_902729485.2 Mus minutoides
TGTTTTTCTGGTGTGCTGTTGTATCTAGGACTTGATGGGGTGGGTGAGTTTGGATCTGGTGATGCCAAGTACCCTTGGATTCTGTTGCTTCTGTTCTTATGCTTACCTCCTGCCATCCCTGCCCAAGGAGACCTGTTGTTGGTGCAGACCAGAAGGGAGCGTCTGTCTTGTCCTGGGCCTTTCTCAATCTCCTGCTGTTATCTCAGGTCGCTTGAGATTGGGCTGGAACAGATGCTGAGTTCAGCTGCTCACCAGTGGTCCTTAGATTGTTAGGAGAGTCCCACTGGAAACCTGGGTGGGTGCGCTGTACCCAGCCCTTGCGCCCTGCGCAGTGGTCCGGAGATCGCTGGGAGAGCTGGAAACCTAGGTGGGTGCGCGGTACCCCGGCCTTGTGCCCTGCTCTGGAGCTGAGTGGTGTGGGCCGGAAGGGAAGGGGTCCGCTCTCCGCCCTCCACCTGTCTATCTCCCGCTGCTGACTCAAGTCCCACGAGTTTGGACTGGAACAGATGTGTGTTCCTCTTACCAGTGGTCCGGAGATCGCTGGGAGAGATGGAAACCTGGGTGGGTGCGTGGCACCCAGGCCTTGCTCCCTGCCCTGGAGCAGAGCAGTGTGGGCCGGAAGGGAAGGAGACCGCTCTCCGCCCTCCGCCTGTCCATCTCCAGCTGCAGACTCAAGTCCCACGAGTTTGGACTGGAACAGATGTGTGTTCCTCTTACCAGTGGTCCGGAGATCGCTGGGAGAGATGGAAACCTGGGTGGGTGCACGGCACCCAGGCCTTGCGCCCTGCGCTGGAGCTGAGCGGTGTGGGCCGGAAGGGAAGGGGTCCGCTCTCTGCCCTCCACCTATCTCCAGCTGCAGACTCAAGTCCCACTAGTTTGGACTGGAACAGATGTCATGAATTTTTGATCTTAGCCATTCTTAATGTTGTGAGGTGGAATCTCAGTGTCGTTTTGATTTACATTTCCCTGATGACTAAGGCTGTTGAACCTTTTTCCAGGTACTTCTCAGCCATTCAGTATTCCTCAGTTGAGAATACTTTGTTTGAAGATATATTTTCTTTCTTTCTTTCTTTTTTTTTTTTTTTTTTTTTTTTTTTTTTTTTTTTTTTTTTTTTTTTTTTTTTTTTTTTTTTTTTTTTTTTTTTTTTTTTTTTTTTGTTTGTTTGAGACAAGATTTCTCTGTGTAGTTCTGGCTGTCCTGGAACTTACTTTGTAGACCAGGCTGGCCTAGAACTCAGAAATCCACTTGCCTCTGCCTGCCAGGTGCTGGTATTAAAGGCATGCACCACCACTTCGAGGCTTAAACTACTTTAACTTTCCATCTCACTCTGGTTAGAACGCCTGACAAGGACAAAGGACAACAAGTTCTGCTTAGACTGTGAATGAAGGGGAGACCTTATTCACTGTTGCAAGGGAACTTAGGTTGTGGCAATCCTAATGAAGTCAGTGGGGGTTTGGTTGTTGTTCCTTGGTTGTTTGTTTAGATGTGTTTTTGAGGCACGGATTTAGTATGCAGCCTTAGTGGTGGTTTTTAAAATTACTAAAACTAGCTCTACCCTGTGACCCAGCTAGTCACATGTAGATGTACATATGCTTTGGGAATTCATAAAGGGATACTAACATGTATACCAATACTCTTTTCACTATTATCACAAAAGCAAATAAATGGAATCAGTCTACATGTTCATCAATATAGACAGATGTATAATGGATCTCTATTATAAGTTTAGTGGAATATTATTGGGTTATCAGAAATGAAACTTATAGAAAGATGGAATAAATTGGAAAAGATGAATGAGGCAACCGAGGACTAGAAAGACAGTCACAACATGTTCTCTCTCATGTATAGATACTAACTTCTGATTTATGCATGTGCAGCTTCAGCTTCTGCCTCTCGTTAGTGACTCATCACCATCTATGAGTTAAGTGCTCCATTTTCTTGGTGAATGAGCTGTGGTTCAGGCTGATAGATGATTAGGCATTGTGCCATGTTTACTATTACGTTGGTAATAGTAAGGAAAGGAATTCTGAAAAACAAGGTGATGCCTTGTTGGTATAGTTATCAATAATGATATGCTTACTAGTAACAGATAAATGAGGAAAATTCACATTAGCGTAATGCTTTAAAATAGTCTATTATAATTGTGACATGTGGTGAATGACATGGTAGCTGAGCCCAGTCTTTTGAGATTCCTGATTTATATCTTTGACCATGAAACTGTGTTCCCTACATCATCACCGTGTACTCTGTTCTCAGTGGGAAGATCTAGACCATCTATGAACTGGCCATGATGACACATTGCTGCGTAATCCTAGCATTTGAATACTATAGACATGAAGATCAGAGTTAAGTTCATGGTCAGCTTGGCCTAAATAGTTGTAGACCTTCCAGGGCTAGAGTGTATTTACCCTATGTGTAGACAGATCACATTATCCTTGGATTTAGTCTCATAATTTACATTAGGTCTATTGATTTATTTACAATGCTGGATGAATTCCCTATTTTATTGCCTCTCTCTATTTACCATTATTTCTAATGTACACCTAGTTCTGAATTGTTTCTATTATGCAACTTAAAAAGGAAAGTTTACTTCTCAGCAAGAAGAGAGTTCTATTCTCTGGGGATCATGAGATACTCCCAGTCAGAAACACATGATGGTTCATCTCATATTTTCTCTTTTAATCTTCCCTTTCCTGTTTCCTGATACTTCTTCCTAGTTTTCAATCTTTGAATAATGAGAAAAGGTCAGGTGTGGTGGTAAACAACTTCAATCCTAGCACTCAGAAGACAGAGGCCATGAGATGTCTGAGAGTGCAAAGCCAGAATGATCTCCATGGCCAGTTCCAAGCCTGTCCATCTAACAAAGTGAGACAATCTCAAAAATAAATAAATGAGAACCCTTTTAAGCTCCGGTGAAAATAAAGAGAAAAGGCAAAGAAAAAGAGAGACATTGGCCAAGAGCAGTTGTTATTCTTGCAGATGTTCTGGCTTCCGTTCACAGCACTCAGATGAAGACTCAAAATCATGTGTAGCTCCAATCCTAGGGGGTCCTACCCTTTCTTTCTTCCACAGCCACTAGGCATGCACGGGCGGGGGTGGGGGCATGATTATACATGCAGGCAAAATATATGAAATAAGTCTAATAAAAATTTAAAAATCACTAGAAAAGATACTTTTATGATACAATGTTAGACTCCTAGAAGTAGATACAAATACTGGTAGTTAACAACTCCCCTGGCCACGTGAGACAGCCTTGGGCTTTCAGTGCATCACCTTCCACCAGCGCCTTGCCTGGTTAAAAGGAACTGAGGCACTTCGTTGGTGGTTTCCTTTTTCATTGGAGCGTGAGTGCGGCCATGGTACTTTCTGAAAGAGCAAGAATCATTAGATGACCCATAAGTATTGGCAAGCTTTACCTCTGCTAGTGGTAGTGCGCACGCGCGCCCTCCCACAAGTGGGAGGTGTGTAAGCTGTGGTAACCATTACAAAACAACCGGAAGTGACCTTGAGGCGCGCAATCTCTTGGATCAAGATGTAGTTTCCTGCTAGCACCACTTGTGCTTGGAGTTTGGACCATTGGGATTGTGGATGTCTGCGGGCGGACTTCTTGCCCCACGTGGTTTGTGCCGGGCTCTGCGAGTTGCAGCGTGAGGTGAGTGGCGGCCAGGCTGGCAGGACTCCGGGCTGTCCCGCCGCGGTTTGTGCTGCCCGATGGCTGCGGGTGGACATCAGCCCTGTTTTCATTCTTCTCTTGCGGGGTTTTCTCTTCTGTTTTGTCATTTACCGATATGCTCTGCTGTGAGATTTTGCCACGTCGTTCGAGAACGTTGTGTGTTCAGGGACACAGTTTGGGCAGGAGTGAGTGCATGGTCGCTGCAGGATCCGAGCCCGCCATCAATGTTCGGTGCTTGTAAAGGCGACCGCGCTGCTTTCTGGTCCCTTAGTGTTTGAGTAGCTGGTAACTGGCCTGTGAGAGGAGAAAAACTTCAAGGAGTAAGAGAAAACGGGAAAATGAATTTATATACATTTTGGCCCAAACTGGGGACTCAGTATCTATGTCAGTCTAAGCAGTTTTAGCAATAGTTTGCTTTTAGTGAATAGAAGGAACTATATGAATGCCAGGGAATAGGGCTAAGCTGTTTAGTGTGGTCCCAGTCACCCTACCTGGGATTTAAGCCTTAGTTTCACCCCAGACACCAGGTGTCCTGATCATTTCCTCCCCGTGTTATCTTTCCTATATGGAGCTGGAGCTGAAAACAGAAAAGGGGGGGGGGGGGACTAAACCGAATTCAATTTCTGTTGTCAGTTTACATAACTATTGGGGCCCGTATGTGTGGCTAAGTCAGAAGTCTGGCCTGTGCTGGGAGCAGAAAGGCATGCTCTAAAGAGGTTTTAGGTCAGAAGCCTAGTTTTCTGCATCCAAACAGGCAAGGGCCAGCCTCAACCAGTAGCCTCCTGTAGAGACCAGTGAGGTGAAAAGCAGAAAGAGGGAGGGACTGAGGTGTGGATGAGCACTGTTGGATTCCCAATATCCACATTCACACTGTGGCTTTGAGCTGCCAGGGGCTGCAGTTCCTAGGAACCCACTGCTCCCCTCTGGCCTCCTGGTGCACACACAGTCAGACAACACATTCCTATAATTTTTTTCTTTTTCTTTTTGAAAGAATAGGCCTTTAAAAAAATCAGATATTGCTGAACGTATCCTGATATAGCTGTCTCCTGTGAGGCTTTGACAGTCCCTGACAAATACAGAAGTGGATGCTCACAATCATCTATAGGGCAGAACACAGGGTCCCCAATGTAGGAGCTAGAGAGAGTACCCAAGAGCTGTAGGGGTGTGCAACCCTATAGATGGAACAACAATATGAACTAATCAGAACCCCCAGAGCTCATATATCTAGCTGCATATGTATTAGAAGAAGGCCTAGTTGGTCATTATTGGGGAAGAAAGGCCCTTGGTCTAACAATGTTTATATGCCCCAGTACAGGGGAATGCCAGGGCCAAGTAGTGGGAGTGGGTGGGTAGGGGAGCAGGACGGGGGGAGGGTATAGGGGACTTATGGGATAACACTTGAAATGTATATGAAAAAATTATCTAATAATAAATAAATAAATAGAAATCTTTAAAAAAAACTTTTTCCCCAGTGAGCTAACCCCCCTCCCCTACACACCATTTGGTAAAAAAAGAAAAGAAAACCAGAGGATGAGATTCCACACATTGGTTACATTAAGTAGAAGAATAGTTACCCCATGTCTGTCTCTAGTGCACAGATTTGAGGTTAAGTTTAGAAATCAAGCGTTATGTAGTTGTACTGGCTAGGTTTTGTGTCAACTTGACACAGCTGGGGTTATCACAGAGAAAGGAGCTTCAGTTGGGGAAATGCCTCCATGAGATCTAGCTGTGAGGCATTTTCTCAATTAGTGATCAAGGGCCCCTTGTGGGTGGGACCATCTCTGGGCTGGCAGTCTTGGGTTCTATTAAGAGAGCAGGCTGAGCAAGCCAGGGGAAGCAAGCCAGTAAAGAACATCCCTCCACTGCCTCTACATCAGCTCCTGCTTCCTGACCTGCTTGAGTTCCAGTCCTAACTTCCTTGGTGATGGACAGCTGTATGGAAGTGTAAGCCAAATAAACCCTTTCCTCCCCAACTTGCTTCTTGGTCATGATGTTTTAGTGCTGCAGGTTGTGGTGGCACAGGTCTGTCCTGTAATCTCAGCACTCTGCACGCAGAGGCTGCAGGACGACTGCATTATCGAGGCTGGGTTGGGCATGAAGTAGGTTAGGAGTCAGCAGAGTAGAAGTAAGAGCCAAAGTGCAGAAGACACGCATGATGCTCTTTAGAAAAAGCAGATTTGTGTGTGTCTGTGTTTCATTTTCAAGCTTTGTTTTTATTTTACATATATGAGTATTTGACTGGTTGTATATAGGTACACCAAGTGTGTGCCTAATGCCCAGAGAATCCAGAAGAGATCTGAGACCCTGGAATGTGGAGGAGGTTGTGAGCCACATGTGGGTACTGAACCTGGGACCTCTGCAAGGTCACCAAATGCTCTTAATCTCTGAGCCATTGTTTTATGTTTATGACTTTTTTTTGTTCTCTTACTACAACAGTTTTGCCAAGCATATTATGAGACAGACAGCATTTAGTTCAAGCCTGGAAGAGCATAAGTTTGTCAGATTTCATATTGCTTGTCAGCCTCATGTCTATGAATGAAAATACAGTAGCTCAGGAGAACATGGCCACTCAGAGACATGTGTCTTTGACATGTATTGCCCTTGATTTTAAGTAAAAATTTATTGAGGGTTGGCCTCATGCACTGTGTATTCAAATGCTGACTTCTGTGCCCTGAGATCTGGTTAAAGCCCAGACATGGGCATTGTCATGAATTTTGAAGAATCTCCTATATCAATGGCCCCAGCCATAGGCAATGTCATGAGGCAAGGGTACAAGAGAAGAAGGCCGTGAGGTAGAGGAAGAAGGGGATTGTTGCTGTGAGGTCAGGCATGAGGAGGATTCACCAAGGGGGTTCTCTGTGTGCACACTCAGCTACACCAAGGAGCCCAGGAGAGACTAAATGTAAGTAATTCAGAGTGTGTGGCTGGGAAGTAGCTAAATACCATCTAGGCTTAAAAGTTTTGCTCAGCTATTCTGATTAAAGCTTATTGACTAAATCAGTAGATCTGTCTCAATTAGTTGGAAGCAAGGCAGGTTAGGAAAACTGCCACTTTTAAATTTAATCATATGAAACGTCTTTGGTTTTGGAACTCAGCTTTCTTTGCACGGCCCAAGCCAACTGTTCACCTAAACTCAGTGAGTATGATGTCCATTCTTTGGGTGTGGAGTTGACATGGTAGAGTCAGAGAGGAGGTGATACCATACATCTAATAATGGTGCTATTAAGTTTTCAGATGTCTTTTTAGTAGCTATTATTTTACATTCAGTTACCCAATAAATTACTGTGACCAAAAATCTGAATTAATGCGGGTTTACTTTCTTCCCTTCACTGGGTAAGGAGAAGCCTAGCACTGCTCCAGGAGAGCACGAATTCTCTTGTTATAGTTCTGCTTAAATCTCTCTCTCTCACTTCTCTCTCTCTCTCTCTCTCTTGCCTACATAGAGGTTGTTTTGGTTTGGTTTTTCTTCCTTCCTCGTCCCGTGGGCTGCTATCTGTTCTTTTTTGACAGGCTCTTGGGGTGCAAAGCTGGACGTTGGTGTAGAGGCTTACTCCTTTATGTTGGATGTGCTTCCTATGAGACAGTGTTGGAATAGTTGGTCTTTAAATCTCTTTAGGGCCTTTTAAACTTAAGTTTCCACTTTCATTTCTAACTTGAGGAATTGGTTATACACTGGAATAATAATGATTTCTTAAAATTCTCTGGGTCTCTATCATTTGTAGTAATTTAAAACTTTTCAGGTTTCTGCTTCTTAGGGATTGACGGGAGAAGGAGACATTTCAGGTTGAAGTATGCCCTTGCAGGCAGCAGGGAGGTTCAGCCTCCTTGAATTGAACATCGAACAGGCACACAAAAGCATATTGAGAGATTGCTATACAAAAAAATTTTTTTTTTTAATTTGGTAAAACAAGTTCTTCATACCAAAGCCCATAATATAATCTATATATTTCATGAAGGAAACATCACAGCTCTGAAACTTATGTACTGCTCCAGGTGTGCCAGGAATGTCTTGTTACCAAAGTTATGAAAAGGCTGTTAAGATTCTCCAGAAAGACAAATCTATAGAAAGTAGAAAATAACCACTGTTTTCTACAATGATTTCTTTAAGGTCAAAGTATGTCTGGATAACAACTCTTCATTCTGATGTCTATTTTAGAGATAGTGAAAAGCCTCTATTTCATCATAATGATTACTTTAGATATAGAATTCCTACTATAAAAAAATGAAATTTAAATCTCACCATGCAGTGTGCATGCATCCTGCATTCTGCAGACTGAGCTACATTGCATATACCCTTGATCCTATGAGAAACCTTGCCTCAGTGGATGTCAGAGACAAGCAATTAGAAAGCTTGAGCATCCCCTTTAAACATTAGGGGAGTGGTTGAGCAGTTACTATCCAATTTCTACAGAAATGAAGGCAAACTAAGTGTGTGTGGTGTCTGGATGATGTGCCAAGTCACTTCTCAGTGTTGTGCAGTGCAGTCGTGGTGCAATTGAATTAATGAAGTCCTGTTTTGCAAAGAAGACTTAAACATAAGAGAATTTTTATCTTTTTATAGATGTTAAAGTGACACCAAGGACAGTGATGTGGGCAGATGGAGGTTGGTCGTCTACCTTAACAGCAAAGGTATTTTACAATGCAGAGAGCTCATGTTTTGCTATGAATTTCACTTTCTGTTTCTCATGTCTCTTACCTTGGTGCTTTTTTTTTTTTTAAAAGATTTATTTATTTATTATATGAAAGTATACTGTAGCTGTCTTCAGACACACCAGAACAAGGCATCCGATTGTGAGCCACCATGTGGTTGCTGGGAATTGAACTCAGGACCTCTGGAAGAGCAGTCAGTGCTCTTAACCACTGAGCCATCTCTCTAGCCCTCTCATGAGTTTTCTATTCTGCTGCTTTTCATAAATGAATCGTAATTATCTCTTTATATAATCAAGTTTGTATTTAATCATTATTTGATAAAGTTCTGCTACTTTCTTATTTATAGTATTCTATTGAGAACAGAAAGTGTATATCAAAATTTCATTTTATTTCTATGCATGTCCTAGGACAGTACATACATTTTTATATTTTTAACACTCCAGTTGGCAACATGAACCTGGGGTTGGAGAACCTAAAAATGAAGCAGACTATGGTCTCAGGCAATGGACATCTTTATTTAGAAAATACAACAGATTATATTTTGAGCGCTAGGCACATATAAGCAGAGTTCACTTGAGTTGAAGTTATACAAAGTTACAAGGGCAAGGTCACATAAATTATTGCTGTGTACAGTCACACCAAGAAGGTCGTATTAGTGTAAGTTATATACAGTCAAGAGGGCAAGGTCACATTAGGTCAAGCTGTACATCAGTTGTTCTCAACTTTTCTAATGCTGATACAGGTTAATACAGTTCCATGTGCTCATGTAGAGGTATCTGCATGTTGGCAGACACATCTAGAGACAGAGTAATAGTGTTTCAATTCCTACGCCCATCAGAAATAGTGTTTTCCAATGGTCTTAGGTAGAGTGGTAACCTACAGGTTGAGAACTGCTATTCTAGAACTTTCCGGTGAGCTGTTAAGTTTTTAGAATTTGTTTTATGTAGGCACTTAGTGCTATGAACTTTCTCAGCATTGCTTTTATTGTCTTCCATAAGTTTCAGTATGTTGTGTTTTCATGTTCATTGAATTCTAGAGAGTCTAATTTTCCTCCTATATTTGTGTCTTGTCTTGTGTCTTTTTGTTTCTTCCTCTCCTCTCCTCTCCTCTCCTCTCCTCTCCTCTCCTCTCCTCTCCTCTCCTCTCCTCTCCTCTTTCCCCCTCTCTTTCTTTCTTTTATTTTAATTTTTTCTTATAATGCTTCCCAGCCATGGTTTCCACTCTCTTCACTGCTCCCAGTTTCCTCTCCCCATTCCATTTGTTCTGTTTCCCTTTAGAAAAGAACATGCCTCCTAGGTACATCAGCTGAACATGGCCCGAGAAGACACAATAGGATTAGGCAGAAGCCTTCATATCAAAGCTGGATGAGGCAGCCCAGTAGTAAGAAAAGAGTCCCAACAGCTGGCAAAAGATTCAGACCCCCTCGCCCCCTCCAATACACATAGTACTCGCCTACTGTTAGGAGTCCCACAAGAGCACCATGGTAAACAAACGTACATATATGCAGAGAACCTAGTGTAGATTGGGCAGGCCCAATAATCGCCTCTTCGTTTCCATGAGCCCCTATTAGCCCAGGTTAGTTGATTCTGTGGGCCTGTTCTCCTGGTGTCCTCAACCCCTTTGGCTCTGTCAATTCTTCCTCCCTCTTTTCCACAGGGTTCCTTGAGTATTGCCTAACATTTGGCTGTGGATGTCTGCCTCTGCTTCCATCAGCTGTTGGAGGAAACCACTTTGATGAAATTTGAGCTAGGCACTGATCTATGAATATAGCAGAATATTATTAATAAGTTTCATTGATTTTGATTTTCTTTTTTCAGTTATGTTTCGTTCTACCCTAGGTCTCTGGGCTCTCCCCTCTCCAGTTGCTATCCAGAAAGTGTCTGACATGGCCTTCCTCTTGTGGCATGAGCCTCAAGATATAGCAGTCATTGGCCACTCCCACATGTTTAGTGCCTGCAGTGCCCCAGCACATCTTGCAGGCAGGAAAGAATGTAGGTGGAAAGCTTTGTGACTGGATTGGTGTCTCAGTCCCACAACTGGAAGCCTTTCTTAGTTGCAGAAGATGGCTTGTTAATACTCCATGTACTTCACTACTAGGAGTCTTCGCTTGGGTTACCCTCATAGATTCGAGGGAATCTTCATAGCATTAGGCATCTATTTCATCCCTAAAATGTGCCCCCCATTTTTAGTAGTCTCCATGTACTCTCTCCCTCCATCACTCTCCCCACACCTAATCCCTTCTGTTGTCATTCCTCACCCCCACCCCAGTCTACCTACAAAATCTATTCTATTTCCCTTTCCAGGGAAATCCAGAGAGATATTTCAGGCATTAAAAGTCAGGCTTAAAACCAAAATACCCTTAATTCATTTTTTAAATTCAATCTAGAGTTGTTCAGTTTTCATGAGTTAGTAAGTTTTCTGTTTCTGTTATTTTTTTGTTTGTTTGTTTGGGAACTTAAACATTATCTGACCCATATTCAAAAATGGATGTTTTATTCCAAATGGTTTCTGTTTCTTTTCTTTTTCCAAACTTTGGTAGAGGCATATTTCCCTGGCTGTTATTGATTGTGTTCTTGAGCTAGCATCTGGTTTGGGGGTGTTTATGGGTCGAGGTTCTGATTTCTGGGTTTCTTTTTGTTGGGAGGGTATTTTGTTTCTTGGTTTCTGTCTCTTCTCTGCATTTCCAGAGAGTGCATTGCTTTGTGTTGCCTGTTTTGTTGGCTTGCTCTGCTGCAGCTGCTGTGTGTTGCCTGTTTTGTTGGCTTGCTCTGCTGCAGCTGCTGTGTTCATTGGGAGTGATTGTTTTTGTTGGAGGCTGGGGAAGAGGAGCCCGGGGCAATGATTTGTTATAGTACTTTGGATGCCAGTGAGGATTATTAGGTTTGGGGAAATGGGATGGAGAAAGTTTATGGTCAGCCTACCTGGACATGTGGCAGGCATGGCCTATGGTTGCGCAGGGTGTGTTAGCTCAAGTTTAGTGTTGGGGCACACTGAGGAGGGAAGAGGAAGGCCAGGGGGTATGGCACAGGATATTCTTTCTGTGTTCAGATATTTTCCTCAATTTCTTTCTTCAGAGACTTGAAGGTCTTGTCATACAGGTTTTCAGTTGCTTAGTTAGAGTTATACCAAGATATTTTGTATTGTTTTTGGCTAATGTAAAGGGTGTTCTTTCCCCTAACTTCTTTCTCAGCCCGTTTAATGTTTATAAA
Source organism: Mus minutoides (assembly GCA_902729485.2). NCBI lineage: Eukaryota > Metazoa > Chordata > Mammalia > Rodentia > Muridae > Mus > Mus minutoides. Next base: position 6,462,749 of record LR749490.1, read on the forward strand.
CAGGAGGGCTACTGAGTTTTTCAATTTAATTTTGTATCCAGACACTTTGCTGAAGGTTGTTATCAACTGTAGGAGCTCTGGTTGAATTTTTGGAGTCTCTCATGTATACTATGATATTTCATCTATGAATAGTGATACTTTGATTTCTTCCTTTCCATTTTTTATTTCCTTGATCTCCTTTAGTTGTCTTGTTGCTTTAGCTAGAGCTTCAAGTACTATGTTGAATAGATAGGGAGAAAGTGGGCAGCTGTGTCTTGTCTTTCAAAAGCTTGTTCTCCCAAAAATTGGAAAATCTAAATGAAGTGGATGGTTTTCTAGATAACTACCACTTACCAAAGTTAAATCAAGTCCAGATAAACTAAACAGTCCTATAAATAACTTCTGAGGAAATAAAAGCATCCATCAAAAATCTCTAAACCAGAAAAGCCCATGGCCAGATGGTTTTAGCACAGAATTCTACCAGACTTTTCACCCTGATACTCAACCACACAAAGACTCCGCAAGGAAAGGGAACTGCAAACCAATTTTCATTATGAATGTTGATGTAAAAATGTTCAATCAAATACTCACAAACCGAATTCAGGAACACATCAAAAACATCATCCACCATGATCAAGTAGGCTTTTAGTCCCAAGGCATCTAGGTCACACTGCCAGTGTGAGAAATACTTTTAGCTGTTCTATTGTGTGGTGTCCACCAGAGACGTCTACTGTGACATGACTTAATGTCTCTGTTAACCATCTGATGACTCCACTGGGTGTTTGGGATCCAAGTGTATTCCTGACCCTTTTTCAGGGTGCACTTTTAAGCACAAAGCCACATCCTTTGTTGACACCTCAGTTAGCAAGAACAGTTAAACAGAAGCAGAACTACACAAGCCAAAAAAAAAAAAAAAAAGTTACATCTAGTCATTCCCAGAACTAAGTATTTCGATGGATTAGGCTTTTGGTTTTTTGGCTGATGGTGCTGCGTTTGTGCTGTGTTTAATGTCCTGAATGGTACTTCCACTGTGGCATCAGTTGTGTTAAGGTCTGGGTCTGGAGAGGCTATTATAGCTAGCCTGCAGATTCTGGCCATTATCCCAAATAGAGAAGTATCTCAGACAAGTAGAAAATGAGGAAAGGGTCACTAAGGCTTCTGCTGGAGAGTGTGCTCAGTCTCCATTTTAAATGCCAACAAGCCTGTGTTAGGTTAAAGCTGGTCATGCAGCCACTTTAACAGGTATAGAGAGATATCCATCGTGTGTTGGGAGAAGAGGCCACCTAAGTGTAGGAAAGGAACAACTTAAATTTTTTTGCAGACATTCATGGTTTCTGAGTATCTGTTGTGGCACAGGGTACCAAGTGGATAGGTGAACTAAGTATTTCCTTCGGATTGGTAACAATTGGACCAGCCTCCTACCTTTTACCCTATTAAAGGCCAGGCATGCCCCATATAAAGAAGTTCATGATCTTGTATTTATTTGTAGATTATTAACCCTTTCCTCCTCAATTCCTTAATAGACCCTAAACCGATGTTTCAAGATGCTGTGCCCTTACCCATGACTGAGCTTGTCCACACTTCCATCCTGATGTCCTTATGTGGGTGAAGAGGATTCCAACTTGGAGCCTGGAGCCAACACAGAAAAGACCATAACCAGTGGTCCTCACCACCTCTACAGCAGTGAAGGTAGCCAGTGTCACCCTGTGGACCCACCATACCCAATTGAAGAAGGCTCCAGGAGATAACAGAGATGGGTCGTCACCAGGCCCTCCAACTCCCTAAAGATAGGACTAACGTAGGTCCTATAATTATGGTTGTCCTCTCTTTGTTCTTTTCATTATTCTGATAATTCTAAATATTAACCCTTTAAATATTATCACCTGTGTGCAGCCACTTGTTTCTCTGTCTCTTCTTTCTTGATCATTATTTCTCTCCAGGAATGCATGACCTGAAATATTTACAAACTTTCTGGTATCAGAAGTGAATGTCGATACTAACTGCTGCAGAGAAAGATGTGGGTGATTATTTATCTCTGAGGAGATACTCCTGTTTCTGAACCATTCATCTGAGGGCCTATTGGGTTTTCAAGTCAAAATGTCCTCCGTCTTACGTCATAACTTTAGAAAAATGTGTATTGATTACTAATAACAGAACAAATTTTTTAGTTACCTTAATTTCTACTCACTTGGTAATGACTAAACCAGTGGACATAAGAGGAAATGTTAATTTTCATTTCAGGGTCTTTTAACTTTCAAAGACGTGGCCATAGAATTCTCCCAGGAGGAGTGGGAATGTCTGGACACTGCTCAGCGGACTTTGTATAGAGATGTCATGCTAGAAATCTACAGCATCCTGGTCTCTGTGGGTGAGAATAGTTTTTTTTTTTTGTTTTTTTTTGGTTTTTCGAAACAGGGTTTCTCTGTATAGCCCTGGCTGTCCTGGAACTCACTCTGTAGACCAGGCTGGCCTCGAACTCAGAAATATGCCTGCCTCTGCCTCCTGAGTGCTGGGATTAAAGGCATGCGCCACCATGCTCGGCTGAGAATAGTTTTCATTTGGGATTTCTCCTTCATTCTACAGTGTCTATCAAATGTGTTTACTATTTGTACCTGTCCATTGTCTGAGTCTCAGCTCTAGGACAGTGCTGATTGTCTTGTTTATAGAAACATTTGAAACCAGTCTACCTTGTGTTTACATTTAGTAAAATCCTTCAATTTAGTAGCACATACTCTGTGTATCTGACTGTAAAAGTTGATTTCTCCAGTTGTGTTTTTTCATGTGGTAATTTTTAAAAAAGATTATTTATTCTATGTATATGAGGACACTGTAGCTGTCTTCAGACATACCATTAGAGGGCACTGGATCCCATTACAGATGGTTGTGAGCCTCCATGTCGTTGCTGGGAATTGAAATCAGGACCTCTGGAAGAGCAGTCAGTACTCTTCACTACTGAACCATTTCTCCAGCTCTTTGTGTGGTAATTTAAAGGAGAATAAATATATACAAAAACTTAAGTGTTTTATTTCAGGAAAATCTAAAATATGTGTCAGAAAGTAACAGTTAGGAAGTCACTTGTGAATCTTCCATTCTGTTTTTTTTATCCATTGGGTATTAACCAGTGTGTCAAAACCAACTATAATGAACATAAAGTAAAACCATGTCGTTTGTCTCTTCTAATACACAGGCCTTTCAGAATCAAAATTAGAGCTACTCACCTGTTTTGAACAAAATGAAGAACCCTCCATTGCAGGCATAAAGGAGTTAAAAGCCATAGAACCAGGTAATTTGGAATGAAACAGCATCTCCTGGTGATTCTAATTTAAGTAGTAATCCTAACTTGTAGAGGTATTAGCCTATCCCTTTTCTAGGGATGATACTTAGGTAATATATCCAGAATATAATACACAGTGGAATTACATTGTTTATTTCTCCTTTTATCCAAATAGTATTGAGTTAAAATATAGTACTACAGGGCTGGTGAGATGGCTCAGCAGTTAAGAGCACTGACTGCGCTTCCAGAGGTCCTGAGTTCAAATCCAAGCAACCAAATGGTGCTTCACAACCATCTGTAATGAGATCTGATTACCCTCTTCTGGTGTGTTTAAAAGACAGCTACAGTATACTTACATATAACAATACATAAATCTTTGGGCTGGAGCTAGCGGGGCCTAAGCAAGCGGGTCTGGAACTAGCAGAGGCCCTGAGTTCAATTCCTAACAACCACATGATGGCTCACAACCATCTGTGTAGCTACAGTATACTCATATGCATTTAATAACTAACTAACTACATACATACATACATACATAAATACATAAATACATAAATATTACAGTTCCAATTTGGCAATGTGTGTGGGGTTATTGTGTGTTTTACTACATGTTGTATTTGTCTGCAGTGGGCCAGAGCTGATTTATTTGCTTAGGTTTTTTTCTTACTTATATATATATAAAACACGATATGTCATATTTTCTCCTCTCCCCATCTCCCTGTCCACTTGCCCTCACCCATGCTGACCCAACATCATGATTTCTCTCTCACATTCATTCTGCCTCATTTTCAAAAATGAAAATAAGACTGAAAAATCATAAAAGACCAAAGATTTGGATTTCTATTAGGAAAATGTACTTGCACATGAGGCATTCTCTGAAATGTGGTTGATATACCCAATATCATTCCACTGAAGAATACTGGTTTTTCCTCTCACAGATACTATGGATATCAAATAGGTCCTTGTCTGGAGGTGGGTGTTTGTGCCTATTTTCCCTTCTCTGAGCTGTGAATTTCTCAGTCTTGAGCTTGTACAGGTCTTACATATGCTGTCATAGTCTCAGTATGTGGTCATTAGTCCTGATGTGTCTGGAAAATGCTTTTTCTTAGTGTTATTCATCACCTCTTGTCTTTACAGTCTTTTTGCTTCCTCTTTTTTGTTTGTTTGTTTGTTTGTTTGTTTGTTTGTTTTTCGAGGCAAGGTTTCTCTGTGTAGCCCTGGCTGTCCTGGAACTCACTCTGTAGATGAGGCTGGCCTCGAACTTGGAAATCCGCCTGCCTCTGCTTCCCAAGTGCTGAGATTAAAGGCGTGTGCCACCACTGCCCGGCCTTTCTGCTTCCTCTTATGCATGGGCCCTAAAGCCTTGATTGGAAGGTTTGGATAATGACGGATGTAAGTCCAGGTGTTCTAAAGTATCTCATTCTTTGCACATTGTATGGCTTGTGTGGTTCTGTTAAACTTTGCTGGTGAGTGTTGAGGGATGCACAGATCTGTGTTTATAATGACATGTCATTAGGAATCACTGCCATGTTAATTTAGCAGAATTCTAATATCTTTTTTACCTAGGGCCTATGACCAAGCAAGTCTTAGATTCCTGGCCTCATTAACAGTATCATGTATCTGTACCAACTCACCTAGTTATCTTTAGGCCAAGTCTGAAGGTTTGAATAAGAATTTTATTTATCGACTCATGTATTTCAGTGATTAGTCGTCACGGAGTAGCAGTACATGAGAAGGATTAGGAGGTGTGGCCTTCTTGGAGGAAGTGTGTCACTGAGGATGGTCTTTGAAGCTTTAAATGCCCAAGCCAGGACCATGTCACTCTCCCGGCCTCCTGTGGATCTGTATGTAGAATTCTCAGCTTCTTCGGCATCATAGCTGCTGACATGCCACCATGTTCTCTGCCTTGATAGCTGATAAAAGCTCTCAAACTGTAAAGAAGCCCCAGTTACATGCTTTCCTTAATCAGATTACTGTGGTCATAGTGACACTTCATCTATCAATAGAACAATAACCAAGACAGAAGTTAGTACCAAAAATGGGTTATTGCTGTGAAAGGCCTGCCCATGCTGCTTGTTGGTGGAATGTAGACCTTGCAGTCTGAATTAGGAAAGCAGTTGAATTTGACAACCAGGGCCTGATTGGCCACACTAACAGGAGCATGGAACATAGTGTACTAAGGGCAATATAGATTAAGAGGTATCTGAGAAGCATATTAAATAGATTTTTGTAGAAGCAGTTACTATTACATTTTGGTGAAGAATATGTCTACTTTCTAGACATATATTTTCTACTTTTTTCCTTGTCCAAAAATCTTAATGAGGCTGAATTGAAGAATTTTGACGTAATGACAATGGCAGAGAAGATTTCAAGGCAGCCTAGAATTTGTGGTCACTCCAATGCATACCAATAATGAAGAGAAGTGACCTGAGCAAGGAAAAAATATAAATGTACAGTAGATGAGAAAGGGAGCACCAGGAAATGTAATCGCACTAAGTCATAGCCTCAAGAGGATGAAAAGTTTAAAGAAAAACCTGATGCTAAATGTAGGAATAAAGAGAATGGTGACTTTGGGGCAAGACCCCACCCAGGTAAACTTCCTACTTGTGAAAAGGAGTTAAAGAAATTCTAGATGAGAGAGCTTGTGAACATATTTAATGTTTTAGGGTGGCTTTAATCAAACACCTTAGCATGAACTAATTTCTGTAGTTTTCCCCTCCCTAGAAATGTAGTCTTTATAGCTATAAGGAAGTTGAATTAAATCATATTGGATTGTAGTGGACTGATGGGCTGCCTGGGTGGAGAAAAACATTTGTACCAAGCCTGATGACCTAAGTTGAGTTTTGGGGACCTACATGGTAGAAGCAGAGATCCAGCTCCTGTAAGATTTCCTCTAACTGCCATGTGTATACTGTGGTACATGCATACACATGCCACACCCCTCTACATGCACATAAATTAAATATCTTAAAAGAAGAAAATTTTGTTCTTGGGAGATGGTTTAGAAGATGTTTATTTCACAGAATGTGCAACTTCAGATCAGATTCCCTAGAACCTGTATAAATGGCAGACCCCTTAGCACACGTCTATAATCCTGTCACTCTTCCCATGGAGCGACTAGAGGTAGCATAAGAGGATCTCCAGAAGGTGGAGGGCTAGCTATCCTGAGGCACCAGTACAGCAGCAAACAACATGAAAGATCCTGCCTCAAGCAAGGTGAAATGTGGAGGCTGTTTTCTGCCACACATGCACACTCTATGGCACACTTAAACCCTCATGAGTGAACATATACACACAGATACAAAAGTAAATATTTTAAATACAGAAATCTGGACTCAGTTCCCCACGGGGCAGACAGGATGTGAAGAGTAAGCAGAGGCTGGAAGAGTACTTGTACAATCCAGAGGAAAAAAAACGTTAGTAACACCAGGACCAAGGCCTGGGGAGGATTCTCCCTCATGACCTCCAGAAGGAACCCTTTGTTTTGAATTTTGGCCTACTTTTTATACCGATGTCAATGAATTAGGAATGACAGGTAATAAGTCAGGGAATATAAGTAAAGTAATTCATAGCCCATTGCTTCAGTTCAAAATCAGAACTAAGCTATTCTCATGGTTCTATTCATTTTCTCAAATATATTAATATAATTCTGACTTCAGAAATGCAGAAGGTGTTCTTTTGCATATAGAAACTGGTGAGTATTTCAGATGATTCAGAATTAACTTTGTTATTTATACAACAACAACAGTGTTGATTCTAACTTTAGGGGTCTGACCTGGAGTAGTTTATTTTTAGGTTCAGTTAAGCACAGCAAAATTTGTGAACATTTTCCTGGTTATAATTAATTTGTTCAATCCTGTGTGAACAGTAAATTCAAAGTGAGGTAAATAAAGATTGGACATGATTATATTGAAATTCTTTGTAAAGGAAGTGGTGACCTTCCGTAAGATTGGGTTCTATAAATTGATTGAGAACAGGATGCTTATAACAAGAGTAGGACCCCTCTGGTTTTAGTCACAAGACTGGGCAAATATTGCAAGGCTATTCACCTCCTCTACTCCTAGCCATCTAGGTACATAAAAAATTTATATTCCTTACTTTGAAGGAACAGCCTTGTGCATTTAACATTGAAATTTCTCCTAGTGTGTATCTGTGAGCACAAAGATTTCCTTGCCTTCTATATATACCCCCCCCCTTTTGATTTTTTAAAGAGAAAATTGTGGTTACAACAGAGGCCAAAGTAAATGAATTTCGTTCATGTCTAGTCTCTATAGGCAAATGTAATAGAATTGTATAAATATCTAATAGGACCAAGGAAAGGGGAAAGCTGTCTTAATCACAACGGTTACTCAAAGGTCACCTGAAAGATTTTATCTCTTGATGAAGACAATTTATTTGACCATCAATAGTATGACAGAAATCTAACACATTAAAGTAACACATGCCAGAAAATTGTTGACAACCAAGATTACACTTGAACAACAACAAATAATAACTTTTTTTTATTTTTTAAAATGATGGTTCTTATTTTGCCCATCTCTTGGATGATTTCTGCTATTATTTGTTTTTAGTACATTTTGCCCATCTCTTAAATAATTTCTTTTGATATATTTGATTTTAGTAGTTTTGCTAATTATACAGTATGTTTTTATCTTGTATTAGTATATCAATAATCACTATTGATATTGATAATTTAAAAAAAGCAAAAATAATCCTTAGCATTAAAAAATATTTGTTTATTTATTTTATGTATATGAGTACACACTGTAGCTATACAGATAGTTGTGAGCCTTCATCTGCTTGTTGGGGATTGAATTTAGGACCTCTGCTTGCTCTGGTCGGCCCCACTTGCTCAGGTTGGCCCTTCTCGCACTGGCCCAAAGATTTCTTTATTATTATTATTTATTATTATAAATAAGTATACTGTAGCTGTCTTCAGACGCACCAGAAGAGGGCATCAGATCTCATTACGGGTGGCTGTGAGCCACCATGTGATTGCTGGAATTTGAACTCAGGACCTTTAGAAGAGCAGTTAGTGCTCTTACTAAGCCATCTCACCAGCCCCAATCCTTAACATTTGAAAACATTATATTACTTCCTATTATGCAAATACCTTTCATCCTCCCTGACTCAGTTTGCATTGACAAGCTGAGTATTAGTGTATAGTCAGTAAATATAAAAGCATAGTTTTGGGATTAGTAGTATTGTGTCCTGATGTCTTTCCCAAGTCATCAGCTTATTCTTCCTCTTAGGTTGTATTTTCTTATAGACTTGTCTTCTTCATACACTTTATTATTCTGTTGGTCTCCAGGAGATGGTAGTGGTTGGAGGCATTAGTGCAGGTGCCATCTGGGACTTCATTTCCTGGAGGGCCAAATATTGTTTCTCCTTGATACTTGGAGGACATCTGGTTCTTTCCATTGGTTATTTTCTAGTCTTTCCATTTTTAATATATTTAGACTGTGTCTCCTTTCATGTAAAATAGTTTGGGCAATGGAAAAGTTATCATCAGCCTTTAATGTTAACAAATTTGAAACCGAGATAGCTAAATGCAGCCTAGTATGAGGTGATTGGGTGACTGTATTACCCTCTTCATATTTTTAAAGATTGTTGTTTAAATATTTGACAGCCTAGTCCTGGTGCTCACTCATAGCTCTGTCCACTGCTCCACTGGTCCCAGGGGATGCAGGGCAGGCTCTGCTCAGATTACAGAAGAAGGTGAACTCCAAATGCTCAGCCAAACAATCCCCTGAAAGCCTGAACAGCCATGGAGTCCTCTGAGCTGGTGGTACCAAGATGTGTCAAGCAGCTTTTTTTTCTTTTTCATTTTACAATCCTCCTGAGAGGGTCCACACAATACATTGCTCTCGTCTAGATTGCAAAATAATTGACCAGAATTTGTTCACCATTACATGGGTTTTTTTTTTTTTTTTTTTTTTTTTTTTTTTTTNTTAGCTCCTATGCACTCCTAATTTGCAACATCCATGGTTCCTTGTGCAGGAAACCAAAGAATAAATTTTACAGTAATTTGTACAAAAGTGCAGAGCTGTTGCTTTGAACATTTTGCTGCTTTGGATCTTACTGAACATTTCAACAATTGTATGAAATGCTTTGGCCTCAAAGACTGAGAGGAACCCATGCTATTTCTCTTTCACCTTTGTGAGTCTCCTTGGATGATGGAACTAGCCACTTCTACTGAAAACATTTTTGTTGTTACCTTCAGTGAGGGCTCTGCCCTGAACTTTGAATGCTAGTTACTGGAGTCTCTCTGTCCACTTAGGCTAGTAGAATAACAGTTTAGGGTAAAAAAGAAGGCAGCTTGATTCATCACAACTAAGAGCTGGTGTTGATTCAAACTTTGTTGGCCTGGCCTTCAGTAGTTTATTTTAGGCACACTTAAGCACAAGAAAATCTGGTGATGTTTGTTTCCTGGTAATAAGTAACTATATCCCATATGCACAATAAAGGTCTAGACATGTCCACATCAAAACCTCTTTGTACAGCACATTTTGACATCCTCCATTAAGATGGGCTCTTTAGATTGACTTCATGTGATACCTCCCATAAAGTTAGGTTATATATATTGACAAGCTTACAATAAGAGTCTGGGAAGGGATCCTTGGCTTTGGCCACACAGCACAAACTTCACCAGGCAGTTATCCACTCTTTCTCCCAATGTTACAGGCTCATAACAAGTTATGTGTACCCTGCATTTAAAGGAACATTCCAGGTTTCCCTAATGCTAATCTCTGAACACAAAGATTTTTTGTTTTTGTTTTTGTTTCTTACACCTTCTAGGGACACACACTGTAAGACAAAAAAAAAAAAAAAATCTATAATCACCTCATTAGACGGAGAAATGGCCTTTGAAAAAATACAACCTGGGAGATATTAGAGACATGAGCAGCATATCTACGCATTAGAAAATGTAGATCCAGATCCAAAATTATTTTAAAAGAAGAGAACTGCCAACTGTCCCTCTAAAATCAGGAACCAACAAGGATGCCTGTCCAGTCCTTACACATCTAATACCAGGAACAAACAATGTTGTCCACTCTGTCTATCCCTGACTTCTACACTGGTGAAGTCTTACTTATTGGTCTAAAAGTGCTTGAAGGAGTTTAAGAGGATAGCGATTGGAAAGGGGGGAAAAAAGTGAAATCATCCTTATTTTCAGATAGTGATTATATAAAAAAAAAAAGTTTTAATGAGGTTTCTCATGACTGGTATTGGGATTATTGACAGTCTGTGGTTCTTTTTTTTTTTTTTTTTTTTTTGAGACAAGAACATAATTTATTTAGATTAACATGGAATATCATTCGATCTATGGTCATGCAACTTCTTTTTGTGGTTCTTGTTTGCTTTATGATTGTTGTCTGTATTTTGGTCATGTAACTTTTATGAAGACTTTGGGGAGTTTTAATTCCTGTGAGGTTTTGATTTATTTATCTACTGAATGGACACTTTTCACAGATGGGCAAAAATCATGCTATTTATTTATATCATCCTCTGTAATACCAATTAGTTGATCACATGTATAAGCAGCTAAGAGTGATGAACTATAGCTTCCCTCACAATTGGGTAATGTACTGTAACTAAGTTCTAGAAAAGAAAGATCTAAACAGAAGTTACTTGTGAATTTATATGATCTCTTAACAGGAAATGGACATGTTTGTCTTTCTGGTTTCACAGACTGAAATGTCGATTATTAATAAGCCATATTTAATTTTTAACAAGCCTCTTAGGATGGAAGAGAACCATAAATGGAAATAACTTAGATCTCTCTTACCCATGCTCACACCATCACTGTGCCAAACCAATTAAGAGAGCACATACTCAGGTTTTCAGAAATCAAGGACTCTAACTGAGGCAAAGAACCTATGCTTAGAGGTATAGGGGTCTACCTGAAATCTTCATTCATATATCATTCGAACCAGCAATCTACCAATACATTTCCCATAAATGTCACCTCCATGACTATGCTAACAAATGTAAAGGTTATCGCTGATCCTTTTTTTTTTTTTTTTTTCCCTGTTTGTGTTTTTTTTTTTTTTTTCCTCTCTTTATTAGATATTTTCTTCATTTACATTTCACATGTTATCCAGAAATTTTCCCTTACCCTCCCGCGTCCCCGCCCTGCTCCCCTACCCACCCCCTCCCACGTAATGGCCCTGGCATTCCCCTGTTCTGGGGCATATAGAGTCTGTATGACCAAGGGGCCTCTCCTCCCAATGATGGC
>LR749490.1:6477077-6494062 GCA_902729485.2 Mus minutoides
GCCTATCCGCTGCGTTCAGAGAGGGATGATGGCGGTCCGGCGGCGGGGGAGGTCCTAGCTGGCTGGGAGGGGTCCCAGCCTCTGGTTGGACTGAGGTCCTCTGTTCCAGCTGCTGCTGCAGCTGGCCACTGGACCCTCTGCGATTTCAAGGCCCCTGGTGCGCTCCACTCACCTTTAACCCCGAAGTGTGCCTAATGTCTACCTGCAGAAATGAAGTCTCTTCCATTGCTTTGTATCCAAGTCAGGTCATATGTCTATGTCTTTTCCTAGCCGAAGAACTAAGTAACTAATGACTACTAAGAGATGAGAAATTAGCCTCTCTCAGGGCTGAGCGCTTTTATTAGTTGTTTTAATGCAGAGTGGCCAGCCTTGAACCCATATGCATATAAACTACAAAGATTTACTGAAAGGTTTTATTTATATATTTGTGTATGTGTGTTGTGTGTGTGTATATTTGTGTGTGTGTGTGTTTGTGTGTGTGTGTGTCTTAATAAAACCCTGATAATAAGAAAAGGATGTTATAGCCAGGTGTGTCTCACGCCTTTAATCCCAGCACTTGGGAGGCAGAGGCAGGTGGATTTCTGAGTTCGAGGCCAGCCTGGTCTACAAAGTGAGTTCCAGGGCTGTACAGAGAAACCCTGTCTCGAAAAACCAAAAAAAAAAAAAAAAAAAAAAAAGAAAAGAAAAAAGAAAAAGAAAAGGAGGTTATTTTGAGGATAGCACTTGGTAGACTTGCTTGGGATGAGCTCTAGGCAGGAAAGGAAGGCAAAAGAGATAGAGTTTTCTTTCAGTTAAAATTACATTAAAAATAAATGTGTATTTACACATATAAGCTCTGCTTTCTTATATGTTATGTTTCAATTTAGTTCTACATTCCAGTGTGGTTGAAAATTTTGAATTGTACACCAAAGGGCTTTTCTTGTTTTAAAAAACTTTCTAGGTATCTGAAAAAGTGAACTGTTCTAAAAACTATGATTATTTGAACATTTTAAAACTTGTGTCTTGGCGTCCACTGAGTTCTGTGGCCTGGTAGCTCTCATTTGTTTCACATGTTCTCTTTGTTTTCCTAGTTACTCAGTGATTTCAAGTGTATTGGATAATATGACATGTTGTGAAATATATTGCTTAATCTAACACTAAGAATCTATTCTAGAATAACTATATATTGTAGTTATTCATTTTTTATTATTTTCCTTATGTGTTTAGAAAGTTATTTTATCTCCAATCTGATAATTCACTTTCAAAGTGAAGAGACATTTTTATTTTTTTTAAAAACCAAAGAATAGTTTCAGTTTTCACCATAATGCAATTCTGTATGAATTGTCTGTTACACTACAGAATTCAGGCCAGCCCTTCCGTTTATTACAAATTATGTGCTATATCTCCATGTGCTATCCTCTTGCATCCATCATGTTCAGCACACTTGTTTCCTGACAGCAGAGGAGCTGAAGGTTGGGTGAGATTATCTTGGCACAGCCCTTGTAGTGGTGTACCTTTTTTGTATCATGTTTCTATTTTATTTTCATGGAAGTCCACAAAGTGAAATAATGATTTTCTCTCATTTCTTCCAGTCCTGTCTTGCTTTCATAACAAGGAACTGTTCAAAATAGAGAGCAAACAAGAATCTGTGCAGAGAGAAGGACCCGGACAATTTGGAAGTAGCAGGCTCGGAAAGTTACACGTAAGGAAGTTCTGGGAATGTAGAGGTGACAGTGAAGAGCATGAATTCTGGGATGATGGATCTGATCTGTATGCAACACCCACTGCTGACATTCCTGACAGGGGAGATACGGAAACTCGGGCTTCCCCTCACACAGTTCACTCTGGGCCACTTCCACATTCACAATGGGAAGCTCTCTTAGGAAAACATTCACATCAGTCTTTGAAACACAACTTTAGTCTTCATAGAAGTGTGAATACACTGAGAAGTAACATTGGGGTACATATGAGTCTTAGATATGTTTTGTGTTGCATGGGATTAAGCAGCATTTCAATATTCTGCGACGATAAGAGGATTAATATCACAGAACAACACATATAGTGATATCAGAGTGAAAAGTATTTTCACTGAAAATTCTTTACAACTTCCTCAACAGGTAAATCTACCTTATGACAGGGGCTGCAATGTAGATCAACTTAAGACTGTGTGTGAAAATCTAGTAGGACGTGAAAGACATTATCGGATGGGTATTTCTGAATACCGCCACGGATATCATGAAGATAATAAAGGCCTTACTACAGACTTTGCACTGCATAATAACCACAACAATCAGTTTATAGAGATTGCTTACCAAAGTAATGACTCCTGGAATATCTATAAACAAGATGTAACTCCTAGTGATGGTCAGATAAGTAATTATTTTCTGGAGAATTGTTACAATAATGATAGATGTAGGGATGTCTCTGGTCAGTACACACAGTCACTTTTGTACCAGCAGGACTATAGCCAAGAGAAGCTGTCCACAAGCAGTCAGCAGGATAAAATTGCAAATGAGGCCTCAAATTGTAGTCAATGTACTGAAATTAAAGCTAGAGGAGAATTTAACAGACAGAGATATAATAAGTACAGCAAAGTCTCTATTGAATCATCAAGCATTGATAGGGATAAGGTAAATGATATTCAAAGAAAACCGTGCCTGTTCATGGGAAGTGATAAATCCTTCAATTTCTATTTAAATATGACTCAAAATGATTCAAGCCACACTAGAGAGAAAACTCAAAAATATAAAGTATATAGACTGGAGATTACCTCTCCTTCGAAACTTGTTGGGCATCCAAGATCCTTTATTCAACAAAAATATAGGAAATCTGGGAAATGCTCCAGGAGTTCCTCAGGCCTCAGTAGACTTAAGATGCTTCAACCTAGAGAAACGCCATGCAAATTTACAGAATGTGGAAAGTCCTTTTCTCAGTTCTCAGGCCACAGAGAGAATTATACAATCCATACCGTGGAGAAACCTTTTAAATGTAAAATATGTAAAAGGTCTTTTACTACAGGTTCATATCTGCAAGCTCATCAGAGAATCCACACTGGTGAGAAACCATACAGATGTAAAGAGTGTGGCAAGTCCTTTACTCATGGCTACTCTCTTCAAATTCATCTAAGGCTTCATACTGGAGAGAAACCTTACAAATGTACAGACTGTGGCAAGTCTTTTGCCGAGGGCTCAACTCTTAAATCCCACCGCAGAATCCATACTGGAGAAAAACCCTACAAATGTAAAGAATGTGGAAAGTCCTTTGCCACACGATCAAATCTTCAAGGTCATAGCAGAATTCATACCGGAGATAGACCTTACAAATGTACAGATTGTGGCAAGTCCTTTACCAGCAGATCCTGTCTTCGAACACATCACAAAACCCATACTGGAGAAAAAGCTTATAAATGTAAAGAATGTGGCAAGTCTTTTGCAGAGGCCTCAACTCTTAAATCTCACCACAGAATCCATACTGGAGAAAAACCCTACAAATGTAAAGAATGTGAAAAGTCCTTTGCCAAACGATCAAATCTTCAAGTTCATAGCAGAATTCATACTGGAGATAAGCCTTACAAATGTACAGATTGTGGCAAGGCTTTTATCAGCAGCTCCTGTCTTCGAACACATCACAAAACCCACACAGGAGAGAAATCTTATAAATGTAAAGAATGTGGCAAGTCCTTTACCCAGCACTCTCATCTTCAAACCCACTACAGAATACATACTGGAGAGAAACCTTACATGTGTAAAGATTGTGGCAAGTCTTTTTCTAATAGTTATTCTCTTCAAAGGCATCACAGAACCCACACAGGAGAGAAATCTTATAAATGTAAAGAATGTGGCAAGTCCTTTTCCCAGGGCTCACATCTTCAAGCCCACCACAGAATACATAGTAGAAACAAACCTTGCAAGTGTAAAGAATGTGGCAAGTCTTTTGCAGAGGGTTCCACTCTTAAAACCCATCACAGAACCCATACTGGAGAGAAACCTTACAAATGTAAAGAATGTGGCAAATCTTTTACCGAGGGCTCAACTCTTAAAGCCCACCACAGAATCCACACTGGAGAGAAACCTTACAAATGTAAAGAATGTGGCAAATCTTTTACCATGGCTTCAGCTCTTAAAATTCATCACAGAATCCATACTGGTGAAAAACCTTACAAATGCACAGATTGTGGCAAGTCCTTTACCCAGCACTCACATCTTCAAAGACACTGCAGAATCCATACAGGAGAGAAACCTTAAAAATGCAAAGAATGTGGCAAGTCTTTTGCTAAGGGCTCATCTCTTCAAAAACATCACAGAATCCATTCATCAAAGAACCTTTACAGATGTAAAGAATGTTCAAAATCTATTATCTGATTTGCAAATCTTAAAAATCTTCTGGAATCCATACTGGAAACCAACTTTACAAATGCAAAGAATGTTTTGAATACATTACCAAAGGCTGTAAATTTAGAACACATTATAAAATTTACGTATGAGACAAAAGCAAAGGTAATTACTGACATACTTGTTCACCCCAGAAAAATGTACTTTAAAATATGAAGTACAGATAGAAGCCTTTAACCAATATTTAACCCTTCCTCAATATCAGAGAGTCACACTAGGAAGCTCTACACTGGTATGAATTTGAAAATGTTTTACCTAAAATACATCATATATTCACTCTGGTGTTTTGACTGAAAATGGCCTGCACAGATATATAGGAAGTGACATTATTAGAGGGTGTGGCCTTGTTGGAGTATGTGTGGTTTTATTGGAAGAAGTCACTGGGGGTGGGCCTTAAGGTTTCAGATGCTCAAGCAAGGCCCGCCCTCTGTCATTCCTCCTGCCTCCTTTCATCCATGTGTAGAATTCTCAGCTACCTCTTCAATACCATGTCTGCCTGCGTGCCACCAGGCTTCCCAAATGGAGATAATTGACAGAACCTCTAAAACTGTAAGTGTGCCCCTTAAATATTTTCCTTTATAGGAGTTACTATGGTTATGATATCTCTCATAGCAATAGAAACCCTAAATAAATAAGGTATCCACTAAACAGTTTCTTTGAAAATAGGTTACATATGTACTAATGTTTCATACAGAATTATTCTGAAATCAACTACTAATAATGGTATAGAATTCATGTTACATTTGACTAAACTTGTAATAATTTAAAACAAAGATTTGTAACAGTTATATTTCTCATAGCTATCTAAAATCAAAATTGTTGCACATTTATGTACTTCAGTGGAACAGGATATTTATATTTGTATGATATAGCTTCGATGTAAAGCTTATTGTATTATAGGATTTGAGCTTTAAGTATATGTTATAGATTATGTATAATATTAAATTAACTTTCTGTCTCAATTACTAATAAATAAATTAGAGCTTGTGTTTGTTTACTGCTACTTTGGGGTAATGAATTTCTATTTTATACTGGAAAGGTATCATTAATGTTAGCCATTCTGTGACTGATATTTTTAACAAAAACATGTCACAAAAATACAATGGGTAATTGGGAGCTTTTTAGGGATGTGCAATGAGGTAAATATGGGACGTAAAGGTGAATACCACAGCACAAAGGATCTGGTAATGGAAATAGGAAAGAGGCTTCCTGAAGGAAGCAAATACAGAAGGAAGAGGAAGGATGGTAACTTAATAAAAAGGTGCCTGAGACAGTCATGGGGCACAAGTGATGTGCCAGGGGAAACAGAAAAGCAGGCTTCCTAAGAGAGGGGGAAGGGAGACAAATATGAATGGATGGAGGGTACCATGTAAGGATGTCTAGAACAACTGCAAAGAATCATAGTACTAACTTAACTATTTGCCTTGAAATCAAACTTCATATAATTCTGTTTATAAAGCTACATGGTTATGTATCTTACTTGAGCTGAGAATCCTCTCTCCAAGAACTGAAGACCACTTAATTAAAATCCTAATAACACTCCTGAGAAGTTCTTTTGAATTGTTTACCAGGGCTATCTAAGAGACTCCCCAAACCTACAGCCCATTGCTGCATTACTTATCTGGCCAGAGAAGTGGAAAGGATGTACCCATTGCTAAAGATACAGACCATGAACTTCAGAAAACAGGGCCCAGAGATTCCTGAGCTGGAACTGTGCTGAATGTTCCCACCCTGGGACTGGCTATTATGGTACCAAATAGTTTCCAAAGAGACAAGCAACCAAGTCTTTTCTAGCTATGATGCCCATTAGCCACATCAATGACCAGCATTGCACAATAAATAAGGATAAAGTAGTGGCACATATACCTTGACAGTAAACAACAGCTCTAATTAGACTTAAAACCCACTCAACCAGAGGGAAAACACATGCTCACTGCTAGTGCTAGTGAAGTCATGGTTATTGAAGGAGACTCCACAGCACTAATTTATTAAACTAGCAAAATCCCCACAATCTGTAAATATCTGTCCTTATACCTACAAATAAATATCATCTTTACCCCTCATCAAGGTTGTTTTCAACACACAGAGATCACTACAGAAAAGCACAACCAATCAACATGCAGAGTTCTGGAGCCTAGTATCAATGATACATGTAGAGAAACATTTGTTCTTTTAAAGATTTATTTATTCTATAGCTGTCTTCAGACACTCCAGAAGAAAGTGACAGATCTCATTACTGATGGCTCTGAGGCACCATGTGGTTGCTGGGATTTGAACTCAGGAACTTCAGAAGAGCAATCAGTGCTCTTAACCTCTGAGCCATCTCTCTAGCCCCAGAGAAACATTTGTATATCAAAGGCTTAGAGACCATTTCAGAAGAAGAAGCAGAAAATCTGGCCTATAAGAGCCAGAGGATCAGGAAGTTTGCAGTGAGATCATGTTTCCCAGTAACAACTCAAATGACACCCTTAAAGTGCCACCAACATGTTAGCTAAGCAT
This sequence comes from Mus minutoides, assembly GCA_902729485.2. Lineage (NCBI taxonomy): Eukaryota > Metazoa > Chordata > Mammalia > Rodentia > Muridae > Mus > Mus minutoides. Next base: position 6,483,947 of record LR749490.1, read on the forward strand.
AAGCTGAATAAGGACACCAGTGGACAGGGAAAAGACCAAGAGGTCTTACCCCTACACAGAATCACTATAAATAACTGAAGAAAGGTCCATCTTCAATAAAGTTTTTCCTCTGAGATTCTCTTGGTAGCTTTAGAAATCAGTCACAGTATCTTCCCTCTTAGAACATAAGTTTTCAAATAGTTTATATAGATTACTGATAGTAGAACAAGACCTTTAGTTACAAACATTCCCTTAGCAAAGCAAATGACTCATCCAGCACACACCATGGGAACTTAATTTTCATGTCAGGGTCCATCACTTTTCAAAGAACATAGACTTCTTCCAATAAAAGTGATGATGCCTGGACGCTGCTCAGAGGACTTTGTTCAGGATGCCATGTGGGAGAACTACAGTGACCTGGTCTCTGCGGGTGGAGATATATTTCCTTCATGATTCCCACTTCATCCAAGGGCTGTCTTTCAATCACTATTAATGATGATTAGACTTGCAATATAAAAATCATATACTAGGTAAAGGACAGCTTATTCTTGTAGTTACAGGGCAAAGATTAATGACAATAACGAAGTGGGAAGTAGAAAAGAAACTAAAATGGTGGATGTGATGACTGCTGGACTTGAATGAATGGAAGGAATGAGTATCTATAATTATTCTCCTTGCTTCACTGGTAAGAATGGCCTTTATTTTCCCAAGGAGTGTCTTCTGTAGTTTGAGGTAGGAAAAGTGCAATTAGTTGGTTATTCCAAGTTTGGATGGAGAAATCTTGTAATCTGTTGTAGATAGGGGCTGGAGGGGAGGAAATACTGCAAAACATACATTGTTACAGAGCTGTAGATGAAACTTGGGGCATAGGTTTGGAAGAGCAGAGGGAGAAGTGAAGATCAGTAGTTAGCCTACCTACTTCTCTGCACAGTGTAGACTTTGTGTCTTTGATTCTGCTCTATATTTGGTGTGGGACAATGCATCCAGTAGGAGAGAGTAGGTTAGGGGGAGAAAAGCAGTACCTACTAGAAATTAGATGAACAGAGGGTTCCAAAGACAGAGATAGCAACAAAGTCAGACATAGCAACAAAGTCAGACATAGCTCCCACTCCAATTGTTAAGGGAACAAAAGAAACACCAAGCTGCACATCAACTACAAATATGTGTGGGACCTAGATCTACCCCTGGATGTTCTTTGCTTGGTGGCTTAATTGCTGTGAACCCTCATGGGCCCAGGTTAGTGGACTCTGTATGTCTTCTTGTATCCTTGAAACCTCTGCCTCCCTCAATCCTTCCCTCTTCTACCTATCTCCCTGATCTCCACCTAATGTTTGGCTGTGAGTCTCTGCATCTGTTTCCATTAGCTGCTGGATGAAGCCTCTTAGAAGACAGGCTAGGCTTCTGTTTTTAAGCATAGCAGAGTATCATTGATAGTATCATCGGTAGGCTCTCTCCCATGCATGCTTCTCAATTTGGGCCAGTCACTGGTTGGCCAGTCCCACAATCTCTACTTCATTTTTATTCCTGCACATCTTGTAGGCAGGACAGATTTTGGGTCAGAGGTTTTGAGAGTGGCTTGGTGTTCCCATCCTTCTACCTGAAATCCCACCTGGCTACAGGAGGTGGCCACTTTTATCTCCAAATCTCCAGCTGCTTGGAGTCTCAGCTAAGGTCACCCCCATAAACTCCTGGTAGCCTTCCCCATCTCAGATCTCTGTCTTATCCAAGAGGTACTCCACCCATCGATTTTTGTTCTCTCTCCCAGCCTTCTCCAGCCCATCCACCCCCAGTGTCCATGTGATCTCCACCCGTTTCCCTTCCTACTCATCTCCCACTCAGTTTTCTCCTTCCATCCACTTCTGATACACACACACACACACACACACACACACACACACACACACACACACACACACACACACACATGCATATATATATGACTACAAGCTTATTCATATATATATATATATATATATATATATATATATATATATATATGAATGAAGGGAAGGAGTAATGGGAAGGAGTTTGTGAACATAGGGCTGGCAGGAGAGGAGGGAGGGGCTGAGATAGGGTTGTAAAGTGAATAAAAACAAGTAAATAAATGAACTCTTAAGGTAAAGAAAAGAAGCTTCTCTTGGGTATGGTCTTGTTGGTATGAAGACTGTGAGTATTGCTCATAGACATTCTGACATCTGTCATAACAATTTTTCAACAACAATTGCGGGAGGATGCTGTCTTAGTTGGGTTTTCATTGCTGTGAAAAGACACCGCGACCATGGCAATCCTTAGACAACATTTACTTGCGACTAGCATACAAGTTAAGAGGTTCAGTCCATTATCAAGGTAGGAAACCTGGCAGCATCCCTCCAGCATGGCAGATGAGGAAGTGAGTATTCTAGATCTTCACCCAAAGGAACCCAGGAGCCAACTGGTTTCCCTGCAGCTATGAGGAGGGACTACAAGCTTATTCCTACAGTGCCATACTTCCTCCAAAAAGGCCATATGTACTCCAGTGAAGCCACACCTCCTAATAGTGCTACTCTGTGGGCCAAGCATATTCAAACCACCACAGATACATACATTCAAAATATAAAACAGAATTTTCAAATTTCATTACTCATTGTGAAATAAAACTGTCTATGTTGGAAACAGCCTCCTCCCTTGGGCCTTCCCTGTTACTTAGTTTTGTTGGGTCTGTGAATTATAGCATGATTAGCATATTATGGCTAATATCTACTTATAAATGAGAATATATCATGCATGACATTCTGGGTCTGTGGTACCTCACTCAGAATGATATTTTCTAGTTCCAGTCATTTGACTGCAAATTTCCTGATGTCTTTGTTTTCAATAGCTGAGTAATATTGCATTATGTAAGTATACCACGTTTTCTTTATCTAGTGTTCAGTTGAGGGATATCTAGTTTGCTTCTATTGTCTGGATATTATGAATAAAGTTGCTATGAACACAGCTGAGGAAATGTCCTAATGCTGTGGTGGAGCATCTTTTGGGTTTATAACCATGAGTGATATATCTGGGTCTTAAGATAGAACACCAAACTAATTTCAAAAGTGGTTGTATAAGTTTGCTCCCCCAGCGGCACAGAGGAGTGTTCCATTGCTCTACAACTTCCCCAGCATGTGCTATCTCTTTGAGTTTTGATCTTAGGCATTCTAACTGGTGCAAGATGGAATCTCAGAGATGTTTTGATTTGCAATTTTCCTGAAGACTGGGGATTTTGAACCTTTTTTTTAAGTGCTTCTTGGCCATTAGAGATTCTTTGGTTGAGAAGTCTCAGTTTAGTTCTACACACCATTTTTTATTGGGTTATTTGGTTTCTTGTATACAGTGTATGATCTGACATGGATACATAGCATACCAGTGGGACAGCACAAAGTACACTAGGCCAGGGTAATGGTTGCTTCCCCTTTCTTCATAGAAATCTCCCTGGGATTGGGCCTTCTTCTATAAGCTGTTGGACAGGCTCATGGACTGGAAAGTCAGATTCTGCTAAACAACACCTTTTGCGTTCTGATTTGCCCTTGAATACATAAACATGTACTAATTGGCTAAAAAGCTATATATAAGCTTGTGTAATAAACAATAAAGTTAGATCTGTACTCTGATTCTAGTCTTCGGAGTCTCAATCCATGTCATTTTCATAGACTCCATCTCCATTTACCCTTGCCTTCAACACACACACACACACACACACACACACACACACACACACACTGTTCCTTGTTCACACAGCTATTGTGAAGGGTGTTGTTTCCCTAATTTTTTTCTCAGCCTATTTCTTTTTCGTATATAAGAGGGCTACTGTATTTTTTATTATTATTATTTTTTTTAGTTAATTTTGTTTTTGGCCACTTTGCTGAAAATGTTTATCATCTGTAAGAATTCTCTGGTAGAATTTTGAGAGTGATTTAGATATACTACCATATTACCTACAGATATTTTGACTTCTTCCTTTCCAATTTGTATCTCCTTTTTCTTAGTCAATTGTCTTGTTGCTCTAGCTAGAATTTCAAGTACTGTATTTTATATATATGGGAAGAGTGGGCAGCCTTGACTTGTCCTTGACTTTAGTGGAATTGCTTTAAATTTTTCTCCATTTAATTTGATGTTTTTTATCAGCTTGCTATATACCTTGATTTTATTCAGGTATGGATGGGTCTTGTTTCCCCAATCTCTCCAAGACTTTTATCATGAAGGAGTGTTGGATTTTGTCAAAGGCTTTTTCAGCACCTCATAAGATAATCATAGTTCTTCTTTTCTTTGTTTGTTTATATAGTGGATTACATTGATGGATGTTTGTATGTTGAGCCGCCCCTGCATTCCCTGGGATGAATCCTACTTGATAATGTGTTTGATGAATTTTTAGATTTGGTTTGTGAGTATTTCATTGGGAGTTTTTTACAGCAGTTTTTCTTAATTTCATACTTTTATTTTTGCTTTGTGGTAACTCAAAACACACTGTATATAGAAAGGAAAACTGAAAATTTTTTTGATATTCTCAAATATTTACCAAGGCAATGGCAAAATAAAATATGAATCTTCACTAATTTCCTCTTATCCACTGGGTTTAATCATGATTTAGAAATTCAAATACATACAAAATCATAAAAAACCTATACCATATTTCTATCCCAATGTACTAAATTTTGTCTATTAATACCAGAGACCAATACAAAGTACAATGTACAGAATTTTGTGTATCAATACCTGTCTAGACCAAAACAAAGAATACTGAAATGAGGACTGAGAGAAAACAGAGGCTAAGGAACCTTGTAAGTTGTAATAAAGAGTTGACTTAGTTCAGGGTACAGAGCAAGGTAAATTCAGTCTTGCATTTGGCAGAGGCAAGATGGTAAGTAGAAAGGATTCCTGAAATTTTCAAGTACAATAATGTTTTCAAGATGTATCCTAAGTTATATATTAGATAATATTTGTCATGTCTATTTAAAATATTTCTGAATTATTCATGATTACATGGATTTCCTCAATATAGTCAAGATTAATTTACCTATCTTTGTAAGCAAACATCAGGTGATAGATGGTTAAAATTGATTAGGGTTCAAAGTAATATGGGATTATTTTAGAATTTCTCTTTAATCCTCAGAGAATATGTGATGTTAAGTTGAATTGCTTTGTGGCCTGATAGGATAACATAGAGTTATTTAAATTTTACTGAAATGACTGATTTGTCTTGTCTTTTAGGATAGAGTCTATTTTAGAGGTGCTACCAGGGATTATGGAGTAGAATATATAATCTTAAATATTTGTAAGAGATATTTTATATATAACTTCTCTATTTGATGTACTATATCATTTAATTTAATGTTTATCTGTTTTGTTTTTATACTTGTCTATTTGAGAAAGGATAGTGCTGAAATCACTTACCATTAAAGGGTTGATGCTAACCTGTGTGTTTTATTTCTAGTATTAAGTTTATTATAAAATATGCCATACCACAATTTGACTCATAAACATTTAGAATACTAATGTCATCTTGATTGATTGTTATATTAATTGGGATTAAAATTCCTTATCATTTCTGATCTGTTTTCCTTTAAAGTTTATTTTGTCTCATGTATTAGGATAGCAACACCAACCGGTTTCCTGGTCCCATTTATTTGAATACATGTTCCATTCTTTCAGTTTATTGTGGTGCCTATCTTTAAAGCTCAGTTTTGCTGGGCAGTGGTGGTGTGTGCCTTTAATCCCAGCACTTGGGAGGCAGAGGCATTGGATTTCTGAGTTCGACTCCAGCCTTGTCTACAGAGTGAATTCCAGAATAGCCAGGGCTACAGAGAGAAACCCTGTCTTGAAAAAAAGAAAAGAAAAAAAAATGCTGAGTATCTTAGAAAGACTGGTTTTGTTTCTTAATCCAGTCAAGTGACATGTTTCATTTGATTTGAAAATTGAGGCTATTATTACTTTAAGTTATTCTTGAAAGGTATGTGACTATTTAAAAAATGATGTTTTATTCTTGAGTTTGATGCTCTTGTTTAATGCTCTTTGTACTTGGTGTTTGAGTAGTTATAGCTGACATTGTTTTCTTCAGTCTCTTGGCCATCCTTCTTCTTCTCTTAGTCTTATTTTTTCCTTTTTATTATTTAAAACAATTTTAATTTTAAATATAATTTGATCACATTCTTCCTCTCCCCCAAGTCCTTCCAGATTCTTCCTCTCTCCCTACATACTGAACTGTGTTTTTTCCTCAAAAACAAATGAAAACCTAATAGAGCATCAAATCCTCCAAAACAAAGAAAATAAGATAAAACCTATACACACACACACAAACACACACGCACGCGCACTACCAACCTGTAAACAAATTAAAGAACACCAAAAACTATGTCCATTATTTTATTGGTCAATTACTCCTGAACATGAAAACCTGTCCTTGAGTGTTTGATAAACTGAGTGTCACTTTAATGAACAAAACTGCTCACAGCAGGTGAAGTGACAGTTGAGTTGTTCACATAGTGGTTAGGTTTTCAGTAGTTCATTTGTTCATTCATTCATTCATTCATTCATTGAGTTTCCGAAGAAGCCAGAGATTTCTACTTTACTAGCCTTCAGTCTTTGAGGGAGACTGTCCTGGGAAGAACAGGACTTTCACCCCCACCCCCCTAGGAGACCCTTCTGCCTCATGATGCTGAGCTCCTGGATGGTTCCTGGGCTCTGGGAACCCTGCACTGAATGCACCTAAGGTTTATAGACATTGTTTCTGCTCCCCTTCACCCTCACCCCATTTCCCTGCTCTGCTTCACAAAAGCACTGTAAAATCTCTGCACTTTGTAGCCTGTTCTCCTGCTGTTCGGGTCTTCCCTTCACATGCTCTGCTACGTTCTCTGATCTCAGCAGAACTCCATTATGGATCTGCTCTTGAACCCAGTAGCTTCCAGCAGCTCAGGTAATGGGAACACCAGCAGCTTTGGGCCAAGGACTCAGGGCTCCTTCCTCTTGGAGTGGTCACTCCAGGCTGAGAAAGGTCAGCCTGTTGCTGGGTCCTTTGGTCCTTAGGTCTTAGCACCTATGGGCACCTCTAGACCTTGCCTCTCAATGCTATCCAGCAGCTACTGTTGACTTCCTTGCCCTGCCTCTTCAGTCACATCTGCCCCATCAGAACAGCCTTGGCCTCACTGGGTTTCTGGTGTGCTGTGTGGCTTTTGCCCTGGTGCTAGAGATGTCTTCATGCTTGTCTTGTGGCTGCATCTGGAAATAGAGGCAGCACCTGACTGTACTGCCTAAGATGGCCTCAAACTCCTAGTCTCAAGAGAGTCTCCTGCCTCAAGTGCTAGGATAACATTTTTGTGCCACCATCCCAGCTAGAAAATAGGTTTGATCAAAGACAGGGATCATTTTAAAAGTTATACTTAAAAGACAATCAAAGGAAGCCTAAAATCTTAAACTTATGATTATGGAAGTGGATCAGATAGTATAATGTTTTATCAGAGTTAGATTAATTTATCATAACACCATTGATTATTAGAATTCTGAACTTTTGAAGTCTTAATATAGCAGTGGCATATTGAGGGGAAGAAATCTGAAGCATTTTGTACGTGAAATAATTTTCCTATCACCATCTAAGGTTTTTTCTTTTCTTTTCTTTTCTTCTTCTTCTTTTTTTTTTTTCTCGAGATAGGGTTTCTCTGTATAGCCCTGGCTGCCCTGGAACTCACTCTGTAGACCAGGCTGGCCTCGAACTCAGAAATCCGCCTGCCTCTGGCCCCCAAGTCCTGGGATTAAAGGCGTGCACCACCAGCGCTCGGCTCTTAAGTTTTTTGTTTATGTCCTCCAACTTTTATATTTTTCAATTATTGACCTCATGACACTTTCTACCCTCAAATGTTTTCTTGGATCCTCATAAGTTAAGCTTATATCCTCAGGCCTTTCATAAAGTTATATCTTTCTATACAGCAATTGACCATGAGATATAGGTGGTTGATTTCTGGGGAACAGTCACTGAAAACTGAGTTTTTTAGATAAGGGAGTATCAGAAGGTTACATCCTGGAAAGATTACATCTGGAACTTGTATATCTTCTATCATGAAGCCTGTGAGCAAGGTGACCAGTCTGCCTTTTTGATAAGAGATCTGGTAGTCTTAACTATCTAATGAATTGACTAAAGAGCTAATACAGTGGTGGATTACCTTGGGGTAAGGAGCTGGTTTCCTTATCTCTAGCTGTCAAGCTGCAGTTAGCTTAGCTGCCAATGTAATCAGAGATCTGAGAAGAATAAATTATAATCTAGATGCCATATATTAATTTAAATGTGCTTTATAAAACGGAGCCAGTGGTACCGAAGGGAGCGCCTGCCTGGCTAGGCCCATGCCAAAGAGTTCCCTCTGAGAAATCATCTATAGGATGAGCTTAGTATAAAAGGGAGTTTATTTGGGACCTGGGGAAGTGGGTAGAGGCAGAGAAGAGGGGAACAGAGAAGAACAGAAGAGAGAAAGAGGGGAAGAGGCCGGCTGGGCACATCTAAATGGGGAGAGAGAGAGAGAGAGAGAGAGAGAGAGAGAGAGAGAGAGATCTTTCCCATCAAGCCAGGCTCTTAGCTGGCTGTTGCTAGGTAACTGTTGGGCGGATCATCAAGGAAGTGACCATTACTGATGAATGTTTGTTCCCACATACATAGTCAGAGATCTTTGAATTTGTTCCAACATCACAATAATAAAAAAAGTACTAACATTTGGGAAAGAACAGAGTAACAAAACAGTATAATCAGAAACTTAAACACAAAGAAACAAGTTGCCTTATGGTCCAACATTAAAACTCCACCTATTCCAGTCAGAGTAGTAGCCCATGCCTTCATTCAACAATCAGAAGGCATAGACAGACAGATCTATTGAGTTCTAGGCCAGCTTGGTCTACATGCCAAGTTCTAGCTAGTGAAAGTTACTAAATGAGACTCGGTCTTTAAAAAAAAAAAAAAAAAAAAAAAACACAACAAGAACCGCTAAAATCACTGCTGCAGGACCTACACAGCATCAGAGTCCTTAATGGAAGCTTCTGGCCCCTCCAGACAGATCTGCCCAGGGGCCGCTAGGAGGGGACAATCTCAGGTTTCTGAAAACTACAGGACGCTGGCTGTCCCATTGTCACCCCGCCCCTATGCCGGGAAAAATGACCACAGCCAACTCGGTCGGATGCCCTACTCCCATCAGGGATAGCTGCTACTCCCTTACATAAGCTTCACCATGGCGCGGTTCCGCGCTGTCTTCATGGCTCCCCACAGCGGGCCTACAGTGCATTGCACTCCTGTCCACTGCGTACCTCTCCCTCAGAGGCAAAGCCGATCACCGAGCATAGTCTGCAGGGAAGACCCGCCTCCTATCTGTGCTTCTGAGGGAACCGCATGTCCCGATGCTCTGATTGGCTAAAGAGGCATGAGTGACAGACATTCCCTTTGATGGAAAGGAGAGCTAAAGGCGTAGCGAGAGCCACACTCCTCAGTCCTGTGTTCTGCTAAAGGGTGCAGACCTGTTCCAGATCCAGGGAGATTTGCATTTAAGCAGAATTGTGTAGTGGGCAGTGCACATGAGCGACCCTGTGCTCTGAAGCAAGGAGTGCCTACGAAGTACAAGAAGACAGCCGAGCCAGCTCTGGGAGGAAGAAACACCTGTGTAAATGCAGATCTCACTGGAGCTCATTTACATCCGCACATAGGGCTGAAGGCAGGGCTGGGAGTGACTAGCTGTACTGGTCCCTTCAGTCACGTGCAGCTTAAGGATGCTATCACTCAAACATTGCTAGCCAATCAGATTTTCCAAGTAGGCAGTCCAACCGAGTGCCAGCGGGAGGCGGGATTTCCTGGCCGCCATGCCACCCTCCAAGCTCTAAGACTGAGGTAGTCGCGTTGGAGACGTTGCTTTGTACGGAGTGCACCGCTGTGGCAAATTATGAGGCAAATTATGTGAAGAGAATGGGTGAGCCTGGAAGCTGCGTTATGGTGAGCAAGGGACTCTTGTCCTCAGATGGGGTGGATCCGATGTGGTGCATCCTGACCGGGGTTGGGGCGGGGCTTTCAGTACTGGGACCAGGATTCCCCCTTCCTGCGGGTTTAGAGTTACTCCCCACCCCCACGCCCTTGTGGGCCTTGCGGGGGGGGGGGGGGAG
>LR749490.1:6494162-6516996 GCA_902729485.2 Mus minutoides
TAGATTTAGGTCTCCCTCGGGGGTGGGGGGATCGTATAGGGGTCTTTAGGGATAGCATTTGAAATGTAAATGGAGAAAATATCTAATAAAAAAAGGAAAAGAAAAAGAAAAAATTTATTCATTTTTTTTTTCTTTTACAATCTTTTGGGAGAACACTCTCCATGTTTTAAATCCATATTTATTTATTGCGGGCTGGCAAGTGAGCCAGTGTGCCTGTGGAAGTCAGAGGATAATTTGTGAGAATAGGTTCTGGCCCAGGGTTTGAATTCAGGGCAGCAGTCTTGGAGATAGTTACCTTTACCGGGTCTTTCCAGCCCCTATCCTATTTTAACTTTTTTGAAGGTTTATTTTTATTTTATGTGTGTATATGCCACATGCTTGCATGTGTGTATATACCACATGCTTGCATGTGTGTATATACCACATGCATGTGCAGGCCAGAACAGGATTTGGATCTCCTCTTGGAGTTTTAGATGCTTTTCAGATGCCATGTGTATGCTAGAAATTAAACTTGGGTTCTCTTTAAGAGCAATGAGTGGTTTAAACCACTAAGCCATCTCTCCAGAACCCTAATTATTACTTTAAGAATTATTTATGTTTTGTATGTGTCTCTCAGTATAAATGCTACATGTGTGTAATTCCCCACAGAGGCCTGAAGAGGATGTTGGAGGCCTTGAAGGTAATGTTAAATGCTGTCATCAGCCACTGAAGTGATTGCTGGGAACCAAACTCAGGTTTTCCAAAATAGCACACCGAACTGCTGAGCCATCTCTGCATCCCTCTGTGTTCTTCAGGGGACACTGAGAGACAAGTGTAAAGGTCGTGTCTGGAGAGAAGTGTCCTTCATATCCTCATCTGTCTGAATCTGTAAGCCCTAGTACTAAGCTTTTCTGTCCTACAGTTTTTCTCTAGGTGGGGCTGAATGTAACTACAGGAGAGTCTGAGATCCTAGCTTGAGTCACCAACACCCTCTGGCAGTTCCTCTCAACCTTTCTAATGCCAGCCTTTAATACAGTTCCTCATGTTGTTGTGACTCACAATCATAAAATTATTTTTTTCATTCATTCATTCATTCATTCATTCATTAAATTTACATTCTGATCAACCCCCCCTCCTCCCAATTCCATCTTTACAAATCCTTCCCCCCATTGCCTCCTCTCTTTCTCCGCAGGGAAGGGGAAGCCCTCTTTGGGTACTACCCTGTCCTGGGGCATCTAGTCCCAGCAGAACTAAGCATATCCTTTCCCACTGAGGCCCAACCAGGCAGTTCAGTTAGGGGAAGGAGCTCCAGTGTCAAGCAACTAAGTCAAAGACAGCTCCCACTCTAATTGTTAGGGAATCCAGATCAAGACCAAGCTGCTCATCTGCTCCAAATGTGTAGGGGATCTAGGTCCAGCCCCTACATGCTTTTTGGTTGGTGGTTCCGTCTCTGTGGGACCCCATGGTCCCAGGTTTGTTCGTTCTGTAGGTCTTCTTGTGGTGTCCTTGCCCTTCTTTCTTGCTCAGTCCTATCCCCCACTCTTCCAAGCTCCTCTTGATGTTTGGCTAAGGGTGTCTGCATCTGTTTAAATCTGCATGTGGCTCCTGTCTACAAGCATAGTTAAGTATTCACTAATAGTGTCAGGGTTTGGCTGTGTCCCATTTGGGGTGGATCTCAAGTTGAGGTAGTCATTGGTTGGCCGTTCCCTCAGATTCTGCTCCATCTTTATCCCCACACCTTTTATAGGCAGGACAAACTGGGTTGAAGGTTTTGTGGATGGGATGATGTCCACCTCCCTCCACTATAAGTCCTGCCTGGCTTCAGGACGTTGCCACTTTAATCTCCATATCCCTCACTGGTAGAAAAGCTAGGGTCATCCCCATAGGCTCCCTGTAGCCTCCCGCATCCAGTTCTATAGCTAGTCCCAGAGATATCTTAGATCCATTTCCATTTCTTTGCCCAGCATTCTCCTGACTACCTCCAGCCATACCTGATCCCCATCCCCATTGCTCTCTTCACCTCCTTTCCCATCCAGTTCCCTCTTTTTTATCCACCTCCAGTGACTATTTTGTTTCCTCTACATGCATTCCTCCTTGGGCCTGCCTTGCTAGTTTCTTTGGTTTTGTGGATTGTAGCATAGTTATCCTGTACTTTACAGTTAATGTCCAATCATAAGTGAGTACATGTCTTTCTGGGTCTGGGTTACCTCACTCAGAATGATATTTTTTCTAGTTTCATCCATTGCCTGCAGTGATGTTCTTGCTTTTAGTAGCTGAATAGTAGATGTTTTTGCTTTTAGTAGCTGAATAGTAGATGTACTACTACATTTTAAAAATCCAATCTTCAGTTGAGGGGCATCTAGAATGTTTCCAGTTTCTGGTTATTACAAATAAAGCTGTTATGAACATAGTTAACCAGGATCCTTGTGGTTTAATGGAACATCTTTTGGATATATGCCCAGGAGTAGGATAGCCAGGTCTTGAGGTAGAACTATTCCCAGTTTTCTGAGAAACCACCAAATTGATTTCCAGTGGTAGTACAAGTCTGCACACCAACCAGCAATGAAGGCATGTTCTCCTTGCTACACATCCATACCAGCAGGTGCTGTTACTTAAGTTTTTGATCTTAGCCATTCTGATTGCTTGTAAGATGGAATCTCAGAGTCTTTTTGACTTGCATTTCTTTGATAACTAAGGACATTGAACATTTGTTTAAGTGCTTCATGGCCATTCAAGATTCCTCTGTTGAGAATTCTCTATTGAGTTCTGTACCTCAATTTTAACTGAGTTATTTGGTTTGCTAGTATCTAATTTCTTGAGTTCTTTATATATTTTGAATATTAGGCCTCTATTGGATGTAGGTTTAGTGAAGATCTTTTCCCATAATGTAGGCTTCTATTTTGTCCTATTGATGGTATCTTTAGCCTTACAGAAGCTGTCCAGTTTCATGAGGTCCCATTTATTAATTGTTGATCTTAGTACTTGAGCTATTAGTGCTCTGTTCAGGAATTTGTTTACTGTGTTTAAGGTAGTTCCCCACTTTCTCTTCTATTAGATTTTTAGTGTCTGATTTTATGTTGAGGTCTTTGATCCACTTGGAGTTGTGTTTTGCAGGATGATAGCTATGCATTGTCTTAATTGGTGTTTCCATTGCTACGAAGAGACATCATGACCAAGGCAACTTTTATAAAAGGAAACATTTAATTTGGTCTGACTTACAGTTTCTGAAGTTCCATCCATTATCATCTTGGTAGGAAGCATGGTAGCATGCAGGTAGACATGATGCAGGAGGAGCCTGGAGTTCATCTTGATTTAAAGGCAGCCAGTGAGGACTCTCTTCTGTAGGCAGCCTGGAGGAGACTCTCTTTCCACACTGTGTGGAACTTGGGCATAGATAACTCAAACCCCATTCCCACAATGAAACACTTCCTCTATAAGGGCACACCTCTTTCTTTCTTTCTTTTTTTTCTTTTCCTTGTTCTGGTTGGCCCCGCTCACTCCAGTCGCCCCGCTCGCTCTGGTCAGACCCACTTGCTCAGTCCCTGCTCTCTCCGGTCCAAGGATTCATTTATTATTATTCATAAGTACACTATAGCTGACTTCAGACGCACCACAGGAGGGCGTCAGATCTCATTACGGGTGGTTGCTGGGATTTGAACTCATCACCTTTGGAAGAGCAATCGGGTGCTCTTACCCACTGCCATCTCACCAGCCCTGCACACCTCTTTCAATAAGGCCGCACATCCTAATAGTGCCACTTACCATGGGCCAAGCATATTCAAATCACCACTTGAGTCTATTTGCATTCTTTTACAAGCAGACATCTAGTTAAATCAGCACCATTGAAGATGCTTTCATTTTCCAATGTAAGGTTTTGGCTTCTTTGTCAAATATCAAGCATTTATAGTTCATAGGTATATAGGTTTATTTTTGGGTCTTCAATTCTATTATATCAATCACCCTGTCTGTGTTTCTGTGAATACCATGAATTTTAATTAGTATTGCTCTGTATTGTAGTTTGAAATCAGGGATGGTGATACCTTCAGAAATTCTCTTATTGTACAAGATTGTTTTAGCTATCCTGGGGGTTTTGTTTTTCTATATGAAGTTGAGAATTGTAATTTTAAGGTCTGTAAAAAATTGTATTGAAATTTTGATAGGAATTGCATAGAATATGTAGATTGCTTTTGGTAAGATGGCTATTTTTACTATGTTAATTCTACAGACCCATGAACTTGGGAGATCTTTCCATCTTTAGATGTCTTCCTTAATTTCTTTCTTCAGAGACTTGAAGTTCTTTTCATATAGATCTTTCACTTGCTTGGTTAGAGTTACACCAAGGTATTTTATATTATTTGTGGCTATTGTAAAGGGTGTTATTTCCATAATTTCTTTTCTCGTTTGTATAAAGAAGGGCTACTGATTTTTAATTACTTTTATATTGAATCACTTTGCTAAATGTGTTTATCACCTGAAGGATTTCTCTGGCAGAAATGTTGGGATCACTTATATACTATCATATCATCTGCAAAAAGCGATACTTTCACTTCTTCCTTTCCAGTTTGTAACCCTTATCTCCTTTACTTGTTTTATTGCTCCAGGTAAAACCTCTAGTTCTATGTTGAATGGATAGGGAGAGAGTGGAAAGCCTTGTCTTGTACCTCATCTAAGGGGAATTGCTCTCAGTTTCTCTTCATTTAAATTGATGTTGGCTATTGGTTTGCATAAATTGCTTTTATGTTTAGGTTTGCACTTTGTGTATCTGATCTCTCTAAGACTTTTATTTTTTTACTTTTTAATTATTAGTTATTCTCTTTATTTACATTTCAAATGTTATCCCCTTTCCTGGTTTCCACTCCAAAAAACCCCCAACCTATCCTCCCTCCCCCTGTTCACCAATGTACCACTCCTGCTTCCTGGCCCTGTTTTTCCCCAACACTGGGGCATAGAGCCTTCACAGGACCAAGGACTTCTTCTCCCATTGATGTCCAGCAAGGCCATCCTCTGCTACATATGCAGCTGGAGCCATGGATCCCTCCATGTGTACTCTTTGGTTGGTGGTTTAGTCCCTGGGAGCTTTGGGGGTACTGGTTTGTTCATTCTGTTGTTCCTTCTATGGGGCTGCAAGCTCCTTTAGCTCCTTCAGTCCTTTCTCTAGCTCCTCCATTGGGGACTTTGTGTTCAGTCCAATGGTTGGCTGAGAGCATTCACCTCTGTATTTGTCAGGCACTGGCAGAGCCTCTCAGGAGGCAGCTATATCAGGCTCCTGTCAGTAAGCATTTGTTGACATCCACAATAGTGCCTGGGTTTGGTGACTGTATATGGGATGGATCCCCAGATGGTTCAGTCTCTGGATGACCTTTCCTTCAGTCTCTGCTCCACACTTTGTCTTGGCATCTCCTCACATCAGTATTTTGTTCCCCCTTCTAAGAAGGACTGAAGTATCCATACTTTGGTCTTCCTTATTCTTGAGCTTCATGTGGTCTATGAATTGTATCTTGGGTATTCTGAGCTTCTGTGCTAATATCAACTTATCAGTGAGTGTATACTATGTGTGTTCTTTTATGATTGGGTTACCTTACTCAGGATGATATTTTCTAGTTCCATCCATTTGGCTAAGAATTTCATGAATTCATTGTTTTTAATAGCTGAGTAGTATTCCGTTGTGTAAATGTGTACTGGCTAGTTTTATGTCAACTTGACACAAGCTGGAGTTATCACAGAGAAAGGAGCTTCAGCTGGGGAAATGCCTCCACAAGATCCAGCTGTAAGGCATTTTCTCAATTAGTGATCAAAGGGGGAGGTCTCCTTGTGGGTGGTGCCATCTCTGGGCTGGTAGTCTTGGTTCTATAAGAGAACAGGCTGAGCAAGCCAGTAAGTAACATCCCTCCATGGCCTCTGCATCAGCTCCTGTTTCCTGACCTGCTTGAGTTCCAGTCCTGCATCCTTTGGTGATAACAGCAGTGTGGAAATGTAAGCTGAATAAACCCTTTCCTGCCCAACTTGCTTCTTGGTCATGATGTTTTGTCCAGGAGTAGAAACCCTGACTAAGACAAAATGTATCACATTTTCTATATCCATTCCTCTGTTGAGGGACATTTGGGGTCTTTCCAGCTTCTGGCTATTATAAATAAGACTGCTATGAACAAAGTGGAGCATGTGTCTTTTTTATATGTTTCTCCAAGAGTTTTAGATGTAGTTGTTTTAGATTTTGTCAAAGGCTTTTCAACATCTAATGAGATAGTCATGTAACTTTTTTCTTAATGGTTACATTGATGGATTTTCATATATTAAACTATACCTGTATCCCTGGAATAAAGCCTACTTGATTATGGTGGATGATGTTTTTTATGTGTTCTCAGAATCAGTTGCCATTATTGAATACATTTCCATCAGTGTTTATAGTAGAAATTGATCTAAAATTATCTTTCCTTGTTGAGTTTTTATGTTGTTTATCAGGGTGACCATGGCCTCATAGAATGAGTTCGGCAAAAAATGTTCCTTTTCTTTCTATTTTATGGAATAGTTTGAGGAGTATTGGTATTAGCTCTCTAGTGAAAGTCTGGTAGAATTCTGCACTAAAACTATCTGCCCCTAGATTTTTTTTTTTTTTTGGTTGGGAGACTTTTAATATCTACTTCTATTTTCTTAGGGGGAATAGGACTGTTTAGATAGTTTATCTGATTTTGATTTAACATTGGTGTTAACTGTCTAGAAAACCATCCATTTCTTTTAGATTTTCCTTGAGAACTTGTTTGGTGGTTTGAAAAGGGAAATGCAGGTACTCTTATTCTCCTGACCAAAGACCTGTCTTCCTTTCATGATATCTATCTAGAAAATAACCGATTTCATTCAGATTTACCAATTTTGTGGAATATAGGTTTTCAAAGTAAGACTGAATGATTCTTTGGATTTCCTCAGTGTCTGTTGTTATGTCTCCCTTTTCATTTCTGATTTTGTGAATTGGAGACTGTCTGCCTTTTAGTTAGTTTGGCTAAGGGTTTGTCTATCTTGTTGATTTTCTTAAAGAACCACCTCTTGGTTTCATTGATTCTTTGTATTGTTCTTTTTGTTTCTAAATCATTGATTTTAGCTATATACAATTCTCTTTATATTTTGATCTCAGCCCCTCCCCCCATACCTCCCATGATTACCTTTTCCCTTTTCTCTCAGAGAATGAGCACCCCCTCTTGGATACTACACCACCCTGGGACATGTAGGCCCAGCAGGACTAGGACATCCTCTCCCACTGAGGTTCAACTAGGTAATTCAGAAAGGGGGAAGGGATCCAGTGGCAGATAACAGAGATAGCCCTGCTCCAATGGTGTAGCTGGTCTCAGATGAGCAGCCTTGGGCTGAACAATGGAATTCAGGGGACAGTGCACTTTTTAGCCAGCTCAACATGCTGGGGCTGGGGGTGGTGCTGCAGTCAGCTTCAGTTTCTATTGTGGCTTTGACCAACTCCTCAAAAGGCACTTAAGTCACAAAGAGACTTGTTTCCTTTTATCTCTTTCCCAGGTGTATTTGATGTCCCAAGACTCCCTAATAGGTACCTGTTTCACCTATATAAATATCTACTTCTCTTGATTTCCTTATCACAGTTGCAAGAGCTCTGGAGTCATTTATGTCCAGTCCTTCTTTCTTTGCTGCCTATTTCCCTCTCACGCTCTGATCCTCTTGTGCTTGTGGTAATTAACTGATAGCCCTACAAGCTAAGGAGGTTCTTTGGCCCTATGTAAGGGTGAAGAACTGCTTTTCTTCTTTCTGTTGTCTTCCTTTATTCTGTAAGAGTTCTAATTTTCCTCCCTCCTCTCCATTTTTTTTTCCTGCAAGACTGATGCTGAGACTCATCCTCAACCTGTCCAAATTTTGTCAGTATCAGGAATGAAGAGTGGCTGACACTGTTTATCTGCAGTATTCTTCCCAGCCACAGATCCACCTCTAAGTAGTTAGTCATCCTTCAGATTCTCCAAAATGGAATTCCTGAATCAAAAGAATTCATCAGTTTGTCTTTGACAACTTATAGGAATTAGTAAAAGTAAAAAATCTGTTCAGAAAATACCCCAACAAAACAGAATTCAACAAATCCAACTCCAAATGGATTTAAAAATAGACAGTACCCTCTTGAAGTTTAATTACAGATAGCCTTTAACCCCAGGGCCACCAACTTGATTGTCTATCATAGGACAGGGAGTCCCACCCCAATTCAGCCCCACTCCAGTTCAGTAAGAAGCCAAACTAATTTCACTGCCCATTAATACCACAGCTCTTCCCCCATTTCTCCTTCCCTTCCCTTCCCTTCCCTTCCCTTCCCTTCCCTTCCCTTCCCTTCCCTTCCCTTCCCTTCCCTTCCTCTTTCTTTCTTTCTTTCTTTCTTTCTTTCTTTCTTTCTTTCTTTCTTTCTTTCTTTCTTTCTTTCTTTTTCTTTAAAGGCTGGAAATATTAGAAAGCCCAATTACCAAATGTGGTGGTACACACCTTTAATCCCAGTTTTCAAGAGGCAAAGGCAGACAGATATCTGTGAGTTCAAGGTGAGCTGCTCTACAAAGTAATTCCAAGACACCCAGGGCTGTTACATAGAGGAATCCTGTTTGGGGGGAGGAAAAGAAAAGAGGAGAAAAGAAAAGGAAAGAAAAGTCAGGTCTATACCATCTAAGGCAACTGGGCCCTAGCAGATAGAACTATGAACAGGGTGGGCAATACCCAGTCCTCTGATGCCTAGATATCAAGGCAGTTTTACTCTACTCACACATTTACTAAGCTCCCTGACTTAAAGCATTTCTGTGACCCTGGTCATGTAACCTAAAATCCTGTTCCTCCACCTTATCACAAAGCATAACTTGTATTCTGTGTAAACCTGCTACTATCGGTTGTAAGACTTTTCCCTTTCCCCCCAAAATAAAAAAAATCTTTAAGAATGGATGTGGTGGCTCACATCTTTAGCCACAGCACTCAGGAGGTAAAAGTAGGTAGATAGATGTCTTTGAGTTTGAGACCAGCCTGGCACATAGTGAGTTCCAAGGCACTCAGTTGTACATAGTGAGACCCTGATTTTTAAAATTTTATTTATTTATTTATTTATTTATTTATTTTTATTAGATTTTTCTTCATTTACATTTCAAATGCTATCCCCAAAGTCCTCTCCCACCACTCTATTTCCCATCCCACCCACTCCCGCTTCCTGACCCTGGCGTTCCCCTGTACTGACCGAGGCTAGAATCTAGAAGCAGGATCTGAAGCAGAGACCAGAGAGGAACACTGCTTATTAGCTTGCTTCCCATCCTTACTCAGCCTGCTTTCTTATACAACTCAGAAGTCTCTGCCCAGGACTGGTACTATTCACAAATGAACGGAACCCTCAAATGCCAATCATTAATCAGTAAAATGCCCCCACAGAGTTGTCTACAGACCAATCTTATGGTGATATTTTCTCTTTTGATTTTCTCTTCTTAGATGACTTTCCTGTATTAAGTTGACAAAGATAGCACACATGTCAAGAGAAGGGTCTCAAGACACACCTGGCCTAGGTGGTATAACATTGGTTGCTGTCGAGGTATGAAGACACCTGATATTTTGGCCCATCAGAAATCTATAATGCCAGCTATTACTAAGAGCTAAGGATCCTGACTTTCTAGGCTTATATAGAAACATAATTGTAGAGTTTACAGTCCTAATATCGTAGTCAACATCTTAAACTAGGTTATAACTCCATATGAGGTCACATAAACAGTCTGAGTGCAGGTATTGTTATATTGGACAACAGTAAACCATTTTCTGAATATGCAGTGACCATAAATTCAGAATCAAATGTGATAAATCTAAGCTATTTCTGAGCAACCTTGGTTGCTGAATTACTGAATTACTCATTCAGTTTTCTGCTCTTAGAACAGTAATTTCTGAATTACTCATTCAGTTTTCTGCTCTTAGAACAGAATGTTTTAATTCTGGAGAACAAGGACCTTTAGTTTATTACTGTTGCTAAGCATCTAAGTACAAAATTAGTGTGTCTTTTTATTGTGTAAGGATATCTGATTCGATTTTTTTAGATTTTAAATTATGTGTGGTTTGGTAGGTATGTGCATATTACAATGTCCATGTACAGGTCATAGGACAACTTGCAGGAAACAATTATTCCCTTCTACCATGTGGATGAGTATCCAATAGTCATGATGTAAAGGGAAAGAATGAGACAGAGTGACTTTTTTGTGAAGTTCCTGAATAAATGTGGTAGGAGGAATGTATCTAGATAGGTAGGGAAGAGGTTGGAAAACAGTTTTACATGTAAAAAGGAAGGAGAGAGGAAGAGGAGTGAAAGGGGAGGGTAGTAGCAGAATTGTTAGGTAGAGGAGAGGGAGACTCAACAGTTAAGGATGTTTGAGTTTGTGCTTGAATATGTCCAAAAGAAGGATTGTCAAGAGTATCATTTAGGGCTGGATTTAAGGAAGATGGGCTAGTTCAGAGGCTTTATTAAGAAAACAAACTATTTCTCCTGAAGCTACAGGTCCATGAAAGCCTAGATAGGAGGAAACCAGGACTCTAGACCCACAAAGGAGATCTACTTTCAGGATGGTGTTTAATGTGTAATGGAGGGATCAGCTTTCATGCTTCAGGCATGTATACAGTAGAACTATGTTTTTTTTTTTTGTTTGTTTGTTTTTTTTGGTTTTTTTTTTTTTGTTTGTTTTTTTTTTGGTCTTTTCTTTTTGAGTGTTGGTATCAAGTTTAGGCCCCATTGCTATGATGGTGTCACAGGGTAAGGGAGAAGGAATGGATGGCATGAGACCCATCCTGGATCCTAAGAGTTCACTGTCCCTCCAAAGGGCAGTCCTAGATTAGGGGAGTCCTCCTGTTTAGCCCTAAGGGATTACAGACAGTGCTTAGGCTGGGGTACTCGACAAAGAAGAGTGGATTTCTAGCTTGCAAAAGTGAAACCTAGTTTTACATTGGAGCCTCCTGTCTTATATATGTGGCCTCAAATTCCTAAAAGTACATAGAATCTTTTTACTTATTTTATTCTGATTTGACATTTCTCAATGGAAATTCAAACATCATTCCATTATGATTGGGCCTGAAATAAACTGCTTTGGGGCTTCTAAATATTTTTTCTGGGTGTGGTCATATAGGGTGTACTCAAATTCCATTTAAGAAGATGTGACATGTAAAAGTTTCTATGAGGGAGGCAAGTTAGACTTCCTCTTCCATGCTTCAGGACCCCAACCTAAGGAATGTCACATAGTCCTTGGCAAAATTACAGATTCGGCTTCCTCCCTCCAGATAAGAATCAGCTTAGCAAGCACCTGGGATATTTTTAAAATTTATATATACATACATATATATGTATGTATACAAACATGCGCACACACACATATGTATGTATATATAATTGGGTATTTTCTTTATTTACATTTGAAATGTTTTCTCCTTCCCAGGTCTCCCCTTCAGAAACCCCATCCCATCACCCCTCTTCCTTCTTCTATCAGGGAGCTCCCCCACCCACTCACCCAATCCTGTCTTCCTGCTCTGGCATTCCCTTCCACTGGGGCTTCGAACAGCCTCAGGCCCAAGGGCCTCTCCTTCCACTGATGTCCAACAAGGCCATCCTCTGCCACACATGAGGCTGTAGCCATTGGCCCCTCCATGTGTACTCTTTGGTTGGTGGTCCAGTCCCTGGGAGCTCGGAGGGGGGGCATCTAGTTGACACTGTTGCTCCTTCCATGGGGCTGCAAACCCCCTCAGCTCCTTCAGTCCCTTCTCCAACTCCTCCATTTGGGACCCTGAGCTCAGTCCAATGGTTGGCTACACATCCGTATCTGTATTTGTCGGGCTGTGTCAGAGCCTCTCAGGAGACAGCCATATCACACTCCCTTCAGCAAGCACTTCCCTGCATCCACAATAGTGACTGTATATGGGGTGGCTAATATCTACTTACCAGTGAGTGCATACCGTGCATGTTCTTTTGTGACTAAGTTATCACTTAGGAAGATAATTTCAAGTTCCATCAATTTGCCTGTGAATTTCATGAAGTCATTGTTTTTAATAGCTGAGTAGTATTCCATTGTGTAAATGTACCACATTTTCTGTATCCATTTCTTTGTTGAGGGACATCTGGGTTGTTTCCAGTTTTTTGCTATTATAAATATGGCTGCTGTGAACACATTGGAGCATGTGGCCTTATTACATGTTGGAGCAACTTCTGGGTATATGCCCAGGAGTGGTATAGCTGTGTGCTCAGGTAGTATTATGTCCAGTTTTCTGAGGAACCGCCAGACTGATTTCCAGATTGGTTGTACCAGCTTATAATCCCACCAGCAATGGAGGAGTGTTCCTCTTTCTCCACATCCTCGCCAGCATCTGCTGTCACCTGAGTTTTTGATCTTAGCCATTCTGGTGTGAGGTGGAATCTCAGTGTTGTTTTGATTTCCATTTCCTTGATGACTTAGTATGTTGAATATTTCTTTAGGTGCTTCTCTGCCATACGTGGTTCCTCAGTTGAGAATTCTCTGTTTAGCTCTGTTCCCCATTTTTTAAATAGGGTTATTTGGTCTCTGGAATCTAACTTTTTGAGTTCTTTGTATATATTGGATATTAGCTCTCTATCAGATGTAGGATTGGTAAAGATCTTTTCCCAATCTGTTGGTTGCTGTTTTGTCCTATTGATAGTATCTTTTGCCTTACAGAAGCTTTGTAATTTTATGAGGTCCCATTTGTTGATTCTTGATCTTAGAGTGTAAGCCATTGGTGTTCTGTTCAGGAAATTTCCCCTGTGCCCATGTGTTCAAGGCTTTGCCCCACTTTCTCTTCTATTAGATTTAGTGTATCTGGTTTTTGATCTTAGCCCTTCTGGGATTTGTGGAATGCCTCCTGGACACACTAAGGGAGGAAGCAGAACAAGAAGGACCTTCTAAATACTATAGTTTGTATTAGACTAAGAAGGATAACAGGAATTCAGAAAATGCTGCAATAAATGCATAAATCATTTAGGCTGAGTGAATTAATGTTCTGGCTTATGTGCATGGAATCTGTTAGAACTTACCATTCCCTTATGACTTCAAAGCTTAAACTTTTTTATTAGGAATTTCTAAGTACCAGCAACAATGTTCTATAAATGATAGAATGATAGATTTTTTTTTTTTTAATGGAAGGACTAGAGATCCACCTTAAAGAGAAAAATTGGTGTAGCCCAGCAGTGTATTCTACTCCCTGTGCCCAGGTATAAGAGGGATTTCAACACTATTTGAGGCCTATTTGTACATGAGATAACATGTTTGGAGACTATAGAATTCATCGATTTCTGTCAGTTGAATTTAGATGTATAGTGCCTTACATCTCACCATTTCTCTTGCACATATTTGTGGAGTGCTTTAGGATTTAGTTGTCTTTGAGGATGTGGCTGTGAACTTCACCGAGGAAGAGTGGGCTTTGCTGGATTCTTCTCAGAAGCATCTATACAGAGATGTAATGCTGGAAATCTACAATAACCTTGCTTGTGTCGGTAAGAGTATCACCATCCCTTCACTTACTCACTAGAAAACAAGTATTTCGGTTATCAATGTTCTACTTTGTTGTGGCTGTGGAAAGGATAGAATTTGGTGAATAAATCAGATATAGTTACAATGTACACTGAAAGTATAAGATGATAGTTTTTATGTAATATATAATAATTTTTCATGATTTATTTGACATTCCTTTTTAGGAAACAAATGGGAAGACCAAAGCATGGAAGACAAGCACACAAATCCTAGGAGAAGTCAAAGGTAAGGTCCATATAGAGGAAAAGGAAATACGCAGAGATTAAACTTAGTTATCTTTAGTTCACTTGGAAGCAATTCTAAGAAATGTATTTTAAAACAACTCTGTGGGAACCATATCAGAAAATCACAAGTCTACTTGATTTCAAACCATTCACCTGTACCAGAATGCTTAAATTTTCTTTTATTTTGGAGTAGTCCATATCCAGGATTGACTAATAACCAAAAAGTGAGTAAAAGCACTATTGCTAATGTGTGTTTCATTATCCTAACAGAATGTGTATGTTTGAGAGACCCTATGAGAGTACCGAAGGTGGTCAATCTGGAGAAATCTTCACCAAGACACCAAATCTGACAAACATCTTCCCTGGTCGTCTAAAATCTGAGCTTGATGAAAGTGGCGGGATGCAATATAAATGTGAACAGACCTGGAAAACAGACTTGAATTCTGTTACAAGTATTCAAACATATACACAAAGTCTCAGTATGAGTAGGTCTTATAACATATGTGCTACATCCTTTGGTTTTCCCAGCTCATTTGGAAGATATCAAGAAACTTCTGTTGGAGAACAGCACTGTGAACAGAAGGTAAAAAACTGGCCTTCAGCTAAATCATTTTACATCCATGAAAGAAATGACAATGCAGAAATCGATAATGAACACAAACCATTTGATAGAGCTCAGAGTTCTTTTGGTTCCTGTGAAAGTCGTGGAAGAATTAATACAAGGAAAAAGTCCTATGAATGTAAGCTATGTAGTAAATCTTTCATGTATCCTTCTTTACTTCTAAAACATGAAATAACTCATTCCAATGAAAAACCCTATGGGTGCCTACAATGTGGTAAAGCTTTCAGAAATTTCAGTTCTCTTCAAAAACATAAAATAGCTCATAGTGAGGAAAAGCCTTATAAATGTCATTATTGTAATAAAGTGTTCATCTGTCAGGGATCACTTCAGTCACATATAAGAGTTCATACTGGTGAAAAGCCTTACGAATGTAAACAGTGTGGTAAAGCCTTCAGAGTTAACAGTTCCTTTTGGCGCCATAAAAAAGTTCATACTGGGGAAAAGCCCTATGAATGTAAACAATGTGGTAAGTCCTTTATTTATCCTTCTCTACTTCAAACACATGAAAGAACTCACAGTGCCGAAAAACCCTATAACTGTAAACAATGTGGCAAAGCCTTTAAATCTCACAGTTCCCTTCGAGTCCATGAAAGAAACCATACTGGGAAAAAGCCCTATGAATGTAAACAATGTGGCAGATCCTTTATTTATCCCTGCTTACTCCAGATTCATGAAAGAACTCACAGTGGTGTGAAACCCTATGGATGTAAACAGTGTGGGAAAGCATTCAGACGCCTCAGTGACCTTCGAGTACATGAAAGAACTCATACTGGAGAAAAACCTTATGAATGTAAACAATGCACTAAGTCTTTTATTAATCGGTATTTACTTAAAATGCATCAAAAGTCTCATACTGGTGAGAAACCCTATAAGTGTAAGATGTGCAGTAAAGCCTTCGTTTATCCCTCCTTACTTAAACTGCATGAGAGATCTCACACTGGGGAAAAACCCTATCCATGTAAACAATGTGATAAAGCCTTCATTTTTCCCTCCTTACTTAAACTGCATGAAAGAACTCACACTGGGGAAAAACCCTATGCATGTAAACAGTGTGGTGAAGCCTTCAAAAGTTACAATTCCCTTCAGAGACATAAAAAAATTCATACCGACATAAAGGCTTATATATGTAAACATTGTAGCAAAACCTTCATATGCCAGAGGTCCCTTCAGTTACATAATAGAACTCATACTGGAGAAAAACCATATAAATGTGAACAGTGTGGTAACTCCTTCAGATATCACAATTCCCTTCAAAGACATAAAATAATTCATACTGGGAAAAATCTCTATGAATGTAAACAGTGTGATAGGTCCTTCATTTATCCATATTTACTCCAAATACATCATAGAACTCACTCTGGGGGAAAGCCATATGAATGCACACAGTGTGGTAAGTCCTATATTTATCCTTCTTTACTTCGAATACATGAAAGAACTCATAGTGCAGAAAAACCCTATAACTGTAAACAATGTGGTAAAGCCTTTAAATCTCACAGTTCCCTTCGAGTCCATGAAAGAAACCATACTGGGGAAAAGCCCTATGAATGCAAACAATGTGGCAGGTCCTTTATTTATCCTTGCTTACTCCAGACACATGAAAGAATTCACAGTGGTGTGAAACCCTATGAATGTAAACAGTGTGGGAAAGCCTTTAGAGGTCACAGTTCCTTTCGGGTCCATAAAAAACTTCACAGTGGGGAAAAGCCCTATGAATGTAAACAATGTGGTAAGTGCTTCATTTATCCATCCTTACTTCGAATGCATGAAAGAACTCATAGTAGTGAAAAACCCTATGATTGTAAACAATGTGGTAAGGCCTTTAAATCTCGTAGTTCCCTCCGAGAACATGAAAGAAACCATATTGAGGAAAAATCCTATCAATGTCAACAGTGTGGTAAAATCTTCAGACGTTATAGTTCATTTCAAAACCATAAACAAATCCATGCTATACAAAAACTCAATGAATGTAAACAATGTGGTAAGATCTTCATTTATCCTTCTTTTCTTCAGAGGCATGAAAGAACTCACATTTGTGAAAGAACGTTATGTATATAAACAATGTGATTAAATCTACTATTATCACAATTCTTTTAGGAGAGATAAATTTCATTTGGAAGAGTAGATATTGAATAATGTGAAAAATTCTTTTTACAGTTCTCAATTGCAGAGAAAAATTCATATGTAATAGTATGAATATAAAGTGGGATAGCCTTCTGAAGTAACCATCCTTTTCAAATGTATGGAATAACTCTTAATGAAGTAGAACTATGTTTCCTAAGACATTAAAAATTGTTAGAAGGAAATCCTGTGAATATAAACAATGTGAAAACTCATATGTAGTGAAAATTTTGGAGTTTTTTTTATTTTTAAAAGACACGGAAATATTATAAGAATATGTTTTCATTTTTCTCCCAGATATGGAGTATGGGGCTGTGTCACAGCAGCTAATTATGATTTGCCTTGTGTTCTAGCAGGGATATGGTATTTGCCAGCTGCAGGTAGTTTCTGTGATTATGTGACATTTGGAATTCTGGGGACTTTTCAGAGGATATATATATATATATATGCTGGGGCCCCAAGAGGCGGGGCTGTTGGTGGTGGGTTGCTGGTTGCTTTTGGTCACCATTTGTTATGTAGTTTTGTGCAAAGAAACCAGAAGCAGTTAGAGATCTTGACAGCAAAGATCAAACTTGCCCCCAGGAACTCTACACCCCTGATAAGCAGGAAATAATCTAATAATGACATCACTCCCCCCCCCCATCCTTTTTTTTTTTCTTTCTAGTGTTAGGGGTTTGAAAGGGTTGAAAAGGAGTGGAGAAGGGTGGAAGAAACAACATTCCACAAACTAGCATAAGCCCACTATAAGTAGTGCCCAGATGTACGCCTAGCAGAATGGGAAATTTTACTTCAAATGCCATAGAGAAAACAGCAGGGACAAAGGAATGGCCTTTTTTTTTTTTTTTTTTTGACACCAGCACAAAATGTATTGCAGCTGCTTCCACTGGGATATCTCTTGCTCTGCTCCCAGAGATGATTTTCTGGTTTTTCTTTTTCTTCCTCCTGTATTCTTTTTCAAAAAACTTTGGGAGAATAGATAGAATAACTGCAGCTGGAAATGGAGGAACCCGGAAAACAATAAATGGGAAAACAAAAGTGTTCACTCTTCTCTGTCTTTTCTGAAAAGTTTGCAGAGGTGGCTGTGCAACTGGAAAAAAAATGTGAGTAGAAGTGTTAGTGCTACAGAGGCAAGGAGCACCAGAAAAGGGAGAATAAAAAGGCTAAGTCGCAGAGATTAAACAAGGGAGTGGGAGTTTTCAGAGGAGTAAAGAGAAAGAAACTGTACCAGAGGTCTGTTAGGTCAGAGAAAAGCTGACAAGGCAAGAGGACAATCTGATGAAACAGCCCATTGCAAAAGAAAGGGTTCATCTCAAACATGACCCCTGGTTATGAAATCATCAGCTTTCCCAGTAGTCATACATCATATGCCTGCTAAAGGTGAGGAATAAGGTTATGACAAGATAGGATGGTGTCCCATAGAAATGATAAATCTAAGGGATTTTAAAGAGACTATGATTTCAAATAGGATGCACTTGTCTTATATAAAACAAATTCTAAATACCTGGATTATTCAAAATAGAATTATTCTCCAAGACTGGAAGGGGTTGGTGACAGCTGTACTGGAAGCCATTCCACAGTCACAGTGATTAATGTGGTAGAGGGAAAGAGCTGTGCACATCGAACAGCAAAATAGAAGGGAATGAATATAATATAGTCGTCGATTAGTTTCTGGTGAAGGGCAGTATATAATATAGAAGAACAAATTCAATTTGGTGATACTACTACAGAACAATGACATTTACTAGCCCTAGGAGCTTCAGACAAAATTGCAACATTCAGTGAATTGTCCTCCTCATTTACAAAGATTATACCAGGCTCTGAAGAGGCAAAGTTTGGAGCTGAGATGGAACAAAGGACCATTCAGAGACTGCCCCACCCGGGGATCCATCCCATAAACAGCCCCCAAACTCTTACACTATTGCATAAGCCAGCAAGATATTGCTGACAGGACACTGATATATTTGTTTCTTGTGAGGCTATGCCAGTGCCTGGCAAATACAGAAGTGAATGCTCACAGTCTTCTATTGGATGAAACCCAGGGGCCCCAACTGAGTAGCTAGAGAAAGTACCCAAGGAGCTGAAGGGTTCAACCCTATAGGAGGAACAGCAATATGAGCTCTAGTACCTCAAGAGCTCTTGTCTCTAGCTGCATATGTAGCAGAAGATGGCCATCATTGGGAAGAGAGGCCCTTGGTCTTGTGAAGATTATATGTCCCAGTATAGGGGAATGCCAGTGCCAGGAAGCAGGAGTGGGTGGGTTGGGGAGCAGGGCGGGGGAGCATATAGGGGACTTTTGGGATAGCTTTTTAAAATGTAAATGAAGAAAATATCTAATAATAAAGAAAAAAATTTGATGACAATTGCATTGAATCTGTAGATTCTTTTGGTAAGATGGCAATATTCACTATGTTAATCTTGACTATTCATGAGCATGGGAAATATTTCCATTTTCTGATATCTTCTTCAATTTCTTTCTTCAGGGACTTGAAGTTCTTGTCATATGGATATTTCATTTGCTTGCCTGGAGTTACACCAATATATTTTTATATTATTCATTACTATTGTAGAGTGTTGTTTCCCTAATTTCTTTCTCAGCCCATTTATCATTTGTATAAAGGAAGGCTACTGATTTCTTTGAGTTAATTTTGTATCTAGCTACTTTGCTGAAGGTGTTCTTCAGCTGTAAGAGTTTTCTGGTAGAAATTTGGGGGTCACTCATCTATACTATCATATCACCTGTAAATAGAGATACTTTGACGTCTTTCCAGTTTTTATCCCCTTGATATTTTTTTATTAGATAATTTCTTCATTTACATTTCAATCGTTATCCAGAAAGTTCCCTATACCCTCCCCCCTCCCGGCCCTGCTCCCCTACCCACCCGCTCCCACATCTTGGCCCTGGCGTTGCCCTGTACTGGGGCATATAAAGTCTGCATGACCATTAGTTGTGTTTTTGCTCCACTTAGAATTTTACTTACTATATTGAACAGATAGTAAGAGTGAGGACAGCCTTGTCTTGTCTCTGATTTTACTGGAATTGTTTAAGATTCTTTCCATTTAGTTTGAGGTTGGATGTTGGCTTGCCCTTTATTGCTTTGATAATGTTTAGGTATGTGCCCTGTATTCCTGATTTCTCTAATGTCTTTAAACATGAAAGGGTGTTGGATTTTATCAAAGGTTTTTTTTTTTTTCAGTGTTTAATGAGATAATGATGGGATTTTTTCTTTCAGTTTGTTAATTTGATGGATTTTCATATATTGAACCATCCCTTCATCCCTGGGATGAAGCCTACTTTATCCTGATGGGAGAGGTCATTGATGTGTTCCTCGATTCAGGGTGTAAGTATTTTATTGAGGATTTTTGCATCAATTTTCATAAGAGAAATAGTCTGAAATTCTTTTTTTTTTCTTGAGTCTTTGTGTGGTTTAGGTAACAGAGTAACTGTTTCCTCATAGAATGAGTTTGGCAGTAATTCTTCTGTTTCTATTTTGTGGAATAGTTTGAGGAGTATTGGTATTAGCTCGTCTTTGAAAGTCTGATGGAATTCTGAACAAAACCATCTGTCCCTAGGCTCTTTTTGGTTGAGAGACTTTTAATGACTGTTAGTATTTGTTTAGGAGTTATGGGGATGTTCAAATAATTTACCTGATCATGATGTAACTTTGGTAAGTGATATTTATCTAGAAAATCATCCATTGCATTAAGATTTTCCAATTTTGTGGAGTACAAGCTTTTGAAACAAAACCTAGTTATTTTATTATTCTAATTTTCTAAGTGTCAGCTGATATGCATTCCTTTTTATTACTGATTTTGTTTATTTGGATACTGTCTTTCTGTCTCTTGGTGAGATAGCTAAGTATGTGTCTATCCTTTTGATTATCTCCAAGTATCATCTCTTGGTTTCGTTGATGCTTTATATTGTTTCCTTTTTTCTAACTGATTGAGTTTAGCCCTGGTATTGATGATTTCCTGCCTTCTCCCTTTGACGTACTTGTTTCTTTTTTCCCTAGAGCTTTCAGGTATACTTTAAAATTGCTGATATAAGAACTTTTTAATTTCCTTATGGAGGCACTTAGTGCTATGAACTTTCCTTTTAGCAGTTCTTTTTTTTTTTTTTTTTTAATGTTAAAAGTTCCCTATACCTTCCCCCTTCCCTGCTCCTCAACCCACCTACTCCAGCTTCCTGGTCCTGGCATTACCCTGTACTGGGGCATATAATCTTCTCAAGACCAAGGGCCTCTCCTCCCATTGATGGCCAACTAAGCCATCCTCTGCTTCATATTCAACTAGAGATACAAGCTCAGGGAGGTACTGGTTAGTTCATATTGTTCTCCTATTGTTAGGTCCTTCTATAGAGTTGCAGACTCCTTTAGCTCCTTGGGTACTTTCTCTAGCTCCTTCATTGGGTGTCCTGTGTTTAATCCAATAAATGACTGTGAGCATCCACTTCTGTAATTGCCAGGCACTGGCCTAGCCTCACAAGAGACAGCTATATCAGGGTCCTGTCAGCAAAATCTTGCTGACTTATGCAACAGTGTTTGGGTTTGGTGCTTGTTTATGGGATGGATCCTCGGGTGGGGCAGTCTCTGAATGGTCCTTTGTTCCATCTCAGCTCCAAACTTCGTCTCTGTAACTCCTTCCATGGGTATTTTGTTCCTAATTCTAAGAGAGAACGAAGTATCTACACTTTTGTCTTCCATCTTCTTGGGTTTCATGTGTTTTGCAAATTGTATTTTGGGTATTCTAAGTTTCTGGGCTAATATCCACTTATCAGTGAGTTAATATCATGTGAGTTCTTTTGTGATTGGGTTACCTCACTCAGTATAATATCCTCCCCATCCATCTATTTGCCTAGGAATTTCATAAATTAATTGTTTCTAATAGAGTAGTACTCCACTGTGTAAATGTACCACATTTTCTGTATCCATTCTTCTGTTGAGGGACATCTGGGTTCTTTCCAGCTTCTGGCTATTATAAATAAGGCTGCTATGAACATAGTAGAATATGTGTCCTTATTACACATTGGAACATCATCTGGGTATATGCCTAGGAGAGGCATTGCTGGATCATCCAGCAGTACTATGTCCAATTTTCTGAGGAACTGCCAGACTGATTTCCAGAGTGGTTGTACCATCTTGCAATCCCAGCAGCAATGGAGGAGTGTTCCACTTTCTCCCCATCCTCACCAGCATCTTTAGCAGTTTTTTTCATTGTGTCCAATTTCGTTGGGTATGTTCTGCATTCATTTTCATTGAATTATAGAAAGTCTCAGGCAGCTTCGAGATTCCCAATTTTGTGTGTACCTTTTAAGACACTAAGTGCTGTTTCAAATTCAAATCTGATTTATATTTTCAAGGAGATATGGTTATTGGTGAATTATTTCCTCTTTATATTTACTACCCCATCAAAAAATATACTCATGCAAGTCTGGTGAACTTTTACAATGACATTCATATATAGTTTTTTTTCTTTACTTGTTAATAATTCAATTCAGAATTCTTATTGTAAAGGTATATGTGGATTCAAAATTGTATATTCCCTCTATTTTCATTTGTGGCAATCTCTACTATTATCCATCCTCAAATTTCTTGATTTATGAGTACTTTTTATGTTTGTTCTTTCAAAAGTGATATAGGCATATTATTTTTATTAATTTTAGTTTTCATATTTTATAATTAGAGTGTTTTCTCCTTAACTAACCTGCTTGTAGAACCCCAGGGCTTGGATGTTTTCAATGTTAGGACTTCAGAGGAAAGGCATTTCAAACAAGGGTTGATCCAGTTTTCCAGGTTATGCTGTATTTGAACTGTGTTCCTTTAACAAGAGATGATGGATACAGAAAATGTGGTTCATTTATACAATGGAATATTGTTTGGCTATTTTTTTTTCCATTTTTTTTCTCTTTATTAGATATTTTCTTCATTTACATTTTACATGTTATCCAGAAATTTTCCCTTACCCTCCCGCGTCCCCACCCTGCTCCCCTACCGACCCCCTCCCATGTAATGGCCCTGGCATTCCCCTGTTCTGGGGCATATAAAGTGTGTATGACCAAGGGGCCTCTCCTCCCAGTGATGGCCAACTCGGCCATCTTCTTCCATATATGCAGCTAGAGACATGAGCGCAGGGGGAACTAGTTAGTTCATGTTATCCTTCCACCTATAGGGTTGAAGACCCCTTCCGCTCCTTGGGTGCTTTCTCTAGCTCCTACCTTGGGAGTCCTGTGTTCCAACTAATAGCTGACTGTGAGCATCCACTTCTGTGTTTACCAGGCACTGGTATAGCCTCCCACAAGACCGCTATATCAGGTCCCTTTCAGCATTATCTTGCTGGCATATGCTATAGTGTTTATTTTGGTGGCT